>QJNS01000383.1:0-49570 GCA_004154925.1 Monosporascus cannonballus | reverse complement strand
CCCCCCCCCCACCCCCCCCCCCCCCCCCTTTCGAGAACCCGCATACTCTATACTGCATATTCTTGCGTCCTCGAACAAGTTCAACGGGCTCGTATGCCCCCAACGCCGAGCAATCAAGATGATGTCAGCGCAGTTGCAGAAGTCCGAAGCTGCCTCGAACCATAGCAAGAATGCGCCATCGTCTCTTTCGCAGACCGCCGCCGCAACGGCATTCTCCGCCGGCCCCGCGCCGCCGGCCCAGTCGACCGGGGCCGCCTCTTCTATGAGAAACCGCGCCGGGGACAGTACGAGTCCCTTCGTACGAGCGCATATCGATACTCTGGTGTCGTGGCAGCTTCTCGACGATGAGGCGGTCGAGCGGGCGAGGAGGGAGAACAAGCTCATATTCATGACCATCGGATATCTTGCGTCACATTGTAAGTTTGGTGTCATAGCATATCACATCATGTCGCATCTCTGGAATGCTAACAGAGACGGTAGACTGTCATCTAGCTAGACAAGATTCATTTTCCAATCCGACCATCGCATTCATCCTCAACGAGAATTTCATCCCTATTGTCGTCGACCGGGAGGAGAGGCCGGATATAGACAACATATATATGAACTACAACCACTCTCTCAACAACGGCGGGGGGGGGCCCTTAAACCTCTTCCTTACGCCAGAGCTGGAGCCGGTGTTTGGGGGCACTTACTGGGTAGGCCCGGGCGTGAAGCAGGAGGCCGGGATTGGCGGGGCCGACGAACCACTTGAGTTCCTTGTCATTCTCAGGAAACTTCAAGACGTGTGGCCGGCCGAGGAACCCAGGGTGCGCCAGGAGGCCAAACAGTCCGTCATCGATCTGCGCCAATATTCCGGGGAGGGAACCCTGAGCGGCGACGAGCCCGACGAGGTGGACCTCGACCAGATCGAGGAGGCCTACAACCGCATCGGGGGCACCTTCGATCCCATGTTCGGCGGGTTCGGCCAGGGGCCCAAGTTCCCGACGACGGCGAAGCTGTCCTTCCTCCTACGGGCCACGCGCTTTCCGTCCGAGGTCCAGGACGTCGTGGGGTCGCACGACTGCGAGTTCGTGAGCACCATGGCCCTCCACACGCTGCGGCGCATGGTGCTGGGAGGCATGCACGACCATATCGGGGGCGGGTTTCACAGGTACTCCGTCACCAGGGACTGGTCGCTCCCGACCTTCGAGAAGATGGTGACGGACAACTCTCTGCTACTGGGATTATATCTGGACGCGTGGCTGCTCCTGGGTGGCCAGAAGGGCGGCGAGTTCGCCGGCACGGTGCTCGAGATCGCCGACTACCTCACGAGCAGCCCCATCATGCTCGAGGCGGGCGGGTTCATCACGAGCGAGGCGGCGGACTCGTACCACCGGAGGGGGGACAAGGTCAAGCGGCAGGGGGCGTACTACCTCTGGTCGCGGAAGGAGTTCGACATGGTGATCGGCAACGAGCGGGAGAGCCGGGTGGCGGCCGCGCACTGGGACGTGCAGGAGCACGGCAACGTGGACCCGGCCCACGACCCGCACGACGAGTTCCTCAACCAGAACGTGCTCCGCGTCGTCCGGAACGAGGCGCGCCTGGCCAAGCAGTTCGGCGTGCCGGAGCGCGGCGTCCGCAACCTCGTCGAGAGCGCGAAGCGCAAGCTCCGCGCGCACCGCCTCCGGGAGCGCCCCCAGCCCGACCTCGACGCCAAGGTCGTCGCCGCCTACAACGGCATGGCGGTCGCGGCGCTCGCGCGCACCGCCGCCGCCCTGTCCCACGCGGACGACGACGGCCTCAGGGAGAGGGCGCGGCACTACCTCCGCGCCGCCGAGAGGGCCGCCCTGTTCGTGCGCGCGCACCTCTGGGACGACGGCACGCAGACCCTGTACCGCGCGTACTCCGACCGCCGCCGCGCCGGCATCGAGGGCTTCGCCGAGGACTACGCCTTCCTCGTCGAGGGCCTCCTCGAGCTCTACGAGGCCACGGCCGACGCCTCCTGGCTACGCTGGGCCGCGCGGCTGCAGGACCGGCAGCTCGCGCTGTTCTACGACGAGCAGCAGCAGCAGCAGCGGCGGCAGGGGGCCGGCGAACAACAGCAACAACGATCGGAGACCGGGACCGAGGCGAATAACAATAACAACCAACCGCACCAACTAGTCCACCAGGCGAGGTGCGGCGCCTTCTACTCGACGCGCCCGGACGCCCCGCACGTCATCCTCCGCATCAAGGACGCCATGGACGCCGCGCAGCCCTCGGCCAACGCCGTCTCGGCTTCGAACCTGTTCCGGCTCGCCGCCCTGCTGCCTCACCACCTGCCGCCCGCACCCTCGTCCTCTTCCTCCCACGCACCCTCGCCCTCCGCCTCTGCTCCCCACCCAACCCCGCCGGCCGCCGCCGCCGCCGCCGCCGCCGCAGAAGCAGCAGCAGCACAGAAGCGGTACGTCGCGGCCGCCCGCCAGACGGTCCGCGCCTTCGGCGTCGAGATGCTCGAGCACCCGCATCTGTTCCCGGGCCTGCTATGCGGCGTCGTCCCGCTGAAGCTCGGCGGGCGGCACTGGGTCCTGGTGAGCGGCGGGAACGCCCAGGACGACAGAGCGGTCCGCAGCGCGTTCCACAAGGCGCCGCGCGCGGGATTGTTCACGCTCGCATTTGTCAAGGCGGGGGAGGGGAATAGCACGGAGGGGGTGGACGGGCCGGGCGCCTACGTCCTCGAGAGGGAGGGCGGGAGGTGTCGCCGCCTGAGGGACGAGGAGCTGAGGGGGGACTGGGCGATGGATTGAGGGAAGCTTTCCTGGTCGGTTGATACCTCATGGGGCGGCGTTTACGTGCTTGCTGCATTTTCAAGGCCGCGGTTAGAATAAGGCGGGAGGATCTGTTTGCTTCTACGTAGGCATAGGTAGTAGCGGTTGGGGAGCTTTGGACAATACAGCTGAGGATGCACACGTATACGCCATGTTTCGTGTCTTATCATCCCTCTATGTCTTTCGTTTCGGAGGCCGGGAGGTCCTAACTAGGCAAGGGATGCGGAAGGAGGTCCCCCTCTACGGATCGTTGGTGGAGCGGGACTACCACCCTTGGGGGGGTGGACGCCCTGGTATTGGGTACGAGTCGTACGAACTCTCCGATGGAACGAGTGCGGTCCGACCGGCTGCCTGGAATGTCCCGGCAGGGGGGAGAGGGCGGGGGATCTTATCTTCGTCCACACGGGTAGGCATGGAAGTGACGAGATCCAAGACGTTAAGTCGGGTCCGGGGGGTTGGGGATTCACCCCTGGTTGCTTGTCTGTGTGGGGTATGCTATGCGACGTATCTACTCACCCACAGCTGGCTATGCAGTTCAGGCGTTCTGATAAATGCAGGCTCGTTCGCGTCGCCTGGTCGTATGGCGGTGATGGTGGTGGTGGTGGCGGTGGTGACGATGCTTGGATACGTCGGGGTCGACGTGTTCATGCTTGTTGAGATAGACTAGTCCGCTTGACGCGTCGAATATACCAATACCCATGAGCAGGATATCGTCGGCTGGGAACGTCCATTTGCTCGTATGGGGCTTATATACGATGCAAAACATACCGAGCCATATAGATATAGAGCACATGCATGGTTCAGCGGCCCGAATGAAGCCGTAGCGGCACGGCCGATCTTGCTAGACCGGTGCCTAGGTCTCCCCGTCGGGTGCTGTAGGGGATCTTCAGCGTTGCCAGACCAGCCCGGCTCCGGAGCTCCACATGTGGCGTCGAGCACGACCAACCTCTTACTCTCATGTGTTTCATTATTTTTCAAGGACCGCTAGACGCGGGGAGTTCCGTTACGCGTAGTCGGAGCCGGAGGGCCAAAAGACGGTCGGGTGGTTGATTAGGGAGTTGACCAACCTCTATCGAGACTTTTGTGGCCCCCCTATTGGAATGGCTTAATGGCAGCCTTGCTTAATCATAGTTGGTGCTCTTGGCGTGGTTTGTTACTCTTCACCCCCCACCTCTTCAACTATATCGGGGGAAGGCTCTCCGAGACGTGGTGAGGACGACGATCTCTACTCACACCGGGGAAATAATCATTGACCTACGGGCGAGGCATATTAGTGCTACTGAAGTGGGTTAAAGTTTGTGTCTGCGCGAACTGCAACATTCAAGGATGCCGTGTGGCGCTTGGAATATTTATCGGGGAAGTATACAGCGAGGAAGGGATGAAAGCGAGCGGTCCGGGCCTTGCCAGGAATCGCCGACATCCCGAATATCACAGGCCGCCCGAAAGAGCAGCATTCCAGTTGTTGGCTCGAGTCCCTGCACCACGCTCCTGCCGATAAAAACGATTAACTAGGGCGCGTTCTCGCATATTACCCCTGAATTCACTAGTTCACTATCAGAGTCAGGCGCTTTAGGACTCGCTTCTCCCATTGGCTTTTGTATACGGGCTTCTTCGAATTCGCCGATTCAATCCCCATTTAAATCGATAAATTTTGTTCTCTGCCGTATGTACTCCGAGTCTTGGATATTCTGCATTTCACTAAGACTCCGTCTCTGATCTGCCTTAACTTCTTAATGTGTATTGCATCTATTCAATACTAGCGAAACAAGAAAGACTGTATAGGATAACCTGTCCGAGTAAAGAGGTTGAACGTCAGGTTTGAGACATAACGTAGAACCATAAAGTGTGACACATGCAATTGCTTATAGTTGGAGAATTTCTCGTCTATTGAGGGATCCCCGGCATAGGCAAGAAATATATGTCTCTAAAGGCTGGTCGTCTCACAGAGTCGTTCATGAAGGAGTATGACAGACGGTGTCGGTCATTTGTAGTTAGATGGGGGTGATAGGTTGAGGAGATTGAACCTCGGGCGGAGCTCGCAGCTCGGTCTTAGAAAAGGCTCCTTGTGATCACTGCATGCTGCCCTCGTACAGAAACTCCCGCATATCTGGGGATATGAGACACAACTGCTCGGCCTCGAACTGGAATTTTCGGCAACCTCAGTATGTAATTGCCGCATGGCCTTATGATCAACGTGCCATCCTTTCATATAAGTTGTTTCTGCTACGCCGCTTTTAATTATGTCGAAACTGCTGATGGCTGAGACAACGGTTTCAGAGACTGAGCCTCGCGCTGGCAGCCTGGACCTGGAATTGGACCTGAGCTCGCAGCTCCAAGCAAGAAATATACTCGTTATCCTGTAGGACTGTCGCTGATTGGCCATAATCCCTCTTGCTGATAACCCTTGCTCTGTGGTTGGGCCACCCTGACATGTATCGGTGTCTAGTGTATGTGATGGATGAGTCTCAGGTTTATCCCCTTTGGTGTGTGACGAGTTCAGGGACATTTGGGAGGATGGCTCAGACGAGTCAGACATTATACAAGCTGAAGGTTTTGGAGTAGGTCGTTGATCCATAGGCCATACGGGTATCCTAGGTCTTGTGGAACAACTCGATGGGAACTGGGCGGTCAGCCATCCAGTTGCAGAAAGTTGTGTATATATAAGGCTCCAATATATGCCGCTTCAATTGTATCAACAGGCAGAACATCGCGGTGTTCCCTACTAGTTTCACTATCCTCGCACTCACAAACTGTCTCTCGTTCTATCCAACCTCTCAGATTCGCCATGGCAGTCAAGATGTCGTCCCAGTTGACAAGCTACCTCTTGTCCCTACTCGCGTTTCTGAACTGCGCCGAAGCCCAGTGCTACGGCAGACTCTGTGTGTCCTGGCCCTACGACACGACTCTTATCACTTCGTACAAGACTACCGTCTGGACCGTGTCACTCCTCAACTCTACTACAGCAGATGCAACTGCGTCCGCAACGAGCAGCGCCTTCTCCAACTCGACCAGTTTCCCGGTGGTAACTTCAACAACAACTGTATCGGGCGGCGTTTTAATAGACCCAACGTTTACATTTTCGAACTCGTCAACTAGTATTCCGTCTACCTCATCTTCACAGTTCTCGAATACTTCTGTAATTTCGTCAGCGCTATCCTCTATCACGCCCACCCCCACAAGCACCTCCTCACCGTCTCTATCAGCCATCAGCTCTGTTTCTACAAGCTCGATTATGACGGTGCCGCCGTCTCTACCGCCTTCTACATTCACCTCGTCATCAGGGACCCCGACGAGCAGCGGAGAGCCACCATCGACCACCAGCAGCGAGTTCCCATTCTGCCTGCCGTCCATCACGGAGTCGCTGATCGAGAACGGGGACTTCGAGACCGGGCTGTCGCCCTGGAGCGTCGGCCTCGTGGACGTGCTCTCGACGAATTATGGGACCGACACCCGGGCGCCAACGGCTCGTGCACCGCGTTCCAGGTGGACATGCAGGCCAACAGCCTCAGCGACGACCTGGTGGCGAAACTGCGCCTGTTGCCCGCGCTGCTGCTGTTCCCGCGCGCCTCCCGGCTATCGGTGGCGTACACCGTATCGTTCGCCGTGCGCTTCGCGGCCCGCAACGAGGCGCACCTGGACGTGTTCGCCAATGGCCGCATCCTGCGCAGCGTCGTCTCTCACGACGTCGGGACCGAGTGGGTCAGCGTCGAGATCCCGTACACGGTATCCGACAGGGTTGTGCAGCTTGAGTTCACCCTTGTCTTGGGCGATGCCCCCGAGAATACCATCTGGTTTGACAGGGTTGGGATGGAGAGTTAGTAGGGCAAAGGTGCCAAGATTGGGAGGCGGCCGTTTCTGCTCCTGGCCTAATACCTGCGATCAACCAGGCAAGATGGGGAGATCGGATAATTTCTGCTTCGTTGCCTGCTACTCTGAGCTGGTAGTAATGTTTGGTCATTTGGTTGGTGGTTCTGGTGATACATGGGGTATAACGTTGAGGCTAGAGAGGCTAACCTCGGTCCGATCCTTACTGACATTGCATTGCTTTCCTAAACTAGAAGTAATAGGGGCACGCCTAGTTCCAATAGAACAGCAGAGATATGTTTCAGCTATTACTAGTACAATTCGAACGACGTGTAATGTGAAGAAGGCCAGTGTTCAGACGAATCACCGGTTGGAGCGCGTAAATGTGGCGTCAACTTAATGCTGCCTGAAAGTTCACAGCCTCACCCAAAACACACATAAAGACTTGTCATCACCTTCTGATTCTTCGCATGTCCTCATCTGTCCCAAGTGCGCAAATATGTCATTTGGATATGCGGTAGGCGACGTCATCGCCGTGCTCGGCCTTTTCGAGCGAATCTGCGTTGAGCTGCTGTCGTGGAATAGGGGTATCTATGTTAGTCATCAAGCTCCCAACACCCCGGAAGAACGTTATTCCGGCGCGCCCACAGTATATAGAGAGCTCCCTAGCCACCGCTCCCTAAAGCTTAATTCTAGTTAGACAATCATCACTTCCCATACTCTATATTACCTTATCCTTTAATCAGCTTAACTGTTAGAATTATAAGCTCGGTACTTTAATTACGCAAAATAATTACGGCTAAGTTAATTTTAACTTTTTTTTTATTAATTTATAACTTTATTCCCGTTAATATATTAAATAATTCTATACCTAAAAATATAATTTTTAAAAATCGTTTTAATTACCTTAGTTAATATTTCGTTTTACGTTATAATGCGTTTTGCGCGGCGTTTAGCTCCTTATTAATCTAAATATTCCCGATATTAATCCTTTTAAAAATACCTGGACGATCTTATTGTTCGAATAATACATTACTGATATTAATGCTTGAACCAAGGCCAAATATTAGACAGATTTCGCCGAATAAAAAATCCTTAAACAAGGTAACATTATTTTTTAAGTTTCCAAAAATCGAAAAACAGATAATCTTAAAAACGATTACGAAATTAATTTTAAACGCCTTATTATAAAGTACTAAAAATATGTTAAGGAAATTTCCAAAATCGAAATAAAATATATTAATATTTAAACTTAAATTAACGCGATAATAAAAAATAAAATTTTCAAAAACGTTTAAATTATTTTAAAACTCCGAAAAAAAATTATAATCCAAAATTTACTTAAAAAACTAAAAAATTAATTCTTCTTTTCGAAACTAAGTATTATTATTACAGTACGTAAAGAATACCGCAAAATTTTACGCCTTATTGAAATAAACTATATAAAACCTAATTAATAATACCGGATTTAGTTTTCTATTTATATTTAAACTAAGGCGTTTAATTTTTAAAAAAAATTAATACAACGTTTATAGCAAAAAATTTCTTAAACGTCTTAATAAAACGTTTCGCTCCCAGTTAAGCATAACGTAAGTTTATCGAATTAATTAAAAAATTCCTTTGGAAAACTTATTAAAATTTTTAAAAAGTTTAGCGATTGGTTTTCGGCTTTGTATTACAAAAACAAATTAAGGGCTAAAATCAAAGCCCCTAGGATTTTCGTAACCCTAGGCGGTAAATTATTTTCTGAAATAAACGTAATATTATTATTTAATCCTGCTTTTTTTCATTTAAAGCATTTAATAAAACAATCAAAAATACTTATATTTCCTTATATTAAATAGTAAGTATTTATGGAAGCCCGGCGAATGCGGTATATTCCGTTACGTAATTACAGAAATAACTATTTATAAAATCCGTTAAATTAATTTTATAAAACAGAAAAAAATCCGAAACCGTTTTTTAAGCTAAGCCGGTAAAAATATTTTCGTTTTAACCTTTTTAAGTTTTTTAAATTAAAAAAAAACGTTTAAAAAATTAGAAAAATTATCATCCAATAATAACGTTTAATTCGACAACATTATTATAACGCTATTCGATCTTTAAATCCTTATTGTTTTTAAATTTAAGTTAATAAGGATTTATATTACTATTAATTTCGGAAAATATCTTTTAATATTATTTAGCTTAATCGATAACTATAAAACAAAGTATTTAATAAATAGCCAAAATTTATTCGTTTTTAATGTTTTTATATCTGATATTACGAAATAAACATTAAAAATAGGAACTTTTTTATTTTCCATTAATAGTATTAAATAATAAATAATCAAACAATCGTGTTTCGAAATTAATAAAACATTAAAACATAATTTTATCCTTAAAAATATAATGATAATAAAAGATTTTTACGTTAATATTATTTCAAAAGCTTCATTATATAAGGGCGAGATCTAATATTGCAGCATAAATTATTCCTTTAAAGAAAATAAAAATAATAATAATATTATTTTTTGCAAAACTTATTTATATTTATAACTTAACTTTTTTTAAATATAAGCCGTTAATTTGTTATTCGAATACCTTATTTATAATTTCGCGAAATTCGGCAAATATTTTAATATCTTTAATAATTACTAAAAAAAAATACGAAAACGTAAAAACGATTTCGAAAAAATTTACGCCTTTGCATAAAAATAAAAGATTTTTGGTATTTTAAATCTGGGTATGTAAAACCTATAATATTAAAATCACTTATTAAAAACGTTAAAAACGTTATTATTGACAGTATTTCGTGCCTGAAATATAAAAACTATATTCGTACGTACGTTTTTCAGATAATTTCAAGGCGTAAACTATAAAACCGAACTTTTAAACCGTTTTAATATATTACGTAAGATTATTTAGATTATTTTACAACTTATAATGGCTTTTAATAATTCTTAATAATTAAAAACGAATATAATAAACAATTTTTCGTTTTTTTATAATCGACCGCTTTTAAAAAATATTTCGAATTATTAAAGATTTTGAATATTAAATATATAAATATTATAGGTTTTTTATCCGCAAAATTAAACAAAATAACAATATTAAAATGATCGCAATAAACGGATTTACAGAATATCAAATAATATATCGAAAAAGGTATTAAATTGGAAACACCTTTTTCGTATATTAAAAAATCTATAAAAAACGAACAAACAAAGTAAAACTTAATTAATAAAGCTTTTAAAATAATACTGAAAATATATTTCCCTAAAAACCTTTAGCTTAAAGTAATAAAACCGGTACCGTAATTATATAATATAAGCTCGAATTATACGCATAATTTGCTTACTTCGAATAAAATATTCGCTTATTTATTTAAATAATATTTTCGTTAGTACGATCCCGTTATTATTAATATGATCACTGCAAACTTTAGACCAAACTAGTCTGGGATTTACGTATATAACGTATAAATATATCCGTTAAAAAACAAAAATTAAAAAAGGAAAAGCAAGTATTTAAAATATAATCGAAAGCTTATATCGGTTATTTAATAAGGTACTAAACTTTTAATATTTATCGAATATAAATATTAAAATTCCGAAAAATTATTATTATATATAATATCATATTTAATAAAAAGATTTTTTATTAATCAGATAAAGAAAACAAAACGTTCGTTCTAATTATAAATAAAAAGCTTGCAAATAAATTGCATATCCTTAAATATTTGATTAAAAAAATCCAATTTTCGAAATGTTTAACGCATTAAATAACTTATATAACGATTATAACGCTTTAAAAACTGCAAATAATTTTAATTTCGAATATAAAAACCTAATATATAACTACTTAAAAAATTAAAATTCGGAGATAAAAAAGCTTATAGGCAAAGTTAAATTTGATCGTAAATTTTTAACCCTTAAAAATACTTTTAATTTAAAAAACGAATCTTAAAAAAACGCTTAAAGGAACGCAATTTAATAGTTAACTAAAAAATCGATTCATTGAAATATCTGCAGATTAATTATGGCGAAAAAAAACATTAATAAAATCTTTCAGGAAATATACTTAACGAAATCTATAGGTAATTCGGATAACTCGTTAATATCTAAAATCAAGTTCGGGACTTCTATAAATAAGAAATCGTCCGATAATTAGCAAAAACCTGCGCGCCGAATTCCTAAAGCAAAAAGGAATAAAGCAAAAAAGCCGTAAACATTTATTCGCAAAAATAAAAGGTTATAAAAATGAAAAATCCTAATAATCTCGAAAACGACAATATCTATATCTTAAACGTTACCGTAATTTACGGAAATAACATAATATATTTAACCTTAAATCGAAATTAAGAAAAGATTATTTATATATTTCCGTTATTATAATATATAGCAAAATAAAGATATAAGGAATTATATATTTTCTATATAATAATCGCAACGGCAGCATTATAAAAAAACGCGGAACGCCTTAACGCTGTACCAAGCAAACCTAAAATCCATAAGGATCAGCTGAAAACCAAACCGCCCAAATTTTGAAAAAATCTCGATAAATATTTTTTAAGAAACTTTTTCAAAGAAAACGCTAAAAAAGATTAAAGTATTTAAAAAAAATATATAATATAAAAAGAAATTCCGCTTATATAAACTAAATTTAAATTAGTTCCCTTAAAGTAAATATTTATATATAAGTTCGATAAAGATAAATAATTAAAACTTTACAAATTAAGTATTTATATACGCGGTACTTTCTAGAAAATTAATTTAATTATTAATATATACGTTATTACGTTCGCCGTCAAATCCTTTCGAACCGCTATAATTGTAATAACCGAATTTAACCTTAAAATTCGTTAATTCGACGTAATGTAAATTTTTTAAACGCTTTATACGTAAAGCAAACCTCCGTAACCTATGTTTTTCTAAATAACTTTAAGAAAAACAGAATATATATAAAATTCGAATAAGTTTTATACGGATTAAAAAATTTACCTTTATTATAATACCGCGAATTTTTATTACGTTATAAAAATTAGGGCTTATATTATTTCTAAAAAAGCTATAACGTAATTCATAAGCGAAGCGCCCATACAAGCGAAACGCTCACCCAGATTTAACTTTTCAATTACCTTATTTTACTTATATATTTTTCAACATAACAATATATTTAGGCTTTTAAAAAAACATAATTAAACCTTGCTATTCAGGCCAAAAAACGCAACTTTCGTATTGGTTATCAAAAGCTTATAACCATATATACTATTTCGAAAACAACTTTTCGCGAACGAATTTAAGGCAAACTTACATAACGCGATATACCGCCCAATTCGTAAAAACTAACCGATTCCGAAAAGCAAATTATTGTCGAATATATTTTCGATTTCGATTCGCGAACGTTTTTTTCCCGATTTAAAAATATTAAAAATATGGCCAATATATTCCTACGTAAACGTAACACGGGACGCGTTGGCGTTAACTGGACGTCAAATTTCGTTAAACGGTAAAATAAATTAAAATATGTTTAAATCGAAAGATTAATTACAAAAAGGTTATATATAAGGATCCAAAAATATTTTATAAATGGTTTAAGTTCGTATATAATATAATTATAAAATACGGTATTTTAAAAAAAGATATATATAATTTTGACGAAATTAGCTTTTTAATAGGATTAATAATGGTATTAGGTATGGTAGTTACAAACGCCGAAAAACATAAAAGGCCTAAACAGGCCTAATAAGGCAGTAAAAAATAAGTTACGGTTATTTAAGCCGTCGGTTTTTAAGGCTAAGCCTTTTTTTCGTACATTATTATGGCGGGCAAAAACCACCTTATTTTTTAATACCGTAACAGTTCTATATTACGCAATTAAAAGATTACCGTAAGTAATAATAGTTAAACGATAAACGCTTTAGATTTGGATTAGATCAAATACTTTAACGAATATATCAAAATGCGTACAAAAGGTATTAAACGTTTTTTTATCCTTAACGGCTACGAAAACCATTATTCGATAAAATTTGAAAAATACTGCAAGAAATACGATATTATTATGCTTTATATACCTTTTTATTTTTTTTTCATAAGTTTTAGCTTTTTAATGTAATATGTTTTTTTTTCGTTAAAACGGATATATGGTCGTTATATTAAGAATTTTATAAAACGTATAATACGTACGTCATTAAAAAAACTTTTTTATCGGCTTTTACGAAACGTTTAAAACGTTTATAATCTCCGAAAACATTAAGGCCGGCTTTTGTAATACTGGCCTTATTTCATTAAACCCCGAATATGTTATTTCGTAATTAGATATCCGATAACCCTTTCGAATACCAACCGTTTTCCCCTTATTTTTACCCTTTTACTTTAAACGTAAAATACTTAAAATCTTTAAAAAAATAATTTTGCAATTTAATTATTTAAAAAATAAAATTATAAACTATTAAAACAATTCGCTGATAACTATAATCGAAATAATAAATTATTTAGCTAAAGGTACAAATTATTTATTATATAAGGTCGTTTTTTTTAATAATAAGGTCGGCCATTTTTGCGAAACCAATCATAATTTCAATAAGCGCCGGAGGACCAAAAACAAACGCCTCCAAAAAGAAGGATCACTTACTTTTTAAGAGAGGGAGGCTCTCCGGGCCGAAAAAAAGGGTGATAGCGAACTAATATAGGAAATGATGGCGGAAAGTAGTTATCGCAAAAGGGTTGCAAAGAAGGAACGGTGCTATGGCGTCTGCGATAAGCCCGGACATAATGCGCGCACTTATCAGGAAGTAATAGATACGTTTGATAAAAATTATTCCGAATAATTTTAATTAATTTAAGTATGGTATAGCTATTAAGAAATTGAATATATGTAATAGGGTGGTTAAAATGGGCGCTTCGCTTATGGATTACGTTGCCTGTTTTATAACAAATAATATACGTTTATTTTTATATTTTTTATAAGCGATCTATTATATTTCTATTATCAAAATTATTAGAATAAAACGAATAAAATTATTTTAAAATTAAAAAAATCGTACGAACTTAAAAACCAAGAACAAATAACTTAATTTTTAAGTATTCGGATAATTCGAGATACATTAAAAAGGAAAATTATTTTGATATATAATTCGTATATCGAAAAAATTATTATTCGTTTTGGGTTAACAAATAACGTTTATATTTCTTTAATACCTTGAAAAATAAAAAAAACTTATTTTTAATACCGGAATAATTTTTAAGAAATAAATAAAAAGTTAATAAAAACGTATTTAATTAAATTTATATATAATAATAATAATTCGTCTAAACGTAACTTTCGCCGTATTTCTATTATTAAAGTTCTTAATTACTTTATTAATAAAATATATCGCATTAATTAATAAAATAATGTATTACTTTAATTATATTTATTTTTTAAAAATTATATTTAGGAATATTAAAAAAAGGCCCAAATTTTTATAATTATTAAAAACGTATTATTCGTCAATAATCCCGAAATATGGCGATTTTCCTAAAATTATATTATAATACTTTGTAAAAAATCGGTTATATAAAAAGTTATTTAATAAATAGCGGTAGTAACCTTTATATTTAAAGCTAAATTATTTACTTTAAAAATACAATTGAAAAAGCCATAATTGTTAAACGTTTATTTCGTAATTTTACGTTAAAACTAAGCGAAACTTAAAATATCTTTTGCGACAATTAGCAAATAATTAAGCTAATAATTAAAAAAACGAAAAAATTATTACTAAATTATGTTATATCGATATTTAAAATATATAAATAAGTTAATAATAAAACAAAAAATTATTTAATATAATTTATTTACTTATAACGTAAATATTTGCTAATAAATTAACGAAAACGTTTTTTAAATAAAAATTCGAACATTTTAAATTTTTTTTTAATTTGCAGAATTTACGGTAAATGCTATCAGAACATCGCAATAGCAAAAATAATAAAATACATAATTTTATTAGGCCTTAAGTTTTTCGAACCAAATTGTTTTAAAAAAATATTATTATTATTATTATTATTATTATTATTATTATTATTATTATTATTATTATTATTATTATTATTATTATTATTATTAACTTAATAATAGGTTTATAATTTTTTTAATTAAATTAAACATACGTATACGTACGGCAGCCGCGTTTATAAATATAAATACCGGTTATTTTTTTTTCTTATTCTTATTATTATTTTTTACTTCTTTTCGAAAAAAATACGTACGGCTGCGCGTAAAGTGCGGATTTCCTATTATATAATTAATAATTTCTCTAAAACATACGAACAAAATAAAATAAATAAAACAAAACTTCTAGCGAAATTAATATTAAATATAAAAGCCGTTATTAGGCGTACCGTAAACGGTCGGGCAAAAACAAAGCTAATTACGATTAATAAAGGAAAAAAAACCCGGAAATTAAAAAAATATGTATATCGGAATATAGATATATTTTGAAGCATAACGTTAATAACGATTACTTACGATAACGTCAAAATACTTGCTAATATTTTTGTCCCTAAACGCGAAACGTAAATACCTTAAATAAGGTTCGGCGCAACGCGCGTTACGCGCCGGACGCGTACGTTAACGGTTAGCCGCCGGTATAATAAACGCGGACGTAACGGGCGGTATAAGGGGTACGAACGCGGCAAAAACAAGCGCAAACGTAAAAGGCGCGGAAATAAGTACGAATGCGGTTATGGCGGCTAATATGGCGGCGTTGGTATCGGCTACGGCGGCGGCGGCATCGATACGCATACGGCGTATTTCGCGAATACAGGCGGCGGTCGCAAATTATATGGCGAAAACGTAACGAAATATTTTATTATAATTATTATTAATAAATTTACGTTATTATTAATTAATATTCTTAATAATTTATAACGCATATAATGTATACGTAGAAAATAAGAAAGAATATTTATTATTAATAACTATAATCATAATAATTTTGTATTAAACGTTAATATTACGATTCGTTTTCTTTAATTTAAAGCGTTTACGAAATTATTAAATAAATTGAAAAAAGGAATTTTTTAATATATAAAATTAATAAAAAAATAAACGCGTAAAGCATAAAACGTAAACCTATTATTATAATATTTATTATTGCGGCGATAATAAAGAAAAAAAAAATATAACAATAATTTTTCCACGTATGTCTAATATATATACACCTTATTTTTAATTAATTAAGTTAATTAATTACGTTATTTTCTTTTATTATTACAATTATTTAAAAATTACAGAAATTATAATAAGCAAATTTAAAAAAGTACCTCCTTTTTATCTAAGGGGTATATCGTAAAATAAAGGTATTTATATTAGTTATCAAATTCCTAACACCCCGGAAGAACCTTATTCCGGCACGCCCACAGTATATAGAGAGCTCCCTAGCCACCGCTCTCTAGAGCTCAATTCTAGTCAGACAATTATCACTTCCCACACTCTATGTTACCTTATCCTCTGATCAGCTCAACTGTCACAGCTGCGTAACTACAAGAATGCGCCCGCCCATTTTCAACAACTAAGCGCTGAGTTTGATCTCCTGCGAAACACCCTTCAACATGACAAGATGCGGACCAAAGAAGCCAGCCTGGGGCACTTCCGCACTACCAGAAGCCTAAATACCATTGGGACACGGCTGCACTGGTCGATGATCGCGCAGAAGGATGTTGATGAATTACGAAATATCATCCTTTCCGAGATGGGTGCTGTCACCGTGCTCTTGGGTGTTCAACAATTGTATGTAGTCTCTTTCTCCTATTCACCTGTCACGTGGTGGCTAAGCCCATGAACAGGGGTCACATCAAGCAGATATCCACCCGTCTACGAGAGTGTGATAGTAAACTCTCGACGAGAATCGCTCAGTCCGACGCTCTCATCAGGCAAACATCTTTGATCTTGGATTTCGTCTCGGCAGCGCCTGGGGCAATTGCTGGCATCCGTTCTATTACAGAACAACATGCCGAACAACAGTCACGGCAGGTCAAGACTCTCCATCGAGGGATGGCATCTGTGACATCTCACCTCAAAATAGGGTTTGCAATGGGTACCCATCACTACCCACGACGTAAATTCACACGTCATAAAAGCTTAATACTTAGGGTTTCCTAGAAAGATTTATTATACAAGTAAATCTGTATTGTTTACAGATGTTTATTATTTATTTATGATTGAAAATATCATCCGTGGGTAGTGATGGGTACCCATTTGGGTACCCATTGCAAACCCTATGAGGATCAAGGGGGTGGTGAAATTGTATTTAGTCCCTCGAAGTGTCCGGATTCAGAATTGATTGATAGCGACGAAGAAAAGGGCATGCTGGGTTACCTGCCTAAGTGGAATCTTTTAGAAAAGGGCTATACAGGGGTTATACAGGGGTTGTAGGTGTATATATACGACCGTTTAGTCCTATCAATATTGGAGGAAGCAGGCGTTACTGGCCTAATTTATATGCTGCTACCTACCTTCGAGACTGCTTCTTCCTGCCTTTCACGCTGTGTACCCTTTCCCATGACGCGCTGAGAAATTTAGCTCCAGAGGTATGGGTACCAGAGCGATTGGGGAGAGATAGGGAGGATGCCGGCGATTACTTACCAGATATTTAAGCGGCGTCCTAGACACCCCCATCGTTGGCATGGCGATAAGAATCGGGTATGCAACGAAACTGTAGAAACTACACACGGCTTGCCATCCAGCAGCGACAGGACCAGAAAGGAAAAAGAAAGGATATGGACGTCGGTGGAAAGTCAGGATTTCGTAGTGCTACTGTTTTTGTAGAAGGCGTCAGGATTGGCAAAATGTAGGGAGCTATCTATTGCCACTTACCACATGGCACTCGCTCATGATCTTCTTCGATTTTAGGCTTCGCCGCACCTTGTTTACAAGTATTTGTCTATAATGGGGGATGTAACTTGGTTCGGTTCCTCCTGGAAATTCCGCTCCAATCTCTTTCCAATTTTTAACTTGGTTACTTGAATTACATTTAACAATTTTTGTTATTACAAACGTAATTAATTTTTTTATTTAAATCCAACAGTACAACTATTAACACGAATCGTACGAATTAAGTTTAATAATTAGTTCTACTCTTAGCCGTTACATATAACTCTCTATCAATTAAAAGTGTAATTATAATAATTTCATTTCTTTTTTAACAATCAGATAACTTAAATATGCAAATTTTTAATATTTAATTAAAAAAATGTCGTGAAATAGGGATATCTGTGTTAGTTATTAAGCTCCACAGCACCCGGAAGAACCTTATTCCGGTGCTCCCACAGTATATAAAGAACTTTCTAGTGTTACGACCCAAGAAGTTTCGACCTCAAGAAACGGTCAAACAAGGATTATACGAACCACCATGGGTTACGTGACGGTGATTACTGTCAAGCCAGTGATTAAAGGTGATCAAAGGGGATCATAAGCGATTATGATTATTACTAGCGGTGTGATTATAAGTGATTAAGCCAAGAAGGAGAAGGATATATATGCTTATTAATTCTATAATTTAAATAACTTTAATTTGCAATATAATATCGTTATTTAAAGTATTTTTGGTATTACGAGATGTAATATAATTATTATATTTATTGTTTAGATTCGTACAATATTCCTACCAACATAAATTCGTTAACTTAAGGTTTAATAATTGGTTAAATTATTAAGCCGTTATACGTTGCAAGTTTTTATTTAGTAGTACCGTTAAACTTTAAGCAATATTTAATATTGTTAAAATATTAACCAGCGTTTAGGAAACCTTTATTTAGTAACTTTAAGTTCGAATTCGGGAACTGGAAAAAGAAATCCGATAAATTAGGGTTACGCTATTTGCTTAAACGTTTTTCGCCCGCATAAAACTAAGGAAATTAAAGCTTTATAATAAAAAAAGTAACCTTTAAATTTTTTGAATTTAGGTACGAATTTACTTTCGTTTTGTAAACCTTAGCGATTTTGTGAATTAAATTTTAATAATAAAAATATGCCTAACGGGAAACGTTATTAATTAATTTATATCCGTTATAATGAACTGTTTAAAAATAAAAAAGTTGGATAAGGATAATTTTATTAATAAGATTTTTTTACTTTATATTAATTTCAAAAATAAAATGCGTAATAATTTTGGTAATCCGGATAAAAAATAATTTACGGCCTAATAACTTTTGTAATTCCGATAAAAAGGATTTACGTTTAAATATGCCGTAATCTTTAAAAGCTTTACAGCTAAGGCGGAATAAAAAGACGACGAAACCGATGCCCTTATTAACATATTTTACAAAAGGTTAAAGAATAATATGAAAGATAAAATTATTCGGATTAAATAATTAATTACTTTGGACCGATATATTGCAAAAGTAATTAAAATCGATAATCGACAGTTTAAGAAATAATAAAAAAAAAGAGATAATATGTTTTCCGTTCGGGATATAACAAGTTTAACCAGAGGAAGAAATAAGACGTACTTTTTACTTTTTATAGAACGGCGTTAGGATTTATGGAATTCGGCATTACTTATAGATAAAATTAAAGCCAGATTAAATGCTTTAATTGCGGCAAAATGGGATATAAGGCTTATAAATGCAGAAAACCTAAGAAACCACGATAAGATAACTGGATATCTATACCGAAAGGATAATTTAGAAATAATTAAGGAAACGATAGTAAAATTATTAATATAATCCAAGCCAAATACGTATTAGATTTATAATAAAAAGTTCGATAAAAATTATTACGATAAGAAATTCGACGAAAAATACGAAAAGTTAAAAAGCTAACTTAATAAATATCGCGAATATAACAAAAAATATTATAAAAATAATTACGCAAATATTAAAATTAAATAAAAAGAATTGTTTCGAAACTTTTAATTAATACGGCAGAATATATATTATATATTATTACCGACGAAAATATCTTAATTACGAAAAATGAAAATAATATATTTATAAACGAATTACCCGTATATATTATAAAGAATTCGATTTTTCAAACCGTACCGGAAATAATAAGAATGATAAATAATAGTATTGATAATTTTAAATCATAGCTCCAGAAAATGTTTAACGGTTGGCCGAAATAAAAAGCTGGCCCGAAAAAAAAATAATGTCCGTAAGAAAACCCCTTCTGTTATTATAAATAATGTAATTATTAAATGAAAAAGAAATTAATCCAGCGCATATTAAAAAAACATTATTAAAAAATTATTACGGATTTTAATTTTTAATTGGTATTTATTACGGATTTTCAAAAAGAGTTATTAAGAAAAAAAATACGTTAATTTATAGGAGATTTTTAGAACGATAGTAAAGACGATATATAATGGGATATAATCGTTAACATAAAACAATAATTTATTTATTAAGAAAAAAAAATGTAAAAGAATTAGAAATAATTAATATAACTTAAAGAAATAATATGCCGGCAATAACGATAAATATAGTAGCTTAACGCGCTAAACGAAGAAATATAAGTAAGGTTCGACGAATTCGAATAGGAATTAAAAGAAAAAAATTACCTGTAAAAAAACCGCAAAATAACGAAACCTAAAGAAGTTAAAGAGAATCCCTAAAAAAAACTTTAAACGCGATAATAAAAAACGTTAATAACCTTATTACTTTGGATATATAAATTAGAACGTATTGATATATTGTAATAGTGAATTACAGAATGCTGGGCGGGAATTATATTATATCAAATATAATTAACAAGTTTAAATTGTTATAGAGATATAAGTTAAAACCTTATATAGTAGCAAATGCCGAAAGTTAGGAATTCGCTTACGATAACGAAAAAATTATACGCGAAATTAATTATTTCGAGACTTTTATTTAAAAATAATATTAAATAATTAATTTCGATATCGTTTTATTTAGATATTACGATGTGATCTTAGGATTACCATAGATACGTTAGTATGGAATCTTGATTAATGAAGGGATTGGTTAAATGAGGTTCGTTTTATATCTTATCGACAGATAAAAAAGGGAAAAATTAAGATCTTAATATTTAATTAATAATGGCGACGAGTGCAAGTATCAAAATATGATAGAAACCTTATTATTTAAAGGAACAAAATACAAGAAAAAATGGGTATTAAAAAAGAATACGACGTATCGTTATTATTATTAAAGCGAAACTAAAGCAATTTAAATAACAACCTAAAAAAATAGCAGCTCTAAAATTTAAAGGATTTAATTAATATGTTACTATAATATTATAGATATAAGCAGTTTTTTTAAAAAGGAACTTGATACGAAGTTATTAGAATATAGCGAATGGAATTATGAAATAATTTTTAAAAAAGAATTTTCGACAAAGTTTTACCTTATTTATAATTTTAACGGAAACGAATTACGTATTTTTAAAAAATACCTGGAAAATGGGCTATAAAAAAGATAGATTCGATTTTCGAAATTATTAGCAGGATATTTTATGTTTTTTGTACCGAAAAAAAACGAGAAATTGCGATTTATGGTTAATTATCGATAATTAAACGATATTATTATTAAGGATTAAATATTATTACCCTTAATTACGGAAATAAAAAACCGATTTTACGTAACTTAATAATTTATAGTATTTAATTTTAAAAATGGATATAATTTTATTAGAATTTTAAAATCAATACGAATGGAAAATAATTTTTAAGACGAAATACGAATTATTTAAAGTATTTGGTTACGTTAATGGGATTTAAGAACGTATTAGCAACTTTTTAGCGAATAATAAATTATGTATTGCCAAAATACCTTGATATTTTTGTTATTTGTTATTTCGATAACATTTTTATTTTTTAAAAAATAAAAAAAATATAGATAAGATACGTTTATAAAGTTTTTTAAGCTTTATAAGATATAAAGTTATTTGTTAACGTAGAAAAAGGTTAGTTCTATAAGTAGGAATAAAATATTTAGAATATATTATTATTTTGAGATATATTAATATAAATCTTAAAAAAATCGTTATAATTAGAAAATAACAAATATTAATAATAATTAATGAAATACAGGTATTTCTTAGATTTGCTAATTATTACAAGAAGTTTATTCGAAACTTTAGCAGGATAATTATATCTTTAACGAATTTTATAAAGAAAAAAAAAGAATTTAAATAAACGCTAGATACGGAAAAGGTATTTTAGAATATTAAGAATATGATTACCAGCAAGTTAATATTAATTATGTACGATTTAAACTATTTCGTTAAATTAAAAAACCGATATTTCGAATTACGCGTTAAACGTAATAATCGAATAACGAAATAGTTAAAGCAAATTATATCTTGTTGCATTTTTTTCGTATAAATTAAAAGGAGCCGAATTTAATTACGATATTTTAAATAAGGAATTTATGGTTATTATTATAGTATTTCGAGAATTTAGGCATTTTTTAAAAGGAAACTTATACCAGGTTAAGGTTTATATGGATTATCAAAATTTTACCCGATTTATTACGACTAGAGAACTTACAGAATAATAATTTTATTACGCGGAAAAATTGGCGAATTTCGACTTTGTTATTATCTATAAAAAAGGCTTAAAATAATAAAGTAAATACCTTAAGTAAGTGACCAAATTTCGAAAAGAAATTGGTTAAAATTAGCTATATAATTTTTGATATTATTATAAAAACATATTTACGCTTACGATAAATTGCGATAATTCGGACAGTACTTTTCGATATGTATTAAAAGATTTAACAATATAATAATAGTTTCTTAAAAAGCTAAAAAAAACGAATAAAATGCAAATTTTAAAAACATATTAAAAGGATTTAATATGAAAAATATACGAATATTAGTTATACGGATATCTAGGGATTTACAAAACTTTAAAGCGATTTTAACGCATATATTCTTTTTCTAAAATAAAATTAACGATATAAAAAGTTTTATGGCAACACGAGATTTGTGCCAGAATAAAGATTCGACGACATAAACCATATAGAGAATTATAGTTATTATTAGTTATAAAGCGATTATAGTACTTAATTATATTATTAAGCTTTTTATATTAAAGGATTTAATTATGGAAATACATTACGATAATATTTTCGTAATTATTAATCTATTTACGAAATTTTCTTATTTTTTATTATATTACGAGAATATAAACGCCGAATAATTGGCATATATTTTTTAAAAAAAATATTTTTAATATGTGTGGATTAGTAATAGAAATTATATCAAATTAAAAATCGATATTTGTATTTAAGTTTTAATAAGGCCTTATAATATAAATCGGCTTAAATTATAAGTTATTTAACGTATTTACATTTTAAGCAAATAAATAAATAAAACGAATAAATTGAATTTTAAAAATATATTTATAATGTTATATTAATTAAGAATAAAATAATTAGGTTAAGAAAATATTAATCGTATAATTAATTTATAATACTAGGTATCACGAAAGCATTAAAATAATATTTATAAACGCAAATTTTAGTTTTATTTCAAAGATTTACAGAAAAATATATAATAATAGTTTAATTAATATTAAAGTAATCCTTAAATTAAAATAATTATAATAATTACATTAAAAAAATAACAATAACATTAAAATTCGTACGAAATTAAATAAGTAAATATTATAACCAGAAACAGTTAAAAGAATTAACTTTCAAAAAAGAGAAAATAGTTTTTTTCGTTACAAAAAACATTTAAATAAAAAAACCCAACAAAAAATTCGATTTTAAGTATATCGGTTTATACAAAATTATTAAAAAAAATCTTAGAAAATAACTATTAATTAGACCTTTCATTTAAAGTTAAATTTTATTTAATTTTTTACGTTTTCTTATTTGAATTAATAATAAATATAATTAAAATATATACGGCATAAGATAATATGGAAACAGAAAACAAATAAATATATAAAGTGGAAAAAGTTTTTAATATACGGAAATAAAACGAATTTACTTAGTACCTAATTAAATGAAAAAAATACCCGGATTCCAAAAACATTTGAGAATTTACCAAAAACGTTATTGGCGCTTAACGTTTATTAAAAATTTTTTACCTACAATAACGGGCGCGTCCTAATTAACAGCCGACTAATTGGTAACCGGGATGTCGGGTTAACCGGCCGCGATATGTGTTAACGTGGTAGCCATAATGGCAGCTTTTAACTGTTTTTATTCTCGACGTTCTTATTTTTCTAGTTCGTTTAACGATTAGAACCCATATTGTATTATAGTAATGCCTTTCGAACGAATTAACGCTTTTTGTTTATGCAAACGAATGAAACGAAAAAAAGTTTTATTTATTTTTTCTTAATATTTGCGTTAAGTTTTGAAGTAAAGCCGTTAAAGTTTTAATAATTGTTTTTCGGCAAGTTTTTTTTCGCGTGTTAAGCGCTAATGTTCGTAACGAATATTTTGTAAGGAAAAAATGGATACGCCGGTATTATCATAAGATTGATTTCGATTAATACATTTCTTATATCTTAAAACGTTTTCCATCATTTTATATCTTATGTTTTTCGAAAAATAATAAAAGTAAGACATCATTTCGTAACCAAATTCATTAAAAGCTTTTACGAGATTAGTACGACGAACGGTAAAAGAACGAAAAACGCGACGAATTTTGGAAATACGAAACGATATAATTAAAAGCAAAAAAAAAAGGATACTTATTAAACGAAGAAAAGAAAAAAGAAAAAAAAAATCTTAAGGGCAAAATTTTAGGAAGGGAAAGATCGTATTACGACCTAATAAGCTTCGATTTTAAAAAACGGTTAAATAAGGATTATACGGATTACATTGGGTTACGTAACGGTGATCACTGCCAAGTTAATGATTAGAAGTAATCAAAGGGGATTATAAGCGATTATGATTATTATTAGTAGTATAATCATAAATAATTAAGCCAAGAAAAAGAAGGATATATATGTTTATTAATTTCATAATTTAGATAATTTTAGCTTGTAATATAATATTGTTATCTAAGGTACTTTTGATATTACAAGACGTAATACGATTACTGTATTTATTATTCAGATTCCCATAATACTCCTGCCAACATAAACCCGTCGACTTAAGGTTTAATAGTTGATTAAACCGCCAAGCTGTCACATCTAGCTACCGCTCCTTGGAACTTAATTCAAGTCAGATAATTATCATTTTCCATATTTTATACAACCTTTTTTTGCGATCAGCTTGATTATGAAAATTATGAGCCCGGTGCTTTAATTACGTAAAATAATTACAGTTAAATTAATTACAATTATTTATTTACTAATTTAAAATACTATATTACATATTAATATATCGAATAATCCTATTTCTAAGGACGTATTCCTTAAGAATCGCTTTAGTTATTTTAGCTGGTTTCTCTTTTTACGATTTAACGCTATTTTACGTGGCGTATAACACCTTATAAATTTTGATGTACTTAACGCGGATCGTTTTACGAATATTCGGAAAATCCTTTCGATCGAGAAATATAATACAGAAATTAACGCCAAAACGAAAAAATAATATACAAAGATATTAGTTCTTTAAGAAGGTTTTTATATTAATATCGCTTAGCGTAAACCTTTTCCAAAAGAGCTTAAGGAGCTATTTTTTGATAATTTCGAAAAAAATACGACAGAGACATCGAACGCCTTATAGAAGCCGTACGCAAAAAATAACGAAAAATTTCTAAAATTAATATCTAATAGCTTAATATTCAGATATAGATTAACGTAATAATAACGAGCTAAATCCTTAGGAACGCCTAAATTATCTTGGCCGTCCAAGAAAAAATTACGGTACAGGATTTGTTTAGAGAACTAAGGGATTTGTTCGCCCCCTTTTTGCTAAGTACCATTTCGACGATGCGCGAAGATTACCGCAAAAATTTGCGTGTAATTAAAGTGGGCTATATAAAGCCTAATTAATAATATTAGACCTAATACGTTACTTATATTATAACGAAAATATATAATCTTTAAAAAATTAAAAGAATATTTGCAGCAAAGGATTTTCTAAACGCAGTAAAAAGCGTTTCGCATTAAATTAAAGGTAACGAGAACTAATTAACCTTATTAGCGATAATTTTTTTTAGCAAACATATAATAAGCCTAAAAAAACTTGGAAATTAGTTTTCGGCCATATCCTATAAAAACAAATTAAGAGCCGAAACTTAAAAGCCCGAGATTTTTATTATTATATTACGAGGATTATAATTTAAAAAAAGCATTATTGTAACCTACTATAGGTTCCATTTCGCTAAATACGCCTAAAAAAGGAACAAATATTCCTATCTAATTAAGTTAAACAAGATTTACCTATAGGAATTTAACGAATATATTTATCTGCGTTTTGCGATTATAGAGGTAATTATTCGGAAATTCCGTTATTTAAACTAAGAAAATATTAAGCGAATTCGTAAACAGTTTAAGCATAATCGGTAAAAAAAGTTCTATAAAAACCTTACAATATTCTTTAAATAAAAAAGAGCTATTCGAGAAATTATAAAACAATCAATATTTATTTTTATTATACAGTTCGGCAATATTATTACGGCGTTTATCAATATACGCATTTTTAATCTCCTTAATTTAATTTCAGAAATTTATATTACTATTTATTTTAGTACGTACCCTTTATCCTAATTTACCCCAATCGATAATTATGGGGCTAAGCATTTGGTAAACTTTAAAACTTTATTTATTCCTGGCATCTTTATATCTAATATTACGGAAGATATAAAAAAATAAATATTATCTTGTTCCCGAGTAATAACATAAGGAAAAAAGTAATTAAAAAATATTATATAAAGCGTTTAATAAGCCAAAATATAATTTTATATTTAAGAATATAGTAATAATGGAAAATTTTGCGTTTATATTATTTTAAATATTTTATTTCGTCAAACTAGGATCTGGTATTATGATTTGAATTACTTTCTTAAAATAGAAAGAATTAGAGAAAATATTATTTTTACGAAATTCTAATAATTATATAACCTAGCTTTTTTCGAATATAAGCCGTTTTCTTTTTATTCGAATATCCTATTAATAATTTTGTAAAGCCCAGCTGGAATTTTGATATATCCGACGATTAGTAAAAAAAAAAGAAAGAGAGGCCGTAAAGGCGATCAAGGGATTATTTACGCCCCCATATAGGAACAAAAAATCTTTGACACCTAAAATTAAGATACTTAGGACTTACGGCGCCAAGATCGTTCGTTAAAAATGCTAAAAACGTTATTATAAAAGGGATAACGCGCCGGAAATATAAGGCTTATGCTTGTACGCATACCTTTTAAATGATTTTAAAGCGCTTACTAAAAAACTAAACCCCTAGACCCTTTTAGCGTATTACGTAGGATTATTTTGATTTTTTTACGGGCTACGATAACTTTAAATAATTCCTAATAATTAAAAACTAGTATTGAAGTGAGGCGGAGTGTTACACTCATAATTAGGCTCGGCTGATAAGAAAGCCCGGGTCTCGCATATATATTAAGAAGTTCTTTTTCGCTATAGGTTCAACCCCTAAGCAACCACCAGCAATTATCACCACTTAGCATGTTTTCTATCACTTCAATTATCGAGGTTCAACACCAGCAATACAATCGGATTAAGTTCTTCATTTCGACAGTTCCATTCCGTATCGTAACATAAAATGATCATCCGCACTGATCAAGCCCAACTCTCCCCCTACTCCAATTCAGTATAATAAGAAATTTTTCGCTTTTCCAATTATTAATCATACTTAAAAATAGGGTTCCGGGTTATTAAGAATTTCAAACATTAAATACGCAAATAATATAAGTTCTCTATCTGCAAAATTAAGTAAGCTAACGATA
Source organism: Monosporascus cannonballus (assembly GCA_004154925.1). NCBI lineage: Eukaryota > Fungi > Ascomycota > Sordariomycetes > Xylariales > Monosporascus > Monosporascus cannonballus. Next base: position 22,172 of record QJNS01000383.1, on the reverse strand, counting down.
TTAAGATAATCGTAATAAACGGATATATAGCTTATCAAATATAATATATTAAAAAAGGAATTAAATTTAAATTTCTCCCTTTATATACAAAAGAAGTTATAGGAAAAAACAAACCAACAAGCTAAAAACTAATTAATAAAACTTTTAAAATAAGGTTAAAAGCAAATCTTCTGAAGGGGTTTTAACCTGAAATAATAAAAATAGTAACGTACTTATATAATATAAGCCCGAACTACTTTTACGATTAACTTTCATCTAATAAGGTACTTATTCGCTAATTTAAGCAATATTTCTATTAATATAGCCCCGCTGTAATTAACGCGATTATTGTAAATCTTAGGCTCGATTAATTTGAGATTTTCATATACAGCGCACAAACGTATCGGTTAATAAAAAAGCGAAAAGCAAAAATAAATAAGCGAATACAAAAAATTAAACCAAAAGCTTATATCGGATATCTAATAAGGTATCAAATTTTTAATACTTACTAAATATAAATGCCCGAATTCCGTAAGGTTAATACTACGTATAACGTTACGTTCGATAAAAATATTTTTTATTAGCCAAAAAAAAGCATTTGTCTTAGTTATAAATCGAAAACTCGTACAAAATCTCTATATCTTTAAAAGCCTAATTAAAAAAAGAGGATCTAATTTTCAAAATATTTAACGCGTAAAATAATTTATATACTAATTATAATATTTTAAAGAACGCAAAAAACTTTGATCTCGAACTTATAAACTCGACAAATAACCAATCGGGGGGTTAAAACTTGGGGGTAAAAAAGCTTACAGACAAAATTAGAATTAATCGTAAACTTTTAACCCCTAAAAGTATTTTTAATCCGGAAAATAAGGTCCAGGGAAACGTTTAAAAAAGCAAAACTTTACTATTCGCTAAAGTCGAGATTTAGCTATTTGCTAAAAGTATAAAGCCCGCGGAATATCCGTAGGTTACCGCAAAGAAAATAATACAAAGAAAACCTCCCAAGAAATATATTTAACGAGAACTATAGGTAAATTAACTTATTCGTACATATCTAAAGTTAGGTTCGGAACTCCAATAAGTAAAAAAAGTTCCGGTAATCAAAAAAGCTTTACCTCCCATATTCCCATATCTAAGAAAAATAAGGGAAAATAACCGCAAATATTTATTTGCAAAAGTAAAAAGTTATGGAAACAAAAAAATCCTAATAATAGTAAAAACGGCAGCGCTTATTCGGTAAATACCACCGTAATTTACGGAAATAACAAAATATGTTGAGCCCTAAATCGAAATTAAAAAAAAATTATTTATTTATTTTCGTTATTATAATACGCGGTAAAATAGGGATACGAAAAACTTTACATTTTCTATATAATAATCGCAATAAGGGCATTGCAAAAAAATGTTAAAAAGTTAAACGTAATACCTAACAGATCCAAAATCTATAAAAATTAATTAATTAAGCCGCCTAAATTTTAAAAAGATTTCAATAAATACCCTTTAAGGCAAGCTTTTAAAAAGGATACTAAAAAAAGACTAAAGCGCTTACGAAATGCGGAATATAAAAAAAATACAAATTATATAAGCTAAATCTAAATTAATCCCTTTAAAATAGGTTTTTATATATAAATTGAATAAAAATAATTGGTTAAAACGTTTCAAATTACGTATTTACGTACGTGAAAATCTTTAAAAAACCGATTCGCTTATTAATATTTATGTTATTACGTTTACAACTAAATCTTTTAAAACAACTATAATTATAATTATTAAATTCGACTTTAAAATTCGTTAATTCGATATTAAAACGATTTTCTTAAATGGTTTTCGTGAAGGACAGGCTAAAATAATTTGCATTTTTTCTAATAACTTTAAGAAAAGCGGAATATACGCAAAATTCGAGCGAACATTATATATACTTAAGGATTTACCTTTATTATAATATCGGGAATTTTTTTCTATTTTACGAAAATTAGGACTTATTATATTTTTAAAAAAGCCGTACTTATTTTAAAATAAATAACATACCTTCGTTTTCGTATTTTTGTTAATAATTTATTATTTTTTCATTTCCGGAAAAATTAACGCCAAGCCGATAAATGATTTCTAAAACTAAGGGGAATATATAAAGTTAAAAACTAAGACGAAACGGGTTAGTTTTTAAGCATTCAGATGATTTGAGATAAATTAAAAAAGAAAATCTTTTTAATTTATAACGTTTATATTAAAGAATTGTTATTCGTTTTAAGCTTATAAAAAGCGTTTACGTACTATTAACCCCTTTAAGAACTAAAAAACTTACTCTTAATACCGGAATAATATTTAAAAAGCAGGTTAAAAATTATTAAAAATGCGTAAATATTATTGTGTACATAATAATAATAATTTATTTAAACGTAAAATACGCAATTTCCGTATTATTAATATTCTTAATTAATCCGTTAAATAAGCATATTAAAACGGCTAATAAAATAATCCGTCATTTTTATTATATATGTCTTTTGACGATCGTATATAAAGGTAAAAATACGAAAACTGGAATATTATTAATCGTAAAAAATGTATCATTTATTAATAATCTCGAAACGCAATAATTTTCGTAAGATTATATAATAACCTTTTTTGGAAAATTAATCGTATAAAAAGTAATTTATTAAATAATAATAATAATTTCCATAATAAAAATTACATTATTTACGTTAAAATATATAGTTAAAAGATTCTAGCTCTTAAACGTTTATTTCGAGATTTAAAATTAATATTAAGTTAAATTTAACAGATTTATTATAATAATTAATAAACGATTAAATTTGTAATAAACAAAAATAAAAAGATTAATGTTTAATTATATTATATTAATATATAAAATATATGGTTACATTAAAAGCAAATTCGTAAATCGTTTAACGTAATTTATTACTTATAATTTAAATATTTTTTAATATATTAACGAAACAATTTCCTAAATAATAAGTCGAATATTTTAAGTTATTTTTAATTTGTAGGATTTACGGCTGGTATAATTGAAAAAACGCAAAAATAAATAAATGCGGCTAGTGTTCGACCAGCTATAAATCTACGCGCCAGTACAAATAACTATCTAATAGCTAATAAAAAACGCCAGATAAAAATAATTGAATATATATATATTTTGGGATATATTTTATAATTAATCAGAAATTGCTTTACGTTAATCCTTAATTATTTATTATCTTATTATTGTTTATCTTTATTATAGAAAATAACGCGATAATTATTAGAAACAGAGTTCGCCAATTATAAAACGAATCTAAGTTATTAGTCGAAAAAACCGCCGATCGGAATCTAATCGACGAACAAGTAATTACGATACGAAAATAGGCGAAAAAGCTTATAACGGAACTCTAACAGATAAAAATACCATAATTTCCGAGATCTCGAATTATTTTATTTATATAATAAAGATACGTTCCGATAACCGTTAGCTAAACGGTCAAAAAACGAAGGTAATATAATAACCGTATTTCGAAGTTTAAAATAAAATTATAAGATAGCGAGAGCGCGACGCTAACTACAATACTAAAAGGTCAGCAATTCTAAATCCCAATTAGGGTTTGGATATCCTAATCCATCTTATAAAAACTAGCTGTATATATTATCTCAAAAAATGAATTAAGCCCTTTAATAAAAATTAAATTTTGAAAATTATCCATTAATAAAAAGAATAACATTCGGAATTATTTTAATAACTGGTCAAATAATAAATAGTAGTGCAGATTAAAAAAGCAAAATTTTATAAATTAATTACGATATTATTTTAAATCCCTAAAAACGATAAACGAATACCATATTATAATTAGTCGAAGTTTTTCAAATATACGTTAATTAAAAACGGATTAAATAAGAGCTATTACAGAACTTTATATTAAAAAACTAAGATAAAATGTTTTTATTCATATTTAATAGACTATAAACTATATAAACGTTTTTATTATCAACATTTAATAATTATATTACGTTATAGTTAATTACTTTAATTATATTAAAAAACTGAAAATAAAATTTTTATAGACTTTTAATAGAAGAATTTATGCAAATCTAAATTCTCTCGATAAAAAATATAGAAAACGATTTATAAAACTATATTAAGGACCAGATTAATTACCGTTGAACTTTTACGTTAAATAAAAATTTCTAATTTTTAAAACAAAGTTTATAAATGCTTTTAATCTGGAAAACGATCGGAATCATAAATATTTTATTTTTAATTACTTTTACAAGTTAATATTAGGATTGCGAAATATTTTTTCACGACAAAATGTTAAGTTAAAACGAATTAATAATGTAGCAAATAAGGCGAAACGTTATTAGAATACCTGGAAAAAAGCAAAGAAAAACAGATTATTTTTCGTTAAAAGTACTAACAAAAATAAACGATGCTATTTTAACGCTTTTGAGAAAAAGATTTTTAAAATAAATTAAAAACGCCGCGTAAAAATAATAGAAACTGTAGGCGTTTTATATTCGGAAGGCAAATAATCGCCTATTTAAATCCAATCGGAACAAATTTATACAATCTAATATTTCCGATTTTTTAAAAGGCCTATTTAAATGCTATAACTGCAAAAAGCTAAGCTATAAAAACGTAAATTACAAATCTAAAAAAATAAAAACCATGTTATCCCCGCTATATAGAAACCGATTTCCGAAAGCCGTATAGAATGTTATAATATATAACGATAAGTCGGATCGGTTCCTACACATAAATCTAAAAAAACAAATTAAAATAAATACATACATTTAATCAATTTCGGCTGATAATTATAGAACAATCGAAATAAAACCACCATTTAAAGGAAAAACACTTATTAAAAAATACGAAGAATATAATATTATAAATAAATATAAATTTCGGAATATAAATAAATACTATAAGCAGAAAGTTGTGAGATAACGAGAGTGCAACGCTAGCCATAATATCAAAAGATCAGCAATTCCAAACTCCAATTGGGGTTTGGACACTCTAATCCACCTTATAAGAACGAGCTGTGCATATCATCACAAAAGTTAATAAGGAAATTTAATTTCCAATTAATCTCTGTAAATATTCCGAGCATTATCAGTATTAACGACATATATATCAAATATTATAAAATTTATAAAATCTTTATTAAAATAATAAATAACAATAAAAATAAACAAAACTTTACATAAATTTATTTTACAACATACTATAATCAAATAGCACTCGATTTGTTATTATTTAAACTTTGAATAAATAAATTAAAAATGTTATTAAATATAATTCTATATTAATAGTTATGCGAATTATTATCAAAGGTCGATAAATAAGAAATTATAAATTTAAAGGTTTCTAATAAATAAATTTATACCGTTAATTTGAAAAGTTTAATGGAAAGATAAAATATTCCGAAATTTAAAAAATAATAAACATAAAAAATAATCGACCTCTTTATATATTTAAAGACTTTTCGGCGAATATATTCCAAAGAAATATCCGAAAACATATAGTTCTTAAGAGCAAAATATACAATAAATCTCATCCTAAAGAAAACGCTCTTATTCGGCTCAATTTACGTTATATTAGAAGCTTAAAAAAGGTACTCGAAAAATACATTCGAAAAGACCTAAAAATAAGCCGAATGCGTTATTCGAAAACGGACGCAAAAGCAGCAATATTATATATACTCAAAAAAGACGGCAATTTCCGATTATATGTTGATTATAGAAAGCCAAATCGGATATCGATAAAAAATCGATACTTTTTACTTTTAATCTTGAAAATAATAAATTATCTAACAATAACTAAGATACTTTAGAAAATTAATCTTAAAAATACTTATTATTATTTTAAGGTTAAAAGGCTTAATTAACAAAAAAATTGGGTTTTTAAACGCGGTATTAATAATTTAAATATATAATGATCTTATTTAGAATTATTAAAGTATCGGTTATATTTTAGGCCTATATATATAAAATATTATCTATATTAATTAATTATATATATATAATATACATAACTAATATGATTATATATTTAACTAATGCGATTATATATTTGAATACTAAAGAAAATATATGAAATATTTTTAATTAATTTACGAACGGTTATTATAATATTAATTATTTATTAAGTTATTTAAATGCGAATATTTTCAAAAAAAAGTTTAAGATTCGTAATTAATATTAACGGCCTAAAAATAAACCGTTAACGAATCGACGTTATCGAATCGTAATTAAAACCAGAATTGATTTACGATATCCAAGGTTTTTAAAGTTTTGTAAATTTTAATTAGAAATTTATTGTTTATTATGTGCCTATTTTCGAACTTAATACCAGGTTAATAAAAACACGTTTCGTATATTAAAAAACACCTTGTAATTAACAATTATTTTTTAATACTAAGATAACTTCAAAAATATTAAGATTGAAACAATTATTTTAATACAAATTATATTAATAAAGGTATCGTAAAAATATAAAAAATATTAACGTCTAATTATATATTAATTAGAGAAATTTAGCCCAATTAGAGAAAAATAGATTATAAAATAATTAAAAGTTTTAATAATTATAAAAAGAGCAAAATATTAACGTTAATATTTTAAAGATACGCAATTTTTTTTTAATATTTACTAACTATATAATATTAAAAAAAGTTATAAACGTATTAACAAGTAATTTTAAGAAAAAATTGACTGATTAATGTATTATCTTTCATAATTCGATTTCGAAATTTAATACTAACTATATACTGTTAATCGGGCGGACGAATTCTTAAAAGGCCTAAATTATATATTAGGAAAAATTATCTACGGAAATATAATTTTTATATTATTAAGAAATTCAAAATTTACGAGTAATATATCAAGAACTATACGAAAAATAATTATAAGCATATAACGCGATTTAAAGCATTATAAAAGAACAAAAATCTTTATAAAAATAGTTTAAAACTTATTTGTTATTAAATTTTTAAATAGATATCAAATGACGAAAATTTAAATAACTATTATCTGCGCAAAAAAAAGAAAAATAGGAAATTATATATTTACAAAACTTATTTTTTGCGTAAATAATATAAGCATAAATCGCAATAATAATACGATTAATAGTTAGATAATAATATTTACCAATTTTAATTATATTATAATCGAATTCGAAAAATTTAAAGAGGACGATTTTAACATTAAAGCTATAATTTATAATTAGTACATTTTACGTTATTTAGTAAAAAAAAAATCTAAAGACGAAACGGTATTTTAACCGAACATTTTTCAATAGCTTTACAATCAGGTTCGAAAACTGCAAATTGAGAACTTAAATACTATAAAGCTAATACGAATAACTAAACGTTTAGCCGGTATAAAAGAAAAATATATTCTAGACCTAAATAAAGTTTTGCATTATTAAAATAAATTTATAATTCGGTTATAAAACGTTTTACGAAATTAATTAATTAATTAATATTATAATATTTTGAATATAAAATATATAAAATATATTTATATATTCAAATTAAGGGTTTAAAAAGTTTATTAAGAATATAAAATAAATATTACGCGAAAATATATTAAATAATATTTAAACTATTAAGATATAATAAAGATACGCTATAAATTATACGAATAATTATAATTCTTATCGTATCTAAATATATTTTGTAAAAAATCATATTAAATTTTATAACGGAATTTCTTAAAAGCCTAAATTTAAACGGGTTAAGATACAACGTAATCCTGGCAATCGTTAAACGCTGCATGATATTAAAATTATTTATTTTTACGGTTAAAATCTTAACTTTAATCAAATTAACACGATTATTTTATAACGATATTAAATATAAATTTAATATATTAACCGATATTATTAATAATGAAAATAAATTACTAACAATTTAGTTTTAAGCGGAAATTTAGAAAAAATAAAAAATAAAACGATAAATAAACGAAATGTATTTATTAAATCTTAAAATATTATTAAATTATCGGACTTGAAATAATTACGTTTTAATCATAAAAACGTTTCGGATTTAATTACTTTTAATCTTTTTATAATTACGACGTAATAATAACTCGTACAGCTAAAAATATAGCTAAACGGGTTTTCCTATATTAAATTACCCTTAACCGGCTTGTGATAAAATGATATATGCGGTATTTATATTATCGCTACTATAAGAACGTTACGGTCGATAACTTTATTAAATTTTAAATTAGCTATATTAACTTTAATTATTATTTAAAAATTTCGAAACAATTCTTATACGCCTAGTAATTTATATTTAGCACATATTTAAAATATATAAATTATTCGATTTAAACTAGCTTTATAAACCAAAGAAATCGATTATTTCATGAAGAAAAGTATTAAATAAAAGCGTTTTTGCACAACTTCAATTTAAGCCTTGCTAGCTCGTTCCAGATATACGCTATTTGATTAGTTAATTTTAGCGCCTTGGCGTAGTACGTAAAAATACATCAAAAATAAAAACGAGGCAGCAGAGGCATAAGCTAGCTAAGGTAAATCCCAACCGTCTCTTAGATCTGCCAAGTTCATCGCGTTATAACATATAATAATTAAATATTAATTTTTTTAAAAAAAGATTAATAGCATCTCTAATTTTTCGTAATATTTATATCGTTATATTTAAGCCATATTAGAAAAATCTCATTATTGTTGTATATTTTAAAATATTATTTTTATTTTAAAAAATAATATATATATTAAAATTGTTTTAAAAATTAATAAACTTTGAAATATCCGTATAATTAATATTTATAGACATATATAGTATTAATCCTTTTAATACGGTTTTAACATCTACAATTTAGGTTATTTTCTCTTTTTATACGACGTTTATATATATTTTTAAAATTCTTAATATATATTATATAATATCACCCATAGTTTTATAATTTATTAGAACTATATATATTCTTAAAATACTATCGAAAATTATTCAATCGATTTTCATCAATTTGTTTAATAATTTAATTGCGTTTTTAAAACCTGAATTTTAATATTTTTAACACTTTTTATACATAATAACAAAATCGAAATTTGCTATTTTTCTACAGATTATAATTATCATTTTATAACTTTCTATTCGTAATAAAACGGATAGAATTTGAATAATTCATATAAAGCTTAACTTAATCAAGATATTTCTTAAAAATATGTAAATTTTCGAAACACTATAATAATAACAATAAATCGTTTTTCAAAATAACGTAGTTAAGTTCGATATCTATAAATTTATTTTAAATAATATTATAAAACATAATTTCTTTTAATTAAAGATTATTTAATTATTATATATAATATATAATCCGAAATACCGGTTTCTAATTATATAAAATTCATGAAATAATATATAAAAAATTCTAACTTTTTCAAAATTTCATTTATAATTTTCTAAAACATATTTACCGCTTATTATAATTATTTCCAAAAACATTTATTAAAATTACTTAAAATTATAAAAAAGGTTGAAAGTTTCAAATAACTATTTAATAAAAATATCAAATTTAAAAATTCTTTACAGTTTTCTATTATAATTAACAATTATTCAAATATAATTCCAATAATTCTTTAAATTTCTATCTCAATATATCTCAAAATAGTAATATATTTTAAGTTATTTATTTTCTTATTTATAAATTTAAGTCGTTTTGCGTTAGTTGATAATTTTACGTTTTAGAAAACTTAAAAAATTTGTAAACATATTTTATCTATAGTGTTTTCGATTTCTTAAAAAAAATAAGAATATTATTAAAATAATACTTTATAAAAACGTTAAAGAATTTTCGTAATAAATAATTTATTATTTGTTAAAAAGTTATTAATACGTTCGTAAATTTTATAAATGTAATTAGATTTTAATTAATAACTTTAATTTTTATTCTTTTAATTTTAATAATATTATGTTGATTTTTAAAAACGTATACTGTAAATTATTAAATTTGTATTACCTATTTTTATTTTAATAATTAATTATAATTATATTCGATTTATAAGAGTAATATTATTTATTTAGCGATAATTAATAACAAAGTACTATTGTCTAATATTTTAAGTACTAAAAATATAAAAACTTTACCAGTAATTTTATAAGGTTAATTCACTTTCATTGCCGACTTTTGAAATAATTTTTAAAATTGCAAAATTACTTTCCGTCAAGATTATAAATACAATTAAACTTAATTAATAAAACCTTTTAAAATGAATTTATAATTTTAATTAGTATACGTTCATAGTTTTGTATAGTATTTCTTTTTTTAAAAAAAATTATGTATATTTATAATATTATAAAAACATATTGACTAAGGTTTTAAATTTTTATATTATTGTTATAAATTGTTATTTTACTTGAATTTCGTTTCAATAATAATAATAGTGGGTCGTATTTTTTTAAAAAAGAAATAAGTATTTTATTTCTTTAAATAATAAAATATTTAACCGTATTTTATGCTTATCTTCGTTGCTATTTTCGATCGTGTATTAAATTTCCATTTTTATTATAATTGGTTTGTTGATAAAATATAAATCAAATTGTATTAATTACTTTTTCTATTTATTAAAACGTTATATTAATATATTTATAATTTTTCAAAAATTACAACATATTCATAAGTACAATACTATTACAATTTCTAGTTTTATATTATTTTTATATAAGCTTTTTAAAATAGTTAATTTGATATTTAATTTTTTGCTTCTTAGAAACGAAAATATAATTTCCGATATTTATGATTAAATAAAAATTTAGCATAGAGTTTCGTAATACTATAAACCTATTAATAATATTTCATATAATATAATTTTCACTTAAAACCAAGTAATTTATTATTACGATATATTAATGTATTCCGATTTATATCTTTAAAATAATAAGTTCATTAACCGCTTTTTATAATTTGACTTTAAGTTCTCTTTAAAAATTTCGATTAATCTTTTAAACTTTATTATTTTATATTTCTTATAAATATTTTTCTTTTTTTAATTCTTTTTAAATTTATTACATTCTACTTACCTTTCTATATATAACCTATTAAACTATTAGATTTATCGTTTTAATTAATATATTTCTTCTTTAAATCAAGGTAGTTATTTATTATTTTATCATAATTCGTTTTTCTATTAAATAATAATTCGCGTATGTGTCATATTACGTTCTATTATATTAAATTTTTATAATGCTTTTCTATCTCTTGAGTAAAAAACGAATTCTTTTTTAATATGTTTTTTATTTTTTAAATTTATAATAAAAACTAATGTAAATTCAAACTAATATTAACAGTTATTAATATTGTTTTACTTCTTAAATTTATTTTATTATTTGCTAATTATATTACTTATAATAATTAAAAACGTTTTCTATAAATACTGTTTTTTAAATTAAATTTATAAAATTATACATTAATCGATATAGTTTTATAAAATCATAATTCTGAAATATCGAAGGTATTATTTATTACTTCTAACTCTTTTTTATCATAAATAAAATATCTTTATTTACTATAATAAATTATATATATTTAACCGTATTGACCGAAAAGTTTGAAAAAAATAATTTCTGTCAACCTTTAATATTTTATTTTGTTATAATTAAAATACTTCATTTAATTTCAATTATATTTGCATATAACATTACATTATATACATTCTACTATTGTTTTATATAAAATGTTATTATGAGTATTATATTAAAATATATGAATATTAATTATATATAGTAATTTATTATTATATTTAACGTTGAAGTTTGGGTTTTCTTAAATATATTATTGGTTATTAAGTTTAATTATTATTATTATATAATTAATTAAAATTTTAAATCGATTTATTCTAAAACGCTCTTTTAAATCTTCTTTTTCAAAAAGTTCCCAAAAGTTTAATTATAAATATTTTTACTTTTAATTTAATTCCAAACCCAATTAAATAACAATGCTACTATAATTAAATGCGAATCCTTTTCGTCGTAATTCGTAGAATTATATATTGGCTTTATTTTTATTATATACAATTTTTAAAACGTTTTTAAAACCCTATTCGAATATTTGGTAATCGTTATAAATATTTACTATGTTCTAAATTTGTTTTTCGAAAAAGAATGTAATATTTTTAATATAAATTCAAATTTAATAATTACGGTCTTCAAAATATCGTTTTATTAAGAATTCTATTCGTAAAATCAAATCTTTTAATCGAATTAGAAAATACATTAGACATATTTAGTATTAAATTAAATATAATCATAATTTAATTAAAACTTTATTAAAATATTCGAATTTAAAAGGTTTTCAGGCTTCTCTTACTTTTTAAAATATTAAATTAAATAATTATATTTTTATAGTAATTTCTTCAAAATAAAACATATAGTTTTGTTTTCGAATTTCTTTCGAACGATTTTAAATATAATAATAAAGTCAATTTTAGTCAACTTATATAATACGTTAATTTATTAAGTTTTAACGTTAAGATCTCTTTTTTAATTAAGCCAAAGTATTTTTAAGCTTTTTCTCGAAATCTATAATTTCTTAAAAAGTTTCATAAATTAATTTATTGATATATTTATTATCAAATTTGTAATTTAAAACATGAATAGTATAATTAAATAAAAACTTATAATGTACAATAATTAAAAGATTCAACTAATTGTTGAACTTTATTCGTATAAATTTATATTAATAAACAGATTTTAAATATATCAACTTTAAATAATTTGATTACGTTGCGTAATATTAAAAATATTCTAAGTAACGAAATTATATTACGAATTGACTTTTTTAATTTATAAATTTAATAAATATATATATATATATATATGCCGATTTATTAATTTACTGTTAATAACTTTGTAATTTGACTTACAGGCCTATTACTAGTAAGTTAGTAATTTATTGTATAACTTAACCCATTTAATTTCTGGTTTATTTCTTATTACGACAATTTCTAAAAGCCCTAGCCTATCAGGTCGTAACATTGTACAACTGTGATGATACGCATAACTAGTCCTTATAAGGTAGATTTGAGTGTTCAAACTCTAATTAAGGTTTGGAATTGCTGATCTCTTGGTCTTGTAGTTAACGTCGCACTTTCGCTTATCTCATAACGACTAAAAGTTAATAACTAGTTGGAATTCTCAGCTATTATATAAATTATAATGTGAACTTAATAAATAATTCAACTTTTAAGTACTTTTAGGCTTTTGTTTTTAACTATTATTTAAATGGTTTTTTTAAGTTTTTATTATTATACAGCCAGTTATTATGAAATGAAATATATATACATATATATGTTAAGAGTATAGTATCTATTGTGCAAATTATATCATGTAATAATTTTCTGTGTATTTGGCTTAGCCTGGAAAATATAGCTTGAACTCAAATATTCCTTATATATATGTATATCAACGCTTTACGAGACTAAGATACAATCTATCCTAATCGTAAATACTATTAATCAGTTATCGTATTCGAAAATACTAGGTATAGTATTTATCGTACAAATTATATCGTATAAAAATTTTCTATATATTTAGCTCAACTTGAAAAATATAGTTTGAACTTAATTATATCTTGTATATATATATATAACTTTTAAATAATCTTTTTATATTTTATTTTTTTTTTATTAAAATTAGTTTTTCACTTTATTCGATAGTGCTTTCTACTTGCTTTGTAATGTTGTGGTATTACTTAGTTAAAGTTTAAATCTTAAAAGGTTTTGAATTTCGATGTGTGCAAATAGAGCCGTTTGCATTAGTACGTGCATGTTACGGCTTGGTCCACCGTAAGAGCTCCAGTATATATGCAGCTGTACCACTCCAGTCTCCCATTAGCTACGCATGTTATCATGAAACCTCATATTCAGTTCATACACTCTGAACTCGGCATCCTAATTAAGGTGTACTTCCTTTTGATGGTGTTCTCCAGCTAGCATAGGAATAGCACTGACTGGGTTGCTAACCAATTTGGTGGTCGCTGGAAGAAAAGACTCGCAGGATTTCCCAGGGATAAAGCAACCCCCGCTTGCGTCCCACACCAATTTGCAGACCATATGTCAATAAATCAACAAGCTATTCTAACGACGACACAATATAATCGCAGCGAAGGAAAATAGCCCCGCATGTGTTTCCTGTCAGACAGTAATATGGAAATTAATAAACATCAGCAGACGAATCAAACCAGGAAACGGAAATGTTGCCCCCCACACCGTTGCCTTCCAACAAGCCGCCGGCCTCTCCGCGGAAAATGAAGTCGCGCGGCGGAGCAGGTTTCAATGTTGTCAAGGGCACAGGCAAGGAGGCGATGATGTCCGTCCAATGAGTCCTTGAAGAAGATTCATACACATAACCCCCCTCGGCCTCACACCTACCTGCGGAACGAGAATGCTTGAGATGACATAGGGGAATGGCTCGAGTTCTGCTACGTTGCGATCACTTGGCGGACGGCCACTAAATGTGAGGCACGGATATATAATGCTATACGCAGTCCACCGGTAATGCTCCTATAGTCGAGGATTTGTGAATAAAGGTACCGAGTCAACCTTTTAAATTGTCTTTGACTCTATCGGTCTCTGCGCTACCTCTAGCTTTTAGTCTCTCGGTAGGCGTATAAACTATGCCTGTTGACGCCTCAAACTTGTGTAACCCGAAATATGGGTATGACTTGGTCGTAGCGACGACCCTAGCAACCATCAACTCAGGGCTAAAGCAGTTGTTGGCCGAAACGGTCCAACCGATCAACCACTCCTGTTTCCTCGTTGAGAAAAACACCGGCAATCCGGCGGGGCAAATAAGCCTCGAAGACCTCGTCAAGACTAACAATGTAAACCCGTTCGACATCCCTGCCGACACTCCATATTCTGATCCGCGGATCGCTGCCCTCACTGATGCTCTTTTCTACGTTGGCATCAAGATCCAAATGGGTCTACCTCCAGGTGTCTTCCCAAAGGACCTACCGCCGGCCGTCACCCTTGGAAATAGCGCTAGCACTGTAGGGTTCAACTTGCTCTGCTCGCAGTTCACAGTGGTTCAGAACGCGCCGCCGAGTGGCTGGGGCGCCGAGGGGCACTGGAATGTATGGAGCCAGCCTTCAGGGAAGCCATGGTACATCAGCACCAAGGTCAACCTCGTCGTAGCAGATCTCAACAAAGAGCTCGACACGCCCTACTTCAACAGCGGCCCTAACGAGAAGGCCTTCCTGAAGCGTCAGTTGGAGAATCTCTCCGCGACGGCTTTCAGGTTGCAGCAGCTTCTGTTCGACCTGGACAACGCTTCGCTAGAGGGTCTTCCGATTATAGAGGGCATACCGAGTGACTCCAATGCGGCGACCGTGCTTTACAAGTCCTTCATTTCTCTTTACAGCACTGCTGCCAAGGAGCGAGGCTTGCCGCCGCTCTTGGTGGCGGCGACCGTACAGTAACCTGATGCTTCGCAGCTCGAATTGACAGCCTTTGAGCGTCAGGTCTCCCAGCTCAAAGACAATATGGTGCTGTGATCCAAAACCCGACAGCAGAACAACAGGCCATCACCACATTGGATCATCTATGCGCCGCCAACAACCACACACTGCCGGGTACTTCAAGTTTCAGCTGGAATTGGGTACTGCCAACCGAGGTGGATGCCGAAAGCAGCGTGATTGCGATCAATCGGAATTCGATTGCTGCGTTCTTCTTGGCCGAAATTATGCCAACGGCAAAAAAGGATGCATTATGATTTTACCCACAGCTGAAGCTTACTGGTATCAAGTACAGGGTGGCGTCAGTCTAACCCTAATATCAGATCAACAACAAGGCGGAGGTCACCGCATCCGGAGAAAATGTGATTCGTATCGAGTACACGTACAAACAGTTGGCTGAGGATTGGGAAGGAGGGTCTTATTGCGGAGTCGGGGTCACCTCTACGTACACGTGCGATGTGAAATTCTCGAACAGCACAATCCAAGTAGTGCAGCGCGATAGGATCTCTAGATTTGCTTTGACGCCGCCAGCCAGGGCTTGTACGCCTTTGATAAGACCCGAGCAGACAAGTATACCATCTCAGTTTCCCAGACGGGTGGTTCGCGGGCCGTCCATGTCAGGTGCCAAGGTGCGACCCCGTTTCCGGGGCCCAGCGCCCCACCAGTGTGGCTCCAGTTTGTGTATATATAGGGGGGCTTCGCCCCCGAGTAGTTAGAAAAGGGTAGGTATTAATAGTTATTTATTTATTATCCATATTATGAATTACTTATTAAGTTATTTTTTCTGCTTTTTACTCCGTATTTTACTATTTTTCCTAATATGTTAATGCCTTTATTTATTTGTACGAACCGTTAAGCAAAGGATAATTTATAGCGATTAACAAACGAAAATATTATAAGATAGCAAAATACGGAGCGATTTTTATACGGGTTATAATAAGTTATTTGGAAAATTCCCAGACGATAAGATTAAAAATATTTTCCAAATTACCGGCTTTAAATTAGATTTTAAAAATTATTGTTATATTGTCGAAGAAAAAATTGGATCGCAAAATTTAAAAAAGGAAGAAATAAATAAGGCTGTAAAGGAAACGATAATATTTGGCAGCTTTAAAAAAAGAAAAACTTTATTTTTTAAATTAAATAATATTAATACGGTAAATTACGATAAATTTATAAAACGAAACCGTAATAAGAAATAATCCAGGTTATTATTATTTAATTTGTAATATAAGGGATTTTTCCGGACGGAATTAATAAAGTTTTTTATTAATTTAAAATTTTGTTTTACGTTATTAACGGTAAATTTCGTTACGGATATAACGAAAGTAATATACGTTAATATTTGTTTCGAAAATTTGTACGCCAAACGCTAATTAAAACTTTTAACGATAAAACAAATAATAACTTAAAATTATTAATATAATAAAAATTTAAACTTTAATTAGAAAATGATATTAAAAATAAAAATTTCGTAATTTTGTTATTTATATTAAATTAATAAAGTTATAATAACGATCCCGAAAATTTCTTTTAAATTTTTTAGATTAATATAAGGTAATAAAAACAAAAAATCCCGATAATTTTTTAAAAAGGATACGGGTAATATAATTATTAATTAAATTTATTTTTAAATTATATAAAGAAATTATTAAAGGTATTATATCGCAAATAAAATAAGAATTAATAACGAAAACATAATAAACCAAATTTATTTTAATTACTTTATACGAAATAAATTCGGTTAAGGAAAAAAGAAATAAAAACTAAAAGGAGTTATACCGGTTTACGACTAAAATTAGAATGGGTACGTAACGGCGAACCGTCGGCCCTTTGGCCTTACCGGTTTTTTATTTTAATTTAAAAAAATTAATACGGAATTTATTTCGAATTAAATAGAATAACGTAAAAAATTTGCAAGTTTTTTACGATATTCTTATTACGGGAAAAAATTTTATAAAATTTAATTATTCCGAAATGAAATATTTCCGGTATACGAAATTCGAATATTAGGCAAAAAGTTATTTGTAAAATAATAATAATATTTTTATTAAAGCGAAAGAAACATTATTTGGCGTATAAAAGGCTAAAATTATAAAATAAAAATATTTAGTTTTTTGGTTTAAATTTGAAATAATAATATGGTTTTAAATTAGAAAAAAAATATAATATATAAAAACCTACTAAACGATAATAATAATTATGATTTAATACGAAAAAAACTATTTTTAAAATTAACGGTTTAAGGATTAAAAAACGATAATAAAAAGCGTTTTCGTAATAACGGTATCGTTAAAAAAGTTTAATACGTTATTTGAAATAATAAATAATTAAAAAATAAAATAAAAAATATAAAATAATTTTTACGTTTTAAAACTTCTTTAAAAATATAATTTAATTTTAGAATTTTTTTAAAATAATATTATTAACCCGGATTTAAATTTTAAAAAAAGTTATAATATTTTCGGTTAAAAAGTTATTATTTTAATTATTACGAAAAAAAATAAAGGGTAACGAAAAAATCCAAAGCCATAATAATTTTAATATTAATAAATATTTTTAAAAAATAATATATAAATAATTAAAAAAATTAAAAAAAAATATATTATTATATTTCAGAAAAGTACCGGTAAAAAGATAATATTTTCTTTTAAATATCAAAAGTATTAAAATATATTTAACGTATTTTTTACAAGAATTTTTCCTTAATATTATTATATGGAATATCGTATTAATTTCGAAAATAAATAAATATTATTTTAAAATTTAATATATTTTTTAAAACAAACAAAAAATATGAAATAAATATATAACGTAAGGTTTTACCAAAAAATAAATTAGGTTTTTCCGTAATTTGATAAAAGCGCTTATCTTATATATTTTTAAATCAAAAAATAAATTATAATTATACGTAAATTATAAGGATTTAATAAAATTATGCAGAAAAATAAAACGGTATTATTTTTTATTAACGAAATATTAAGTAAATTTTCAAAAATAATAATATATATTAAATTAAATTTAAAAAATATATATTACCGGTTACGTATTAAAACAAATAAATAATAAACGGTTTTTCGTACGAAATGTAATTATTTCGAATATTTAATAATATTATTTAACTTTATTAATATTCCGGTATTTTTTTAAAATTATATTAATTACGTATTAATAGAATTAATAAATATTATTTGCATAATATATTTAAAGGATATTTTTATTTATTTAAAAAATAAAATAAAACATATATAATATGTTTATAAGATTTTAAAATATTTTTATTAATCAACTTTTTATTCAAATCCGGTAAAATATATTATTTATATAAAAACGTATTATTTTTAAAATTTATTATTAATTTATAAAATATTAATACAAATTTAAAAAAAATTAAAGCGATTTAGAAAAAAAGATTTTAATAATATTTATGACATTTAAATTTTTTTAAGTTTCGTAAAAATTTATAAAAAATTTATTAAAAAATATTTGAAAATAACGGCTTTTTTAACAGATTTATTTAAAAACTTTTAACCGGCAAAAATTAAATTAAAAAATATTAACTTATTAATATTTCATAAATTAAAAATATTTTTTATAAGAATATTATTATTTTGTTATTTTGATTTATGGTTATTTATTAAGATAAAAATAAATATTTCGAATTTCGATATCGGTATTATATTTTTATAAGTATATAATAATTAATAATTTTTAATAGTTTTTATATTTTAAAAATTAAAAAAGGCGAAATTAAATTATTAATTATTATGTACGTTTTTAAGTAATAAAAATATTATTTAATTTATATATAATATATAATATAAATAATGATAAATTATTTAAATTATAAATACCTAATATTTAAATTTAAATTAAATTTAAATTAAATAAAATAATTAAAATAAGTAAAATTATTAAAAATTTAATAAAACCCCCTAAAAAGGTGATCGAAATAACCGGATTTAAAAAACGTTATTATAAAATAATAAATTAAGAAATAAATTTTAATTTAATTTTTGAAAAAATTTAAAATAAACCCGGAAAAATAATTAATAATAAATATTAAATTAATAAAAAGTTTTAATTATTAGCAGATTTATAATTATTTAGCGGTAATTTAAAAAGAGATATGTTTTAATATTAATTATATTAAAAAATTAACATATATTAAAGAAATTTATTTTAAAATTTATACGGATAACTTAATAAAGAAATAAATTTATAAAATCGTTAATATAAACTAAATACCATAATTAAAAAGTTATTATAAAATATATTTAGCAAATAAATACGGATTTTTTAGTATAATTTAAAAACCGAATTTATATATTTAAAAATCATATATTGCGTAAAAAGTTTTTACGGATTATTTATAATAATTTACCGGCAAAATATTAAGAAATTTTTAAAGCTTTAAAATCATTAAATATAAATTTTTTAAAAATATTTAAAAAAATATAAAAAAATATATAATAAAATATACGATATGTTAACGGTTAAAAGCCAGATATTATTTATTATATAAGAAATTAAATTCTGTATTAAAATTTATAATTTTTTTAAGAAGTTTCGATAAATTTTATTATTAATTTACCAGATTTATAATTATAGATAAAAAATAATATAATAATATCTTAATAATCATAAACCGTTTTATTAAATACGTTTTTTATATTTTAATATATAAAGTTTTTATTATATACGGATTAATAAATTTTTTTATTTACGTATTTTTTTATTTTAATTCTTTTTAAGGAATTATATTAAATTAAAATTTATTATTTATTAATTATTTTTCAATTATGTTATATTATTAATTAATAATTTAAAAATAATTAAATATTATATTTTATTTTATTTATAAATACATAATTAAACGGAATGATAAAATTAACATTTAAAATATTATTTGCAAATTTTTTAAACTTTCGAATAAAATAATTAAGCCGAAAATATTCGATTACTAAAATAAATATATAATATATTAATATATTTAACCTGTAAATAATTATTAATTTATATCTTATATAAGTATTAAGTTTATAAATTTATTAACCTTATAAAAATTAATTAAAATTAATATAATTAAAATATCCGAAAAAATACAAAAGTTATAAATAAAAAAGAAGAAAATAGCCGGATTATTAAAAAATAATAATTAATGGTATATAAAATAATATTAATTTAAAGCGTATATAATAATTATTTAAAATTAAAAAATGAATTTTTCAATTAATTAAAAATATTTATTAAAAATGGCCGTATAAAAAATTCGTAAATAAATATTCAGGTTTTTTGGAAATAAAAAAATAATAAATTATTATAATTGAATTTATAAATTAAAATTTTTAAAAGAATTAAAAATTTATAATATATTCTTAATAAGATTATTAAAGACATTTTACGTTAAAAACGGCATATTACCGGTTAAATAAAAAGTAAAACCGGAAAAAAATTAATATATTTAAAATAAAAAAAACTATTTATAAAAATACGGCCGTAATAAGTAATATTGAATCCGGTAAAAAAGGTATAATAATACAAACGATTTTTGAAAGTTAATAAATAACGTAAACAAAAAATATTAAACGAAAATACGAAAAAAAACGGCGAAAACTTAAGGACGAAATAAAATAAAAAATAATAATTTTATTTAGTTTGGCAATAAATTACCAGTTATTAGCAAAATTTCAGTAATATGCCGGATAAGTATTTAAAAATTTAAAAATTTAAAAACCACGAAATTATATAATAATAAATCCCTTATTTTTTTTAATATTTTCGTCCTTTTCGTTTTTAAATGAGGATATTAAATTTTCGTAAAAAAATATTTATATAATATTAATATTTTAAGCAATAATTAATTAATAATTACAGTATTATTAATAATTAATCGTAAAAATATATATAACTTTATAATAAAGCTTTTATAAAATAATTAACTTTTTTTAAATATTTTCGAAAATATTAATAGTATATTTTTATATAATTATAAGTTCGGTAAGGTAATTAATTATATCGTTAATTACCTTAACGTTTTTTTCGGCGGCGGCAGTTAGGCATTTAATAATAAGGCGTTTGTTTTTTTATTATTTTGCCATAATAACGGCGTCGGTTTCCGCCTTTTTAATAACGAGCATAACGATAACGGCCTTTTTTACGGCTACTTAAGCCGTTTTAATAATTTATTATATTTAATTAATAATATATTAAACGTAATTATAATTATAATATTATAAAAATTAAAAATTAAATAATTTACATTAAAAATATTAAAATTAATAATTATTATTATAATAAAATTAACGGTATAAGTTTTAAAAACGTTAATAAGTTATTACAAAAAATTAATAATAATATAAATAATAAAAGATAATATATTATATAAATTAACGTATAACGATATAAAATTTACTTTAATTTTTATATTAATTATATTTATTTAAAATTATTAAAAAATTACGTTAATTTTTAAATTTATTATTAAGTTATTATACTGTAATAAGTTTTTTAAATAAAAAAATTAAAATCTTATATTTATCGTTTGCATAAATAAATATAAAATTGGAAAATTATTAATATATAATATTAAAATAACGGTAATACGGAATAATATAAAAAAGCATAATATTATTATTATTATTATTATTATTATTATTATTATTATTATTATTATTATTATTATTATTATTATTATTATTATTATTATTATTATTATT
>QJNS01000382.1:22321-49868 GCA_004154925.1 Monosporascus cannonballus | reverse complement strand
TTTTTTTTTTTTTTTTTTTTTTTTTTTTTTTTTTTGCGTAGGTTCCCACGGGTCACCCAAATTTAGCGTGGATATTCGTGGGTCACCTACGGGTACCCATTCCCTCATCCTACCGCCAGGTGCGAGATCGGTAAGTCATACGCGGCGCCACAGAATGTTTCTTCTCTCACAATTGGTGACTACCTCGCCCGCCACCAGCATTTTGGGACACGTTGTCATCATATTACGGGCCACCTATTCACGAGATGACCCATCACTCCCCGGGGGCCACACGCGCGGCGGTATCCCCTCAGCGGGCTGCAACGGTACGGGATGCAAAGTCTTGATATCCGCGCATTAAGCCGTACGACGAGAAGTTGCGATTCCTCGCTCGAAACGGTGTTGCGGGAACTACCGGTTATTGCAAAATGTAGAAGTAATATATCCTGCGCAGGGATAACCAGGCTGATATGTTGAGGCTCAATTCCATAGGAAGATATTCCCACATAGACGCGGTATCCGCTCCTCGAAGCAGGAACTAACAAGGTCTTCCAGAACAAAAGGAAAGAAAATATAAAAAGCTGTCTTCGCCTATTCATGTCGGAATTAGCGGACATTTAGTAACTGTCAGAACAAGAAATAACGAGGACCGATCGGTTAGTTAATCTGAGTAGCTCCGTCTCATAGCAATGAACTCCTACCTGGTTAGGCTTAGCCTTATCCATCCTCGGCTTGCCCTTCCTTGCGGTTGGACCCGAGCTTTGGGAACACGCCAAGTCTCGAATGGCAAAAACCCTGTTCTATTTTTGAATTTGCCTGACTCGCTTCCAACTCCTCAGGACTGAGGAGGGGTCTTGTTGACAAACTATCCTCTTACGCTCACCGTTGTCAGTCAGCACGTCAAAGCCTCGTATCGCGTCATCATTCTCCCGACAGCTTCATTAGAGTTTAGCCAATGCGAGACGGTAGTTTGGTCCAGTTCAAGTAAATTCAATTCGGTTCTGTGTGTTTCCCGAGCTGTTTCTTGTCCTCGCTCGTGTCTGTTACAATGGTTCCACTCGGTCACCCTTTTACCTCCCCCACAGCTCTGGACGTCGGCGATGAGCGTCACTTGTAGGTAAACGTGCCAGCAATTGACCATCGCTTTATCTCTGGGGTGCCCTGCCTATGTACTTACGTATACACATGAGTGGTGCACATGTATTGTGTGTCTTTGTCAAGGTTCCAGCAAAGCAGCCACTCAGAACACAGCCCACAGGCGGTGCTGACACAGGCTTGACGCCTACTCTATCATAAGAGTCAGTCGGGCTCATGTCAGGCTTACGGTGGTGATCGGCTTGCGCCTTACCTACCCATTACAGTAGAACATTAAGAGGAATGCGGCTGAAGGCGCCACTTGGTTTCAAGCGCATTCTCTCTCATTTCTACGAGTTCTCCTGGGTTGTGGCACCGTGGGAAGGACCGTAGCTCCTAAAAAAGTTGCTACGTTGCCCACTCGTTACAGGGTCGCCGGTGATAGGCCCGCTGAACTTTAGCGTGCCCCAATCCGTTCGTATCTCTTGGCCAGCTTACAGGACCCCTGTCTACGATATGAGCGCCGCACACGAAGGGGCGGCTTCTCTTAAATAATGGCTTCCCGTCTCACTTCGTGTGGTAGGGCTTTAATAAGTATGGTAGGATTGCGCTCCGGTAAATAAACACTTGATCTTCTGTATCTCGTCGATCCGGGTCCGGCCGTTACCTTAACCAGTCAATCACTGCCCTCGATTACACTCGTTCTCACCATCGACTACCACGAGCTGTGATACGCACACGCCCTTACCGTGCCGACCATACCAAAGGCGTAGCCAGATAACGCCCACGGGATTTTCTTCCAAATTTGAGATCTAAACCGAAGTTCATCGATCTGCAACATCAGAAAATGCATCCCAGTACCTTACTCTCGACGATCACTGTTGTGGGTTCTCTTGGTGGATTGGTACAAGCCTCGCCGATGCGATGCCCAGACGTATGTCATTCTAGAGATCTACGAGCAACGATGCGTAAGAGAAACTAACAATATATCTAATAGGCTACGCGAGACGCTATCCTCAGGGGTGACGCCCCTCCGGAGGCGTGCTGTTCTTATGGGGTCTGTCTGAAAGACGTCGTCGCTAAGATGGCAGAGTGGGAGAAGGACGAGTCGTCTGCACTGAAGTGGAACAACGGACGTTGGGGATACAGGTGAAAGAAAGAAGGATGCGGTCCCGCAAACAATTCATCACTCGTCTCTCATCTATCATGTCTTTACCTGGGAAACTCATTATTAGCATTGGCGCCGGCGTTCTTTCGTTCAGGGTCGGTCATCGGCTACGGCTCCACCTCACGACGGTCTACTTTTCACCAAACGGGTCACCAAACGGTTATAGCGCGTCAAAGTCCTTGAACTCCCGCTTCGAGGCTGGGCGACACGGAGTTTCGCGCTTTTTGCAAATGGGGTTGGCTTTTAAACACCCACAATGTTCCTTTAGGTCACGAAGAATCATGTATATAGATTACCCGAAGATACCCTTGCATCGAGTAGAAAGGGTATACAGACATTGCGCGCATATAGCGCGTGCACGGTATAGAGCACTACACAAGCTTTCTCAACATCTGCTACACGGGTAGCTACCCACCTACCTCTATCTCATGTGCAGCCAAAAGGATTTCCAAAAAAATTTATCAAAGCTTCGCCGAACGAGGCGGGCTCCAAAGCGGAGACCCTAGAATGTAACGGGCTCCCCCTGCTGGAAGCTCGTATTAGACCCATCTGGTACCCATACGCGAAGAACTAGCGGCCTCGATAAGAACCGGCAGTGCGTGGGATGTTCGGTGAGTGGTTCTGTGGTGCCATTCCTAGCCCTACCAAATGATGTAATGGCTCTAATGCCCCTGACTCTATATGTATTCATGTAAGTAAGTGTAGCAGCCTCGGTAATTAAGCGACCATCCACATTATAAACTATTGCCACTTAAGTTGAGCCGGCGTCCCGCGCGTGGAAGAAGACCTCCCGAAGGCGGCGGTAGACAGCGTCGGTCAACCTCCTTGCAGCTGATAAGCAATTCGACAGCACCCGAGGAAAGGTTATGCCCTTTTGGAGGAGATAGGTCTTCACATGCTGCTGCTGCTTGAAACGGGCGATCCAGGCTGGTCTGGGTGAGAGCCGACATGGCCTGACGGGACGATGACGATATTCGTATAACAGCGCCCCCACGCGTCAGCGGCCATGCAGGCCCCAGCTCCGCTCGTGGATTAAGGTTAGGTGCCGATGGCTTCGCTTCGCTGTGCGGACCAGCGGGGCTGCGCCGACTCGAAGAATCCGTGTATGCGTGTGTTATCTCGCTTGCGCTTTCTACCGGTGGGTATTGGATCGAAGCTATCGCCTTGTTTCCACTGGGCGAGCTTACGGACAGCGCACAACCCTCTGTACTTGTTGTGGAAAGGGAGATTGGGCGGTGAGGGTGAAGGGAGATGTCTCGGCCGAAACGCCCTCGTGTATGCGTTCGAGTACGTGCCTCCGGGGGGCGAGTCTGGGTCCGTCGCTAAGTGGTAACTCAGGAACGACGAACCTAGCGGGGCTTCTGGTGAAGGCTTTCAACTGCTGTTGAACGAGCCATCCAGATATCTCCGATTCTCGATAGCGGTGCCTTGTGCCGCACCCTTTGGACGCTCGATCCATACATGGGTCCCCAGGTGCTACGTGTCAAGATACGGTCTCGCCTGCATACGCTTCCTTCCTCGAGGGGGCAACCCGAGACTTACCTAACTGATAGGGAAGAACGGAACAACGAACTGGGGATTGCTTTCCAAGGTGAATTCCTCCATTACGACCGTGGAATAACACGCTCCTTCGAGAAAACTGCATGATATCTCCATCTGTGCTCCGTGTGGTGTGAGTCATCTGCAACGGAGATGAAGGGTAGCTCAGCTTCGATCGAAGGAAACGAGCTTCATGGGTGCGCTATGCTCTTTTCATGTAACGGCGAGACAGGCGCTCTTTCGAGTATGGCAGTCTGCCGGCGGCATGTGACAGGACATATATGACACGTCTGAAGCATCGTGCAACTCCATTCCGTCTGCGTAAGGCTTATGGGAGATGCGGGAGACCCGAGATCCGACCTGCTGTAGCAAGGTCTGAGGGAAAAGGGGTAAGCGTGGTGCAGATACCGGGCCGCGCTCTGCGGTAAAGTGATGCATCACTTACAAGAATGCGTCGCTTATTTTTCTGCGCCTAGACATCACAATAAAACAGCTCAGGTCACCCCCCCTCCTCCCCCCTTTTCTCTTCCGCTTTAACGTAAAGGTGCGCAAAAACTGAATCGATCTTCGCAAGGGTCAGGAACCCCTTCCCCTACCACATTCCTATGCAAGGGTCCGTCCAAAGCAGACTTGTCTCGAGTCTCTCCAAACAAAGCCCAGGGAGTTCACCGGTCCCATCAAGCATCCATATTGGGTTGGGCTTTATTCGTGGTGTCGCAGGGCGCCCGGCAGCGGTCGGTGGCGCGCGAAGCCGGCCATTGATATCGAGCGGGATGCCACCGTGGATACCGGGGATAAGGGGACGAGCAGCCGGATCAATGCCATGGGCGACGGAGCCAGGGCGCTACCGAGCGTATATGATATACTGAGTGCCGACGTCGGTTGAGACTCAGTGACCTCTGACCATCATAATGTATGCGCGGGGGCGGACATCATGTAAAGGAAAAAGTCTTAGCCCTCGTCAGGGCGTTTTCGCAAGCGGGATGAAGGAGAAGGACTTGTCCTGTTAACCCGGTTGGTACGCACACAAAAGCTAGCCGCCCCTTTTCCTCTTTCCCCTGACGCTTTTCCAGCGAACCACGGGGTCTAATTTCTGTATTGATAAGCCCAAAAGGACCCACCAATCAGGTGTATGATTCGAAGCATATAAAAGACAATGGTCGGTTCGCGAGGAGATGTTATTTTAGCTACTTATCGGTTGGGCGAACGGACAGGACTGACTAGTTGTCACTTCGACGCTGCTTGTGTCCGACAACAACCGAGGGACCACACTTTCCTTCACTCCCTGCATCTCAGTCCTCTATCACAGGACGTTCAACAGCATTGATGCATTGACCTAGCACTATTCATGTCACTACAATATATCGAATTCACCGAGAAGAGAACAGTGGATTATAAAACCAGTTGCATTCGTTTTCCTTGCAATCCGTAAAATACAGTCAAAGCATTCCTTGGGCAGTGAACAACTTGCGTGCCTTCCGAAAACCTCTCAGAACTAGACCCCAATCATACCGCGAAACCAGTAGTCCATGCGCACCCTCCGAAAACTCAAACGCCAAACTATGCCCCGCAGTCATGTCATCGTCCGTCGCAATGCGAAGTACCATTAGAGCCGCGCTCATAGTGATGTGGGTGATGTTACAAGGTAGGTGATGTGAAGGAGCCAACGTTGAGGTAGAAATGGAAGTCGCTTAGTTGATGGCAATGCGGCGGCTCTCGTACTTCTTGGCCTTGGGGACCGTGACAGTCAGGACACCGTTGTTAAGGGAGGCGCTGACGTTGTCGCTCTCGATGCGACCTGGGAACTGGAAGGATCGCGAGAACTCGCCGACGCTGCGCTCCGAGATCCAGTACTTATGCTTCGGCTGCTCCGGAGCCTGCTGAGTGGGCGCGGGCTTGGCAACCTCCGCGCTGGTGCTCGCGGGAGTCTGCGCGGCAGTGCCGGTGGCGGTGGAGCCGTCCTCCTCGGTGTCGTCCTCGACTGTAGCGTGGAAAGACGATCGTCGGTCCTTACCGGCCTCGGAAGACTGCTCGCCATCCTGGGTGAGGGCACCGCTCATCTTGGGAGACGAGTCTTCCTCGATGAGACCCGCGGGAGGCGTGCCGGAGGTGCGGGTGCGCTCCACGCGGCCGCGGATGACGATGGTCTGCGGGTCGGTGAACTCGATGTGGATCTGGTCCTTCTCGATGCCCGGCAGCTCACCGTGCAGCTCGTAGTCGGCCTCGGTCTCCCTCATATCGAACTTAGGCGAGAACGTCGGGATCTGGTGACGGCCCCGGCGGCGGCCGTGGTGGGGTCGGCCATTCGCCTGCGACAAGGCATAGTTATCGAACTCGTCAATGAGGCGAAAGAGACCCGAGAAGTTGGGCTCAGCCTGGGCGTAGATGCGGGGACCGAACATGGCCATCTTGCGCGTTGTCTGGTTGAGTGGAAGATGAGTGATAACTGGCTTGAAGGTGTTGTTCTCGAGGGTTCTGCGAAGGATCTTTGATGGAAGAGTCCGAGTGCAGGCTTGCATGTAGGAATACAAGTTTGTTGTTGCTCAGGAAGTGCGCCTTGGATTGTTTGTTTTGTGGTGGGTTCTGTTGTTGTGTCTGGTGATCTGGTGAAGAGAAGAGTTGCGGCTATGGGAAGGCTGGGGCACCGTTTATATAATTGAACGGCAGCAGGCAGGCACGTTCTAGCATCTTCAGGAAAGGCTGAGCGATCGGCATTGTGAAGTAATGCTTGGGGCAATCAAACATCATCGTGAATCGTCAAGATGCTTCTGGAGGTAGCCATTGTGCGTCACTGCTTCCATAAGCAAGTTGTTGACGATGAGGGTGGCTTCACGATACTCGAAAGAAGTCACTAGAACATTCCACGGGAACACCAGACAAAGACCGGCTTTCAGCCACCCAGCGACCGCGCCGGCAATTGGGATTTGGATGAACCTTCTCTAGAATTTGAAATGACATGTTGATTGCTCATCTTGACGTATCGATGATTGATTTACTCAGATATTCAAAAGTTGAACTGGGATTGATGGATGGAGGCGATCACTCTGTGGGGATGACTAGCATCATGCGGCATTCGGCGCTTGGTGACCGTTTTAACCGCTTTAACCAGATAGACCATCATGGGCAATATGTCTATAGTGACAGTCATTCTAGCCCCAGAGGATAAGTGTTTCTGCCAAGCAGCAGGACCGTGAATCTATTGAATTCGAGTCATCCTCAATTAAATAATGCGCCTTTATTGTTAACCCGGTGAGATCGATAGCATTATGCAGCTATTAAGTATATGCTTCTAAACGGTCATATATAGTTCTCATCGCCCTTTTAAACCTACCAGGTCGATCCTACTTGCAATGAGTGGATGTGTCTCCTATCTACATTTGAAAGGGGGAGCCTCTTTGTGGGTTCTTCATTTCATAGAGCAGGATTTCCTCGTTATATCCAAGCGGGGAGAGGGCGTCAGGCTTGGCCGGGGTTGGGAGTGAGTGGTAGGAGCCGTGGAATACAGCAGGTATGCGCATCCATCGTTGAGCTTCTTGTAACTTCCCTTATGCCCCTTTTGCTAGCTTCCTCTTCCTGATATCGTGGAAAGTTTATACGCACAACTTAATGGTAACGGGAGATCACCCCTACAGAGCAAGACGCCTAGATGAACTGGGTAGGTGAAATATATAGAATGACCGAAATATGCAGGGTAACGTAGGGTTCAGCAGCAACAATGAACGCTGGGCATATCCAGAGCAATATGTTACAAAAGATATGTCTGAGGGCGGGGAACCCCTGAGTCTAATGGTTCTAACATGCCTGGAATCGGGCTGTGCCCCTATTTACAGTTGATTCGCTACAACTCCGCAAGGATAAGGGAAGTGGCACAAGGACCGATATCTCAGATGACCAAAGCAAACTGTAGAGATAAGGGCTATGCGAACGAGTGCAGTATCCATTATCAGAACATCTGGTGTTGTGTTGCAACTTTTTAATATTTATTCTTTTCAAAAAAAAAAAAAAAAAAAAGGCCCACGTTGGGAATAACCGTCAAAAGTGGGCTACATCTACTCTCTTGCAACTTTGAAAACGGCAGTCTGTTAAACACGGCATTTCTAATACCTTCGCTATTTAAACGCGGACCGTATTATCCATAACCTCCATACCCCATAACGTGTTTCACGTAAGCAACGGACATGTAGAATTACGGTTAAGCGGTTATAGCAACCGCAATTTTAACGATATTAAAGGAGGAGGCTGAAGATTCTGGAACTCTAAGATCACTTAACAAGGCGTGGCGGTATGATCGCCATTTAAATTAAGCCGGCCATTTCGTGCGGCCGGCTTAAGTCACATCTCTGCTTGTTACGCGGTGCCCGAGTGCATGTCTAGCCATACTTTTCCCCAGTGGCTATCTTATTCAGTGGCATTAATTTCCTTCGCTGTCCTAACCCTCCTCCCATCCAGGGCTATTTTGAGAGTGATGAATCGTTCGAGTAATGCATTGCATCACCCCTCAATTTCTACCCATCTCATCTCGTCTCGAGATCGACATCGGCTATTGCTGGCGCAATCTTATGTTATGGGGCCGTTACAGCACGCCGCAATACCGCAGGATACTTCGAGTAATTTCACTGCTACTTGACAAGCGAGCACTGGTGCCGGCCCCTCAGGTGCGAGGCGGGACGCAGCTCGGCGGCGGCGCCGGTTGTTCTCGAAGTTCGAAATCTGCGGGTGAAATTCCGGACCCGAAACAGACTCTTGTTATTTGATACCAAGATGGCCCGGTGTAACATGATTGCGGTCGTTGCAACGGAACCCACATAATCCAGGGGAGAGCGCCGCCTAACCTGGCGCGTTGAGCCATGACCCAGCGACATGTTGATTGAATTGGTCACCGAGGTTGGCCTGGCCGTGACCTGTTTCAGGAAGATTCACAAACCACCGCGGGCCATTGGCATTAGTAACAACTGCGTCTCGAAAGTAGCGACGATGAAAACAGCGCCCAGAAGCGGAAAGTCATATCACACTAAACATCCATGAAATCGGGAAGGTCGCATGGGCCCGTCATGCTTCTGCTCCTTTTCATATCGGCTCCGGCGGGGCGCCTTTGATTGCCGGGCCGGACATTGTCAGAGCTCCTTCGGCCTGGAGGCGATAGTGAATTTGCGGGGCTAGCCTCCGAAGTCGCGAGTAGAGGGCAGCCGGGCGTCTTACATCTCCTCCCGACCCATGCCGCAGACCGGCTTCTTCCCCCACGTTCCGATTGCCATACGCTGCCAAGCCTAGGGATGGGAGACCGGGTACCGTACCGTTATGTGGGCGTCATGCATGCTTAGGCTAGGTAACCGCCGATAGTGGTGTGTAACACGCCAGCTCTTTGGGGATGCCAGAATTTGGGCGTAATCAACATAGGTATCCTTTCGCGGCCGCAGTTTCCGAAGCAGGTACCTATTCATCCTCGACCTTATGCATGTCTTCTTCGCTCGAGGACGGCAGGGTCAACAAATGGTTGCGGTACGGCGGTGGATGAGATCTCCACAGGCTCGGCTACCATCGCACCAAGCTTAAGTATCATGCAAGTGCTGCTGCCAGCGCAAAGTAGGGGGCTTACGTACGTCGTCTTTTCCTATCGGCAGCCTTTCTGATGGTGACCTCGCCATCCGTCTTTGGTAGGGTGTACGACTTCGGATGCTCCGGGCGCTTAGTAGCTGGGGATTTCAACGCCCCTTTGACTAGACCCCTATGAGAAGGCGATGACTTGGGCGGCAGGGGAGGAGGAGAGGAAGGTTGTCTCCCTCCCGTGTCCTGCTCGTGTCTCGTCGTCGTGTCCATGACGCGTACGTATGCACGACCACGGTAGGCACCTACGTCCAGATATGCGCGGATAGGACACTTCTGGAACCTTTCCTTTTCCTTATTCTTCTCTCCGGGTTTGTAAAGAGGCGAGGTTGAAGAGTCGATGGATTAGGCAGGATTCAGCGGATCTCGCAGAAATGTTGCCCACGTTTTCGACCATAGTAGTCTGATTGCTTCGGGAGTTTAGTCAACTTGTATGAAAGTATGTAGCAATCCACTATACTCTTCGTTTACATGCATGTATGTGGTAAGAAGTCATTCGCACAGGATCCGAAATCGCCTTCCGTTGCGGGGTTAGCTCTTAAGCTAAGGAGTATCCGAGTAGAAATGAGCCAATAGCAAGCCGACTTCCGTCTCTCAGTGGCTTTTCCGGTCGACGGTGATTTGTGAAAGCAACCTGATAAAGAAGAGTATTGGTGGCTGGGCCATGGAAAGCCACTCGCATCAACACAGTTGCACTCGCGTGGTATGGATACCACACCAAATACAAGCCAAGAAACGAACATCACGAGTTGAATGCCTTATAGTTGCATAGGCCTACGTATTCGCTGTTTTATAGTCGCATATTGTCTTTGACGTAACGAAGTAAAAGCGTACGTAGATATCAAGAGATACGTGGTGGACCGCATAGTCGAATTTGATATCCCTCCCACACATGCATATACATGTATACAGTACAACACTCAATACCCAACTGCACGTGCTAAATGCCGTCCTGGGTCAGGGCAACAACACCTTGCGCCCACATTGCAACTAAACGGTAAACTGGTCAGTCGAAAGCCGCCTGATTGGACGACCGGGCTTGTCGGAGCCCCCCTTCACCTACTAGGTACCTACCAAGTAAACACCTACCCGGACCTGCTAGGCCCGTAGACACAAGTCGTCGGGTCAGTTGACCGACCCCTCACTTACATACATCGTCCTGATAGGAGATCGACGAGACGGTTGCTTCGAGTCCCAAAACACAGAGGCAGAGGGGAATTTCTTGCGAAATCCTCAAAGTTACTACCTACCTCCAAAGTAGTCGTCTGTTCATAGCTTCTCTCTTTCAATTGACCTCATTGATTGACTGATTCGCTCTATATCGCCTTTCTCTGGTCACTAACCGGGTTTCCCTACTTACTACAACCTACTACATTAGCGGCTCCAGAGACACTGACTTTGTTGATGGTGTCTTGGTCACCCAGTTCGCTTCCACTCACTCACCTGGCAAATTAAGAAACAGCTTTTTTTCCCCTCGCTCCTACGAGGTAAAACTTTATTAATATT
The DNA here is from genome assembly GCA_004154925.1 of Monosporascus cannonballus. Lineage (NCBI taxonomy): Eukaryota > Fungi > Ascomycota > Sordariomycetes > Xylariales > Monosporascus > Monosporascus cannonballus. The sequence continues at coordinate 38,998 of QJNS01000382.1, read as the reverse complement.
CATTTTTCGAAGTGCGGGTCCCACGCTTGTTTTAGCGACATCGCTGGTTTTGAATAAGTGTGAAATCTTTCCGCCCCCGCCTTTAACAGTTTTTCTCGACTTCCAACAAAATTCTGCCTCCGAATCGGCCCTCACTCCTCGCGACACCGGAGACAAAACGAGCTCACCGACTGGCGTAAGAGCGCGACTCTGTATATCCCATACCCCATACCCCATACCCCCATACCCGCACGGTTCGCGCGCGGGAGCCGCTCGCGGAAAGAGGCGGAGGACTTGATTCGGGATACCCGTCTCATTGTCGTTTTTTCTAGCCTGTGACCCTAGCCGTTGACCGTTGCCGTCAATTGGCCCTCGGCCTGTGAATCGCCGGTTTTCGCAGGGTCAATACCTCCTCTTTTATTCCCCTCCTCGTCCCCATTCGGTTGGTTGGATGGATGGGCATTCCGTCGTCGGCGCCGTAACGGTGCCACCTTCTGCCTCTCATTCCCCCATAAGCCCCGTCCTCCGCCATGGCTCCATCAAGAGGAAACGAAGCAACGGAGGTCTGGACAGCAGCCCCGGGAGCGGCATCGGCGACGAGGAAACTCCCGGGGGGGAGCCAGAGAAGAAGCGCCAGCCCGGCGTAAAGCGCGCCTGTAATGAATGTCGCCAGCAGAAAGTGAGTTTTTCTCTCTTATTGACTCTTTCCTGTCTATGCGTCCAAAAAAAAAGCAGAAGAGGAAAATCCAGCTAAGAGGGAGGCCGGCCGAGCCTCAGATTGGTCCATTGCACGTCCCTTTGTAATCTTTATATTTTGACTCGCACATCGCTCGATATCTCGGAGGAATATCGTCGAGGCTAACTGCGACATTCAACAATGGTAGTTGCGGTGCGATGTTGTACAGGAACCGTTTCAGAGTTGCTCCAGGTGCAATCGCCTGAAGCTCGAGTGCAAGATCGAATCCAACTTTAAACGAATAGGAAAGAGGTCGAAACACGCCGAGATGGAAAAGGAGATCGAGCGTCTGCGCCGAAACATATCACAGGCCAAGGCGCAAGGCTATGTCATGGACGAGGAGGAAGACCTCCAGTCGCAACTGCAGTCGCCAGTCGCCAACAGCGTCTACTCCCATACGCGCAACCCCTCGCTCATGGGATCCGACGAGGCCGTCACCTCCCTCCTCACCCTCAAGAGGGGCGGCTCCTATAGCATGGCCGCGACGCACTACGCCTACGAGCTGGAGCAGGTGCGCTTGACGGAGCAGGACGTCCACGGCCTGTTCCATGAATTCTTTGCATATTATCACCCCTTTCTCCCTTTCTTAAATCCCGAACAGTCACCCGACCTATATTATCAACAACATGCGCTTCTCTTCTGGTCCATCGTGGCCATCGCGTCCCGGCGTTATCAGGCGAAGCCCAACGTCCTGCAGGAGCTCTCGAGCGGGCCTCTGAATAGACTACTCTGGAATACCGTTGGCGACGTCCCAAATAGCTATTTCGTCATCAAGGCGTTGTGTCTCCTGTGCACGTGGCCACTGCCGACGAGCACGTCGACTGCGGATCCCACTCACATCCTAGGCGGCGTAATGATGAAGGCGGCGACGGGAATCGGTCTGCACCGGCCGAACCATACCCAGGATTTCTCACGCGTGTCTGTCCAGCTCAACAAGGACCAGCTACACGATCGGGTGACCACGTGGGCCGTATGTAACATTGTCGCGCAATCGATAGGGACTGGCTACGGTCAGCCCGCGTCTACGCTCTACGACTGGACTCTTGCCATCCGTCCCGGCGAGGACGGTCCTTTCACCTTGTCGCCCGAGCTAGAAGCCAGGCTCCGGGTCGAGAGGTTCTGCGATAAGGTCTCCAAGGAGATGTATAGCAACGCTAGTGACCCCAGGGGCGTGGCTGGCGACGAGCATAGGGCGATGCTGATGCGCGTGTACCGTCGAGAATACCAGGAGCTGCAGGCTTCGATTCTTTCGCAGAACCTGTCACCCATAGTTAATGTTCACTTGAAGGCCGCGGCTGTGCATCTGAGGCTGGCCGGATTCTTCGACTCCAGTACCACTCCGGGCTACATGGACGATCTGATGGGCCTATGGCGCGCCGTGCTAGCCTTCTTAGACCTCCTGCTGGAGAAGGACAATCAGCACATCCTCGTCTATGCCACTAATTACCTTCAGCAGATGCTTGTCGCCGCGGGTTTTGCGCTTCTGAAGTTGATGAGGTCTTTCTTCGCTAAAACGATAGACTTTGAGAGAGGTCGGCGGCTGTTCCACGAGACCATCCAGGCTATACGTGCGACAAGTATTTTAGACAATGACCTACAGTGGCGATTAGCTGAGCTGATGGTGCAGATGTGGAACGGCGCGCGGCTGGAGAACGGCCACCACGACGACGATGACGACGACGCGTTCAGAATCGATGATAGCTTGCAACTAAAGGTACGATGTAGACACAGCATGAGTCTTGTCTACGACTCGATATGGCGCTGGAGGGAAGAGTATCAAGCTCAGGGTCGAGGTACACTTGACGGTAGGACCCTCGCCCCTGTTTTTCCCTCTTCCCGTCTGGAAGGACCGACTTGCTGACTCCGAGCAGCTCTGAAGCAGCCCACTAATCCTGACTCGGCTAACGAGTCTTCAGCGTCTTCGACAACTCACCTAGACAGCACGTTGATGCCCCCGCAGCAGAACATCGCTCAGGGGCTAATGAATGCTAATGGTGGGCTGACCCCGACTGCGAACCACGGTCTGAATCCTGGTCCGAATAGTATGATCGGCATCGGCTATAACAGTGATGCTAATTACGACTTCTTCGATCCTCAACACTGGATGCTCGATGGCTTGCTCGACTTTAATTACAACGGGCTCCACCATATCGAGACTATGTAGTGTCGGTGTCAAGCAAAAATTCGGGATCAATGAGATGACGAGTGAGGTCACGAACTATGAGTTTACGGACACGGAGATGAATTATTACGCGAAACGCGCCCGTTGGTTCTTGCGGCGGCAACGTCATGAAAGACGACCGTCCGCTTCCGCCGCCGAAGGGGATGTTGCCCTAAATTTGCACTTGCTCTCTCAGCCATCACCTCAAATCGGAATCCAGAGTGAGCGTGTACCTGGCGGATATCTGACATCGTTTCTTTTGGAGCGTTATGCATACTGGGTTGGTTTTGCGAAAAGGGGTTTGATGGTGCATAGCATGTATGTGAGATGGGTGCCTGCCATGCAACCTACCGAGAGGTCGTAGTTAACTTTTACACATATAAGTAGCTAGGTAGTGCAGGTACATACAGTAATCCGAAATCACGATCAAAACATCCTGGCCTGCCTCCGACTCTGTCTAGGCATCTGATACCGAGGGGATGCCCCTCGGACGGCTCCAGCAGCTCGACTACGCGGTGCCAACGCAGGTATGCCACGGCAACCACCGCCCCCAATGACGGCAATAAGCACCCACGTCCTCTGACGACGGTTCTCACCATCATACCGCAGCGGGCATGACACCTACCAATCTCGTGAACGGCCCTGCCTCCGAGAGAAGGGAAACGCGAAATAGTAGGATCAGGCCGTCCATTTCTGTCTTATGTAAATCCGTTTCAAGCCTGCAGGGTGGAGTAGTGGGACGCTGCAAGGCTGAGGCGCAGAATCGCGGCCAGAACCCCCAAGAGTACCAGGCACACCGTCCCCGGAGAGATCAGTGACTGCAGCTCTGCTCGGCGGTATGATCAATCCGAAGGGGCAGTCCTCCGTGCGTGCGTCGGGCACTTGTCTTTTGTTCGTTCGAATCTCGCTCCGTTTGGGTATTTTCGCTTAAGACCCGCAGCCCAAATTCGGCTGCGCTGGTGGTGGTGGTGGTAGGCAAATATAGCAGCAGCAAGCAAGCAAGCAAGCAAGCAAGCATCTGGAGAGCGGGGGGTGGTAGTAGTGACGACGCGACGTACATTATCGCGGTTTCAAGAGACGAGCAGGCGGTATCCCCTCGATTGTGTTTGTATGCTCCAGATGCAGAGTAGCGTAGCATTTCACTATGCTCCACTACCACAATAAGACGCCGCCCCGCAGACCGCAGGCAGGCAAAGCAAGAGAGACCACACTCTCACTCAGCCTGATGGAGACCAGAGGAGGAGAGAGGAAGAGGTTTTCCCCACGCGCCCTGCATCGTCGTCATTCGACCTTACCTCTCCTGCCTAGCCGCTAGAAGAAGCACAGCAACGAACGAACCGCCGCCCGCCCGCGGCCACCGCAGGCTAGAAGGTTTCGATCGGCGCGCTATACGGCGCGCGCATGCACGGCACCATTTAGCGCGCGACCCTCTTTTTAGGGCTGCTCTTAAGGGTTACTGAGTGCTACGTTCCCATGGAGTCGCAAGGGAGGAGACCGACCACGTTTTTCTGTTTTCCTTCTTGGCGCACCTTTCGTGTAGCGAGCGAGTCGATGAATGGAAGGATTGCCACGAACCGAGCGCTGGGAGGCTACGCGGCGACGGTGAGCGGTATGTTCCACCCACACACAGTGACATACATACGCATCCAGTCGTTCGCAACCACGCTGCCATTGACAACCTAATTTACCCCATTTATCACGCGATAGGTACGGTTCGCCTTCCTTCGAAGAACAGGGACTCTTTGAAACCGATGCACTCTTCGTTTGTAAACACTTTTTAGTTTACGGCACGTAACGCACACCGTAAGCAGATCGCCCTGCACGGTTCCTGGATAAGTAAGCTATGATATCAAGTAATTGGGGGCCGCCGGTGGTCCGAGTGGTTCAATTCGCCTATGGTCCCCTTCTTCACCTTATTCCGCTCCGCACCCCATGTACCGAGCGCAAACAAGCTATCATGACGTAAATACCCGGTGCTACGTTCATGTACCTGTAATATATGTACACATCCATATATGTGGATATGCGCGTATGCACACGATGTGCCACCGGCACCTATCCTTCTTCTCCCGTTGAGGCTCACGAAGTCATCCCCTGGCGCGATGTACCCGATGGACCCCTTCGCCGGCGAATGGAGTTAGTGAGAGAGACTAGAGCCACCTCTTCGTACCTGTCTAGAGCTGGAGTCAGAGAGCTAGAAAGCACCGTGCGAGGACGACGGCGAATCAGGACTGCGCCGGCGGATCTTCGGGTCTGGGTCTTGAATATTCTCGTATCGATGATTATGAGGTTAGTATAGGAGGAGGGCTGTGAATCACACCGGTCGGTCGGGAGAGAGCGGCAACGGCTGATGGCTTTGGAGAAATTGTAAGGTCCAAGAGGCAGCCGTTACTGAGGACCGTCTATGAGTCCACTTGAGTTGGGATCGGTGGTAGGTAGTAATAGAAGTAATAAGTAACAGGCAGAGAAATTAGGCGCGACAAGCGCCAACGTTTTGTCGATTCGAGTGAGAGCCTGGAAATTCTGTCGTCCTCCAATGCAAGCCATCAGGAGCTCCAAGGTCAAGGTGACGCCAAGAAAAGCCGCAGTACCACTTCCGCGCACCCAAGCAAGTGTCAAGGATGCGAGATCGCGTCGCACATGGGCTACCTAGATGTTCCTCCTGCCTTGTAGCTCGAAAGGAAATAGCGTTACTATGCTAGGGGAAACATGGGCTGAAGCGAAGCAAATTTTGAAAAACCTGGATACGGTTAGGGCGGGTAAGTACTTAGGCTAGGCGTTGATCGTGGAGCTAGAGTAGACTAAAGTGGTGGGCCGGCCCGACAACAGACCGCCTGCACGAGCTGCGGCGAGGCACTTTTGCGATTTCCCCCCCCAAGACCGTCGTGTCAGCCTTCCCGCGCTTGTCTGGCCAGCGTTTCGGCCGCGCGACCCGCTCATCGCCGTCGTTGCGCCGGGAAGTCATCAAACCTCTCCCTCCGTCGGGTCGTCCGACACCAGGCCGCTTCGTGGGCCGCCGCCGGGCTGGACAGCCGGCCCAGCAGCCAGGAGATGGGGCCCCGCTGGCTGGGCTGACTCTCTGTATCCCTCTCCCCCTGAAACGAATTGGCGGGCCGTGGGCTGCTGCCGGGTTGGCGTGCGGGGCGCGGTGCTGCGAGCTGCCATTGGCGAGGACACGAGAGATTTCCTCATTACATGACGTATCGCGGCGGTCCAGTAAGCGCTGCTATCGACGTGGTTCGGCGATGAGGGTCGCAGTTAGGGTCGCGGCGGTGCCTGTCTGGGTATCCGTCTAGCGCCAGGCATTCTTTCCTGTTCTCCCCCTTTTCTTCCGCCTTTCTTTGAGAGACAGAGAGGGAGGCGGCCGGACGGGGTATGGCAGTGGCGAAGGGACCATCAGTAGTGAATAATAAGGTACAATAGCGGTACCAGAGCAGTAGGGGGTACCGGTCGCGGCAGCGCCAAGGGGTTCCTGGAAGGCGCTGTCGTAGTATCTGCCTTGTAACTGAGACTCTCTGCGAAGCCCGAATTAGGAGCAGGGGACGTTACATCTCCCGACCCTTCGGCATCGAGACCATGTGTCTGGGATAGGAGGCAATGAATCATTCCTCATCCGGCAGTGTATCCACGGGGCTGTTGCGTGTTTACGGTACCTGCTCCATCGCCACTCCCCTACTCGACGTCATGGCAGAATAGGATCGAATACGGGCTATGCGGGTTGATCCTCCTACCCACCATCGTTCTTTGTGTGTATCTCTATGTTTGGAGTCCTGATCGAAGCGCGGCTGGGGCACAATTATACACTTCCACGCTTCGGGGATTCTGTCCTCTGGTTGGTTCGACGTCATTCCCACCACTAGAGACTAAAGGGATACCAAGGTTAAAAACCTCCTCAATACCTTAATCCCCGTCCCCTGAAAGTCTAAGGTGCATGTGTATTTATCCCCCGGGACGAGCGGTGGTGGCACACGAGAACATCTCGAACGATTGGCTGGTACATCAAATGACGCACATTCTGGCTGGCATATCCGCAACGTGCTGCCTGCGTGGACGTCACTCAAGGTTGCGGCTGCCTCTGGGTGCTACTTGGGCCCTCGCACGTCGCCTCTACCAGGCTGCGGGGGTTAATATGCGGGCGGTACGTATACGACCCAGTGTCGTTCTAAGTGTATCGAATAGGGGGGGGGCAGGTGTCGCCGGGGGGCGCCTCTAGAACATGGCCCAGCAGAGTGTAGGAACCTAATTTGATTACTATTCTACAGGCCCCCGGAACAGTCTCGCAACCGTCCATGATCTTAAGAATGCAACTCTAGGGAGGCATGATGGTGCGCGGTAGTGCTATATGAGGACCGTCCAATGGTGGGCTCGGTGCTCATTTCGCCTCTGCACAGGCGAGCTTCTCTAAAACGCGAAACCCCTGATGGCGGATGCAAGCCCACGGCTGTTCGTCGAGCCTACAGGCTCGCTTGTTCTAACAGCATACCCCACACTAGATCTTTCTCCTTGGTGTCTGTGTGTGCGCCCTGTTCTTCATAATTGGTGGGGTCATAAATTTACGGTACCATGACGGCTGATGGTGTTCTCATGGCTTGCCTAACGAATGGGTACATTTTAGGACTTCCACCGAGGGTTGTAGTCTATGGCGGCTAGAGTGCCTGCGTTGTTAGCTATGGAAAAGCATGTTAGGCCGGCGGCAGTAGGAATATAGAGAGCGCCTTGGCTCTGCCCATGGTCCCCACGACGAGTTCTACGCAAGCACCGCCGGCATGTATGGAAGAGCAGGCACGAGGGCTTAACGACATAAATTCTGCAGTATGCACGAATTTTATTGGCGCTATTCGTGTTACGCTCGATCATGTAGTACAACGACCCCAGGAATTAACAGAACCGCGGGAAGGTAGGGCGCGGTGTCGAGCAGTACACAGTATCTAGCGTACGACAAGCTCCCCGGTCAGGCTTACATAGATATTTGCAGAGGGGCATATTTCTCTGAGCGTCGACTTATGCCTTTGGTGAACGTAATCACGGTTGGCTAACGTTATGTCTTGGCCAACTATCTAATATTTGGTAGTTTCCGTCTGTGAGTTATTTTGATTGCAGTGAAATGCGGTGCGATGGGACCAATCGGTCGGGAATCGGGAAGCATGCAAGCCAGTGGACCATGAATCCGGGGCCAAATCTGATCGTTCTGTGTGACTTCCCACTGTACCTAATTATCCACCTCAAACAAAGAAAGGGTGTGTTGTCACGGGACAGTTTGAGATGCCAGCTGGTTGAGTACGAAATATGATCATACTAGGAAATACGTGCCGAGTCAGCAAGTCGCCGCTAGTCTAGATTCGCCGACTCGAAACGGGCGGACGGCGGCGAGCGGAAAACTCGCGGATATAAGCGATCCTACGTACCGCCTAGATAGTGAGGCTACCAGTAACTAGGGAGGTTTGGATTCCGATTCCTTGCCGGCATTCGGGATATGGGGTGGGCACTGTCAAGCGCATCAAAGTCGGGGTGTCCCGCATGCCCATACCTTCCTATATAGGGGGAGGCATATTCCTCAACGAGGCGAGCGAGGGCAGATGGTTATGCGTCTTAAACGCCGACTTGCAGACTATCTCGACGTGCGGTTTGTAGCCTGATCCGATCAGGCATGCGGGCCGCGGCACTCCATGCCGTGGTCGAATAAGAATGCGAATGAGTGATGAGAGAACCGAGGGACATCTGCGGTAGAGCACCTGATGGCAGCTGTAGGGCCGATGCGCGAGAGGTACGTCGGGACATCCCCCAAGAATACTTGTGGCGACGAGACGGGCGGACCTGTTTGGCCGGCATGATGCGGCATCCGTTTGTGCCACTTGACCTGCATCATCTGGGGGATCGACGTCCGGTATCAACCCCTCGAGCGTGGGTTCTTGCGCTTAGCCCGGCCAGTGATTGTGAGCGAGTTCGCGGTAAGCCGTAACAACTTTTCGAGTATCGCTGGCGTAGTCGCGCTTATTGTGATGTTGTTAGTTGAACTGCGGTGGGAAATGGGGGCTCTACGAGGCGCTCGACCTCTCTTGACTCTAGGGCTGGCAGTGAAGCCATAACAGCTAAGAGTCAGGGGAGCCAATGGCATCGTGATGCGAGGGGACTCAAACGCGCGGTTACATCGAAGCTCAGCCTTCAAGGATAGATATGCGCAAGGGGTCGTCTGGTACCGGTGCGGTATTAGATGTCGAACCAATGGGGTAGTGGCGTCGAGCCAGTCCTTACTGCCGATATCTTTCATCAAGGTAGAGATAGACGGCCCCCCAATGGCTTGGGTTCTGTCGGCGGGATTGCAAGTCATCCCCTAAGCTCAGCACAGCGCACACGCCGAACCCGCTCAACGGTCGAGCAGTGAAATGGCGGGATGGCTAGAGATCCAGTCGTCTTTGCGACATCAGCTGTAGACTATATAGACATTTTGATTGGTTACCGACTGGACGGAACGGCATTGGTGTGAGTGGGCCCCGACGTAAAGTTCCGTCCACTGAACGGGTAGGAAACTGCTAGCCGCGCAGACACTAATTTAGAAACCCTGCGCCCTGTATGCGATGTGCTGTTCCCCCCCTCCCCCTCCCCGTACTATTACAGTAAGTACCTCTTTTCATACACCCCCTGTCGAACCGCGCCAAAGAGGAAACACACCCACGTACACTCTCTTGGCTCTTTCTGCTGGCACTGTGCGACCGACTCTGCCTAAAGTATGTGGATCAGAGAGGGTTCCCCTCGCAAAAGGTCCCCTGCTGCTATGCTCTGCTATGCTCTGCTATGCTCTGCTATGCTATGCTATGCTGTGCCTTGTCTTGTGTGTATCGGGGCGCCGTCGGCGAGACAGGCAAGAAAGGACGTTAACTCAACGTCGAAGCCGTGACCTATTGCACCCTGTGTTTCCCGGGTACTTGAGTTGGGAAATATGAGTCTTAGGTAATCCAGCCGATTTATCTCCATTGTGCAGAGCGGAAACATGATTGAGGCTTCTACACTAGAGATTTCAGGCACGCCATTCCCGCTATTACTACCTCGTTTTCGGCACCACACACAATCAAGTCATCTTGTGTGTAAAATACCACTGAGAATTTCTGGTGTGTTCATGTAGCAGACCGAATGAGGGTTCTGGAATGCAGCTCGGGCGGTAGCTAGGGCTAGGCATCCTATGCTTGTATAGATGCTGGTTCTGGATCTGTTCTCGTGGGTTTTCCATAAGGTATGAAAGGAGTGGTAAAATTGTGGGCGGAAGTAGACATACAGCCAGGGTGATGTACTCGGTACCTGATATATGTGTGTATATGTGCTACTATAAGCGCGTCGAATTGGCGACCGGTTGAGCCATGCACCTACCGGCTAGACGTGGATCCCGCCTTTTTCGATTTCCGTCAGTTCGACTCTTTCCGTTGCCTCCGGGCCGTGTCTTCCTCCACTATTTGATGGATAGGGAGGGCATGTGGGTCCCTTTCCCTCCCGACATGCCTCCTTTTCTGCCCCCAACCTCCATCCACCTTCTGCCACTCCATCTCCAGGCTAATTTTCCCACTGTCATGCACTGCGCTTGCGACGGCACACAAAAGTATATTCTTACTGCATGTAATGTTACGCTCGGATCACCTGCTCAGAGCGAGAATCATGGGTCGTTTATGCAAAACCGTCGAGCTAACGCCAGCAGCGCCTATGATTTATGCGCGTTAACGCCGGTTCCAATCTGCCGGGACGGCACGCACGCAATCACACGAGATTCTACTGCACCCTACTGCGATGCGACGCGACGGTTGTCTAGCAATGCCCGCCATTTCATTCTACAGTCTCGCTGGCACTCTAAGAATACCCACGTGTCGTATCGTGTCGAATAGACGGTCATCCCACACATGCGCTACTGCTAACTAACATACCACGCCTGGCGGAGAATATACGTACGAAGTTAGTGCTGGGTAGTTCAAACCTGGCGGAACGGAGCTGTCCCATTTTCGTATACTGCCGCACAAGAAACCGGAAGAACCCCACAGGTTCCCAACTCATCTGCTGCGATGTGCAATCTGCCGCCTACCTGATATGCGATAATTTGTAATCCAAAGGTGTGTCGAAAATCGTACCCGAATTGCGCTCTTGCAAATTCGATTCTCGGCATTGGGCGTATCCACTGGGGGGACCTGAAATGACGGCCCCGTAGCCCAAGTGTCATGCATCCCTTGTCACAACTTTCCCTGCTCAGGAAAGAAGAGATCACAGACCGGACCAGAAACAGCCCATTGCGCGCACGGTTCTGGCCGATTCGCTCATCTACCGGAGATCGATGGACGCAGCAGGGTTAGGCCTCCAGCCGCGGATTCTGCCTTATCCGCGATAAGCCATTGATCAAGGCGATCGCGGGTTGTTAGATAGCTCGCCGGGCTGACACTCCCATCGCAGAACTACTACTGACTTTAGTCTCCCACGCAAGGGGGCTCGTTCTCGTCGTAGCAACTGTTATGTGGACATGTGTGGACCGTCGCGCGGTTCCATCATAGAATTTCGAGGCCACGGCTTCACAGCGGACCATTTGAAGTCAAACTGGATGTAGTTATCGTTGCTGCTGTTTTTGCTGTTGGCAGCCCGCAATTCTGGTACTTTTTTCTTCTTGTCTTCCTTATCAGAGTCGATCAACCTTTGAGGTAAGGTATACTAACTTCCTAGCTCCTAGCCTTTCCCCGGATAGATCAGCCGGTAGCTGTCGGGCTGCCGAAAAGAGAAATGCCCGCATATTTCAGGGTCTATACTAAGTTAGTATTCGCATACACTCGAACCCAATTCATGCCCCACAAATCATATTTACTATGGATCGCAACCCAACCAATCTGCGACGGTTGCTCTCCAAGGGGACCGTGGACTAGATCCAGCAGTAGGCCGTTTATTTCTCGAGCCGCTTTTGACTTACCGGATTCTGCTCCAAGCAACCTTGAGCCGAGAAGCCTTGGGCCCTTCTCTTCCACGTACGGTTGCCGCTCCTTGCGACATGTCCACGTTTTCGTCCGCTCTTCTGAGATTATCTTCTAATGCAGCGGGATTTCCCCGAGGGGATCATTGCTCGGGATAATAGACTAGTGGTTCGCCCCTGTACAATCCCCACATGCCAGCTCCTCAACTCTCTGATCCTGAAGTTGGGAGAGAATCTGAATGCTCGCCTGGGTCAACTTGATTAGATACAGTAAATAGTGACCATCAAAGATCCGGGGCAGTTTAGGCATGTATCTGTTCTCTTAATAATCTCCTCTTTCCCACTTTGGATGCTTAGGTAGATCTTGTGTTTGAAAGACGTTGACTTCTGTCATTAGCATCGTAATGCGCTTCTCTTTGGGGGGCCAGGGGGCCCACATGCCCTCAATCGACGCTCAAGGATCTGTCCATAAAGAATTACTCGAGTCATCTTTAACCACTAATTTTATAGAATGACTCGTAGGCCTTTACCCTATGAGGTGCCTCGGCTGCTCCCAGCTCTGCAAACCCCCATGACGGACAGCTCGAAGTCGCATGTACCACAACCTAACAGGCTCCGGTACTTGGGGAATGCTCAAAAGCCCTCGTGGCAGGCGATACAGTGCGTATCCGCACATGCCTTGCTCGCTTGGGCTAGGTGCACCCCTCTGGATCGCTTAGTCAAAGAACTGGCTCTAGCATGAGCTAGGATTGACTGGGCTTTGAACGTTTGCCTACCTATCCTGCCGTTTCCGCCGAATCGCGCTCTTGACCTCGGACGTGCCCGCTCTTTCGTGTTTTGTCATCATTGTCGCTTGGCCATGGGAGCCGAATGCCCATAGTCCCACCCCCAACCGGACCAGGCCAGCAACTGGTTCAAACCACTCCCCGCTCACGAAGGTATTCTCAAACCCGATGCTCTAAGCCATGCTAAGCCTCGCCTCTACTACCGCCTGCCCCGGACTCGAGCCGGTAGGAGGGGCCAGCAGTGTCTCTCGCTTCTTGCGGCCTCGAAGGCCGCAGGCGTGTAAGCCTCAAACGAGCTACGGGGTTGATTCTTGGGGGTTCTCGAGCTCGTTCCACGTTTGGCGTTCCTCGTCAAGTTCGTGCCCGGCTGAGAGAATGCTGCGGGACTCGAGAGGCGTCCGGCGGCTATCGTGCACCTTGGTACCTAGTAGTCCCCGCATGTGGCAGTAGGGATGGGCAACCCTGGTTTCTTCACAGTACTGGCTAGATCTAAGTCTACCTATGGACCCACTCACTCATACGTACCCTCCCCCCTTGGGAACCTCGTCTCCCTGTCTCGATACTCGGTCGATGTGTACCTGTACCCCATTCACCTACACTACACAATGTGGATCCGTCTCCCGACAGGGGGATGCCATGTAGGTCCCAGGGACGCAAGCCTGCTCTACGGCCGCGCATATCTCATTCGACTTTCCTGCTACCGCCTATAGACCGCAAGGCTTTGTTTTCTATAACTCCCCTTGTCCTCCGTCTTTGCCTCGCGCTTGGTCGTGACCCGCGAAGGCATACTTTCCATCCCCTTATTCATATCCCGGAGTAGACCGCAGATCAGGGCTCGCGAGGGACGCTTCGAGACCCATGTGTACAAATAAATTCTGGGAGCCTTCATCCCCTCCGCCAGATCTTGCTACTCAGTCCGAATATTCTTCCTCAGCTACAGAATCCCCGTCACAGCTTGACCTGCAACAGTTATCGATAAATATCAGCATGGACGACCACACGTACATGAAATCAAGGACGATGCAGATGCACGACGGGTTGGTCGTGAAAACGAGTCTGCCTGAGGTTGGTCACTCTCACACGACTCCCTCGACTTCTGCCTACGGCAGCGGTGACATCCAGGCCTACACTTCTGTAAGTCGATGTGTCTGGACCGAAAGCGCTCTGATTTGGGAACATATTGACTCATTGGTGATTTAGATCCCACCTTTTAACAATTATTCCGTCCATGCCTATGATTCTTCCTCGTTGCCAACTCCGGTCTCCAGTGCTCCATCACCGCCTCTTTCTGAGGGGACATCAAAGCCTATGCAGTCGTACGGCCAACAGGGAGGGGGGGCTTCCCAGCAGCCCACGCCGCCGGGGACGTCCCGGCCCGACTGGGGGAATCAACAAATGCACATGCGGTCCAGTCAGTCAGGCTCGCCGATGGCCCTACAGCATACGGCCAACGACATGCTAGAAATGCACGGCCTGGAAGCGTCCCATTCTCCCGAGAATCATCAGCCCATGGTCACCGAAGCCAATTGGGACTGGGGCCATTACGGCGTCTCCTGCACCGAAGCGCAGGCCGATATGTCGCCCCAACTATCTCACCACTCACTCTTCCCGGTTAGCGTGCCACCGAGCGTCGCGCCGTCGGCGTTGGTGAGGCCCTCTATGACGCTCAACCATTCGAATATTCCACTCGCCCCCGCACCTTCACAAGTTCCGCTCTTGCAGCAGCCTCCGGATCCGCGGACCCTAGCCCACCCAATGACATCAATGGGCAACATGCACCACCACTTCAGCCAGCTACCTAACCAGCCGCCGGTTCTCATGGAGTTCAAACAGATACGCAGGAAACCCCAAAAACGACCGAGACCATCTTCCAAGCGGACACGTGGTCCAGGCCGAGCATCAAATAATAATGGCTACGGGGATATCGAAAACGGCCAAGAAGAATTTGGCGCTGGTCAACACTCCAGAGCACAACGTGCACCAGTCGAACAAATCAAGTTAAGCAATAAGGCCTCGGAGCCCGACCGTTACCTTTTTGAGCTCAGGAACCGGTTCTTGGACAGCAAAGGCAACGGAATGTGGGAGAACCTGCAGGCGGAATACACCCAAAAATACGGCCCTAAGCAGAGAGCGGCGCTTCAGATGCAGCTTTCTCGGGCGATCATGAAGTACGGGCAGTGGCCCGCGTCTGAGGTGAGTCGAGGCGTCCCTGAACTACCTTGAGAGTCCCGTTATCATTTATCCCATTGCCTGGGGGGTCTCGACTTGGCTGAGGTTGATAACAGGACGAGGCCCTACGGAAGGCGGTGGAGGAAGTGAACAAGCGACGCTACCACGATATAGTCAAGGCCATGAAGGAGCACGGTGGCTGCCGCGCCTGGGATTTCAACGATGGGCACGTAGCGAAGCGGGTACTTGAGCTCGGACTCGAGGAGTACGACGCGGAAGAGCCCAGCAAAAGGGTCCACCGCCGCACGCGGAAACAAGCCACGCGCCGCGCCTCGGCCGGCGGCCCCTGGGACACCACCATCACCACCAACACCACCACCACGGCCTCCTCTCAGGAGTTCGGGTACGAGGAGGGTCTCCGGACTCTGACCGACGAGCAAGAGGAGCACCTCATCCATATGTTCTGCAAGTCGGAAACCAAGACCCCGGAGCCGGACATGATGACGGACGTGGCCAGCGTGCCGCCTTCGTCGCACGACGACGCCAACAGGGGCGCCGAGAGGGACCCGGGACAGGTCGACAGCGCGCGGGTCGCCAAGCGGGCCTGCGAGCAGCTCTTCGCCAAGAATGTTAGCGCCATCTACGGAAAACTTCCCAACGAGAACCGGCATCCCATGCCCTTGTAGCGTACGGCCTACACCATTCCTTTTAGTGTAACCTTACAGAGATACCCACTTTCATCTCATTCTTTCCAGTCATAGTGTGTACTTGGAGGCCCAGTCGTCTCCATGGCTCAAAAGCACATCGTTTAGGGTGGTCTTTCTTCTTTTTGCCTGTACAACAAGCGATAGGAGTATCTCCTTCCTTATCATCGGTCCACCATCATTGTAGAGCGCGGGCTCAGGCGGGGTTTTGTTGGTTACGCGGGGGCCGTTTGGGAAAGCGTGTATTGCTGGATATCTGGTCATATCTCGGTAGGCTATCACCAAGGGACGGGCGTTCAGGAGAGGTGTAGCGCAGTAGCATCCCCCCCCCCCTTTTCACTTAGGTACATATTTTGGACTTCGTGGCCTTCTCGTTCTCTAGGGTTCGTTTACATTGTCACACTCCTTGCCTAACTAGTTGAGTCATCAAATGTTTCTACCGCATTGTAGCTATTTTATACGACATGAACGTCGCGCATGCTTAAGGTGTGCATGAAACTCCCGCAAGACGCTCTAGTGAGAAACGATGGGAGCAGCTAACTACTCGGAGAGTGATGTCGAGACACTCAACATCCTGCCCTCTAATATTGATACGAGAAGGGACGAGAGTGCTTGGGGGAATAATGACGTATGGCCGAACCCGACTCACGAAACGTGTCCGCACCGTCCTAACCCCATAATGCCGAGAAGTATAACAAGACGAGCTCGTCCGCCCACGGAATCTGCAGCTGCCATCTCATACGCAAGCCGAGCCCCTCTCGGCAGAATCCTTTCGTGGCGAGGCGTATATACGCCGCTTATTTCTGATCTGCCAGGTCGACGAAGAGGGAGGAAAACGGGGTCCATATCCTTTCTGGATATATCTATATTTGTAATCCCGGCAGCACAAGCAGCAGACGCAGCAAGGCGGCGTTTTAGGGCTGCTGCTGCGGTTACAAACTGCAATGTGGACCTGAGGGACCACGGCGATCTGCCAACCTCCCGCGGCACAGTTAGCCTGGCGAAGCCGGCGGAGCAGCGCGGACGCGGCGAACACTGAGGAGGTGGTTGAGTATGTACCTAGTACGTCGCAAAATATGTAAACAGACGGGTAGGTAAGCAGGTGGTTAGCTTCTTTGCCTCCAGCTTCCTCTTTTCGCAATAGAGACCCCCCCAGGTCCCCGACTCCACTGTGGAAAGGTGATACAGCGGGGGGGGGGGGGGGGGGGGGGGGG
>QJNS01000382.1:0-19853 GCA_004154925.1 Monosporascus cannonballus | reverse complement strand
CCCCCCGCCCCCCCCGCCCCGCCCCCGGCCCCCGCCCCCCCCCCCCCCCCCCCCCCCGCCCCCCGCCCCCCCCCCCCGCCCCCCGCAATACGCTCCATCGGACGACCCGGGTAGGGCGGTGTGGAGGCATGCAATACGCATATACATGCACATGTGCAAGGGGTTCGAGCTTCGTATTGCCAGAGGTGGCCCTTTTGCCTTCCGGACGCTAGATGCTGGAGGAAGTCCGATAGGGACAGGAATTTCCAATGATAGGTCTAGCACACTAGATTTTTGATACACCTCGCCTCCAGGAGTGCCGTGACATATCCTCATGGCATGTCGTCTTCGTCAATTTCGGCACCGAGGATGTGTGGAGGGTGGTATTTGTGCAGTGTCCCTTGCATCGTTTGATATGACCGTGCCTCATGGGTCAAAAAGGGGGCGGGGGATAGATTGACTTGCGGAAATTTATTCGTTCTGTGCCGAGGAATTTCGCTTCATACTCGATCACCGCATGAAATTGAACTCAGCAATGGCAATTGAGGGAATTTATCCATAAAGGCCAACCAACCAGCAGGTGCTACTCGACGTCCTACAATCTTGACCAGCTCGAAGCCCCTTACCGCTACCGTGTGCGCGGGGGGGGGGGGGGTGTGGGTTCCGAACGGCGCGTCCCTGGGCTTTACTAAATTCGATAAGGAATTCATGGCAGGAGACAACCATCCTAAGATACCACAAAACATGAATCCCTTCCCCCTGCCACCAGAGCTCACTCAGAGTCTAGGGGAAGCAGGCTCTGACTATGCACCTTGCCCGACGGGCCACTGAAGCACGCAGCGTTCTTGAGATGTGTCCGTGATCTCAAGCGATTGAACTCCATATATTTCCTGAAACACTTGATGAGTACGGCGCTCCCAGATGTTTAGTTACAATGAGAATGCGTAGATTGATGATAAACGTCGTGGAACCAACACTCAGAGAAAGATATTTAACTAAGCTGATTGTGGATTAGTGCATAGAGCTAACTACCTTGTAGCGTTAAGGGCTGCCGTCCAGGTGGCGCGTGCCCCAAGCCTTACCACATGCAGCCTACACGGCTGAGAGCAAGTACCAGTCTATGTCCACCAGATGTGTGCACTATCTAGAAAGCTGCTAAGGGCTCGGGTTGCCTGTTAGTGTATGGACAAGGGGGTGACGATGATGACAACACCTCCAATCTAATTCGCAAGTTGGCCTCAAGACTCCCTCGGCACATGCACACCTCTTCTTTCTTTGTGTGCGCGTGCATCACACATTTCGGGACACATATGACTCTTTTCCCTTTTTGCTCCTTCCTCTATCCTCGACGTCGATCTTAAGCGACTGCGTTCTCTGTCTGTCTGTCTGTCTGTCTGTCTATCTGTCTGTGTCCTGTCGTTGGCTTGGAGGCACGGCTTAGGTTCTCCCACGTGCCCCGTTCTACCACATGCATTCTTCGGCCTTTTGCTGCCGGTGATGCCCTTGCCAGGCATGGCCGGTGGGATGTGGCCCGAACTACAGTATGCGAGGAGAAGATGCGCTTCCTCTGCTGGTCTAGTTGCACTATTTGCCGTCGCCATACTACCATGGCTTGGTTCGGTAGGGGTAGGGGCTATGTGCTCGGGTCGCGTCGCCGAGTTGAGGCGCGAGACTGTTGACATGTTCTACCATGGCTTTGATAATTACATGAAGATCGCCTTTCCCGAGGACGAGGTATGACGAGAAAAAAAAATGCTGCAGAGTCCCATAGCATACTTAGTTAAGAGTGGACATAAGCTCATCCCCTCATAGTTGCGACCTATATCGTGTACCCCCTTAACGAGAGACCGCCTGAACCCGAGAAATGTCGAACTTAATGATGTCCTGGGAAATTACTCCTTGACCCTTATCGATAGCCTGTCGACCTTGGCTATCCTGGCGTCCGCGCCCCCCGACAGTAGAGATACCGGCCCCAGGGCTCTGCGTGACTTCCAACACGGTGTTGCTGCGTTGGTTGCGCAGTACGGTGATGGCCGGCCTGGTCAGTCGGGACAGGGCGCCAGGGGACGCGGCTTCGATGTCGACAGTAAGGTGCAGGTGTTCGAGACGGTCATAAGGGGCGTTGGTGGTTTGCTAAGCGCGCATCTATTTGCTGTCGGCGAGCTGCCCATTTCTGGCTATGAACCCGGGAGAACCGGCGACGATTTCGAGGGGCACCCGATCAACTGGCCCAACGGGTTCAAATATGACGGGCAATTGCTGCGACTCGCCTTCGACCTGGCCCAACGCATGCTCCCGGCTTTCTATACAAATACCGGGATGCCCTATCCACGTGTCAACCTCCGCTACGGGATCCCTTTCTACCAGAACTCGCCACTTCACGCAGATGTCGGCTTGGACGGCGAGGGGGCCGAGGAATCGCCCGAGATCACCGAAACGTGCAGCGCCGGAGCCGGGAGCCTGGTCCTCGAATTCACCGTCCTGAGTCGGCTGACGGACGACCCAAGGTTTGAGCAGGCGGCCAAGCGGGCCTTCTGGGCTATCTGGTCGAGGAGGAGCAACATCGGCCTGATTGGCGCCGGGGTCGACGCCGAGGCCGGACACTGGATAGGAGGCTTCTCGGGCATAGGCGCCGGCATCGACAGCTTCTTCGAATATGCTCTCAAGACGCACATCCTCCTATCGGGACACGAATTGCCGAACCGAACCATGCCCACGGACGCTCGTTACGGGGGCTGGCTCGACCCGAATAGGATATACGATCCGCTTTCGGCTGAGGAGAACTCCCCGGACTCCTTCCTCCAGGCCTGGCATCACGCTCATGCTGCCATCAAGCGCCATCTGTATTCTGGCGTGCACCATCCGCATTATATCAACGCGCACCTCGCCACCGGGTCCCCGCAGGCGTACTGGATAGACAGTCTAGGTGCGTACTACCCGGGACTGTTGACGCTTGCGGGCGAGCTGGACGAAGCTATCGAGACGCACCTGCTCTACACTGCTCTATGGACTCGCTATTCCGCTCTACCCGAACGGTGGTCCGTCCGCGACGGTAACGTCGAGGGCGGTCTAGGATGGTGGCCGGGCCGGCCGGAGTTTATCGAGTCGACGTACCACCTCTATCGGGCGACTCGGGACCCGTGGTATCTTTACGTCGGCGAAATGGTCCTCAAGGACATCAAGAGGCGGTGTTGGACGAAGTGTGGATGGTCTGGATTGCAAGACGTGCGCACCGGGGAGAAGAACGACCGCATGGAAAGCTTCTTCCTGGGCGAGACCGCGAAGTACCTGTATTTACTATTCGACGCGGATCACCCGCTCAACAAACTTGACGCGTCCTATGTCTTCACCACCGAGGGTCACCCGCTCATCATCCCGCGCAAATTCAGCAAGCGTCCGGCCGTGAAGAACAAGCCTCCGGGGTCAGATCTTCAGCCGTATTTCGATCCTCACTTCACGAATTCTTGTCCTGCGCCGCCGCCGTTACCTCCCCTGTCAGGCTCTGCCACGGCCGCGAGACCGGACCTGTTTAATGCGGCGACTTTGATTCGCCTGCATCAGATTCCAAACATCCATAGCGGTATAGAGGTGATCTCGCAGCTGGACCCCTCGGTTGGGCGGTCTACGTCGGTGGCCAGAGCTAAGGCCAATTACACCATCTTTCCCTGGACATTACCTACCTCCATGCTTCCCGGCGATGGTATCTGTGCCATGTCGAAGCAAGTAGTCACTTCCGTGATCGAATTCCCCTCCAACACCCAACACTCAATGGGCAGTGCCCTAAACTTGATGTTCGGTGGACATAACGTAGTTCGGGTCGGTAACGAAGGCTTGGCTATCAACAGTCTCTCTGGCATCAAACTGGCCATGGTGATGGAGGAGCCTCCGGAACTACCCGAGCGATCTTGGAGGGTATCCAGCATCGGGAATCTACCCCTCGGTCGGGACGAAAAAGTCTTTGTCAGTCGGGATGTTCTGGCGGACATCTCGGATCCTCTGTTCCGCCGCGTCCGTGACGCCGTGATGGTCGACATCGTATTACAGGTCGAAGCCCCGAAGAGGGCGCAGGAGAACGTGACAATGGCCGAACCGGATCCGTCGCCCGACTCGCCACCTGACATCGACTTGCAAAAGCCTAGTCTTGGCGCAACGAGTTTGTTCAATTCGCTCCTGCAGCACATCACGCTGGCCTTGCGGGAGCCCGCGACCACTTTCCGCCCAGAAGCGACGTCGACGCCCGAGTTACGTTGCCTCGAGCTACCCGCCATCACCCCCGTGGGTCTCGGGGCCGCCCCCCTGCCGGACGTCCGCGAGGCCCCGAACATTCAAGGGGGCACCGTCATCGAGTCCCTGACCTGGCAGACAATGTACTTCGCCGGCCAGGCCTGCTCCGGCAGGCTCCCCGACGCGGCGCCGAGGGGTCACCAGATCATCGTGATCCGCCGTGGCGGCTGCTCCTTCTCGCAGAAGCTCGCCAACATCCCGTCGTTCGCCCCCGGTCGGAACTCGCTGCAGCTCGTCATCGTCGTGTCGGACGACGACCGGGATTCGGACGGCGGCGAAGAGAGGGAGGAGGGGGAGCACGACGAGGAGGGGAGGAAGGAGGCGGACCAGGAAGAGGAGGAGAGGCTGGGCTTCAACTTCATCAGGCCGCTGCTCGAGGAGGCGCAGAGGACGCCCGCCGGCATCCTCCGGCACCACCCGATCCCCATGCTGATGATCGGCGGCGGCGACGAGGCCTGCGAGCTGCTGCGGACGACGCGGAGCCTGGGGCTCAGGAGGAGGTACCGCGTCGAGAGCCAGGGGCTGAAGATCAGCAACCTGGTTGTGTTGTGATTGATTTATGTTTGTCTGTCAGACTGGGATATATGAGGCATGATGAGCGTGAAAAAGCATTGTCTGGCGTACGGACGGGTGGATGGGGCAGCATTAGTTCTTCCTCAAGAGTAAGTAGTCTTCTGGCGCATTCTAGTCTATATCTACGTACATAGCGCCCTCGAAATGGAAATAGAAGAGTTGATATCCACATGAGGTCATCTATCTGGATTCATGCGTCTGATTTGCTCTCAGCGTATACAGAAAGAAAAGAATAGCTGGGCTTCTATTGGGAGTACCGGTAGAGTTCAGGATCTGGTACGCGAGTGGTGGTATGGGCATCATATACGTTGTGGCATTGCGTGGCTGACCATGTTGTATACATGTCACCAGCGGCCATTCACTTTTTAGGCACGCGAAGAACGGCAACAAGCTGATCACGTCTAGTGCGGACCATCCATGCCCTCTAGAAAATGGAGTATTCGAGACTTAAGCGGCCGAGCAAACCTCACGGCTCAATGATCACGATCTCACCGTTTTCCATCTGGACCATCTACTAAAGTATCTAGTTGAACAGGTAGTTAAGTAAGGCATGGACATCACGCTTCGTAACTCATTAAGCATCGCCATCCCTCACCTATGTACTTACGTATGCTACGTTTCAAGAAACCCCCTGATACGTTTGCTCGCTTGCTGCGTCGAGTCGCTGGTGTAAATAAACGACCACAAGGGGGGGGCGGGGGGTGCAAAGTAAGACAAGGAGAGACTGGCTTGTATCATCATTATCATCGTCCCATCCATCGATATATTCATTCGCTCGTTGCAGTCGTTAATACAAGCAACTAAAGCGACCGCTAACTCCATCCATCGTCGGTAACATAGAACGGTGACGCCGGGTAATAAGCAAGACGAAAATAAGAATCGAAATATTGTTTCCAGGAAAAAGAGGAAGAGTGAATCAAGGATTATCCATCCTGTACGCCTCGGGATTCCACTGTTCTGGCGCGTAAGCGGCCTCCTCGCCGCCCCGTCGGGCGCGATACTGGCTCCCCCGGCCGCTGAACAAGCGCTTGAGACCGCCGCCGAGACCACCGCCACCGGGCTTCTGCGCCGTCTCCGGGGCGTCGCTTGCACCCACATCCGCGTCGTACACCCCGTCCCCGTCCCCTTCGGATTCCTCCTCCTCCTCGTACCACAGGCGCGGCACGAGCAGGCGGTACGGCACGGTGATGCCGGCGGGGTCGCGCGGGTTGACCTCGACGTTGAGGCAGACGTCGAGCCCGCCCTCGAGGTCCACGGCGTAGTCGGCGGCCGCTCTGCCCTTATTGCGCAGCAGTTGTTTGGCGCCGAGGCCCGTGGGCGTGCGGCGGAAGGGGTTGGGCGGCTGTCGCGGGGGCTCGTCCTCGTCCTCGTAGTCATCGTCGTACGATGGCCCGCCCTGGACCGGTTGCGTGAAGGCGCGCCGAGCCGGCCGCGCGCTGAAGTAGGAGTCGTCGCCCGTCTCGTACTCCCTACTCGCGTTCATGCCATGGAGGTCCCGCGGATCGCCGGCGCCACCGCGTAGCGACATCGCCGGAGGCCCCCTGGACGTCGTGGGACGTCCAACAGCTCCCCGCTGCTGCTGCTGTTGGGGCGGTCGTAGCGGCGGTGCGTCGTACATCCGGTCCTCGTCGCTGTCGGGGCCCCAGGAACCGTTGATGCCGCCGTCGTCGGGGCGGCGGTCTATGCTGTTCCTGCGGAACAGGTTCCGGGCGCTGGGGAAGGACTCGCCGCGGCCCAGCGAGAGCGTGCGCATCAACCTTCCCTTGGGCCGGGCGTCTGACGACACGGAGCCGCGGCGCCGCGGGAAGGAGCCCAGGAAGCTCCCTCCGGAGAGAGGCGGGCGCGAGCGATCCGTCATCGTCGGCTCGGCGGGCTCGGCGGCAGGCCCTCGGCTTCTGGATAGCGAGAGCCGGCGGAGCAGACTGCCGCCACGGCTGACGGGGGGCGACGCGTCGGGTGATCCCTCGTCGTACTCCTCGGGCGGTGGGGTCGGCGGGGGCGTGGAGCCCGGTTGGTACTCGCGGATGGAGCACCAGTTGCGGTGGGGCAGCAGGTGCTTGTTGTTGCGCAGCTTCCCGTCGACGCCGTTGGCGAACAGCGGGATCATGTCCTCGTCGGTCTCCTTGTCGAAGTGGTGGACCTTGTTGCGCTTGTTCAGCACGTCCGCTATGAGGTCCGGCGGCGGCGTGTTGGCGATGCCCGACGAGACGACGTTGGCCATATAGCGGAAGTCCTTGTGCTTGACCAGCTCGAGCTTCGGGTTCGAGTAGAACCGCCCGACGGCCGCCAGGTGCACGTCGCCGCTGAGTATCGTAACCCGGCAAGACTTGTCGGCCGCGAGATCCTGGAGATCTTCGATGATGAACTTGCGCTCCTCCTTGTGATTCCTCGCCGTCCAGTGGTCATCCAGGTCGTCGAGGACCTCAACGCCGCCGTCGAATTTGTTGAGGAAGTTTCCTAAAAGGCCAGTCTTCCCTAGCGCCTTGACGGGGTCCATCAACCTCGAGGTCAAGCTGGAGCCAAGTTAGCAACGGCATAGAATATCATTTTCCACCACCAATGAGACTTACATGTTCTCTAGCCACACAAGTCGCGGGTAGGCAATCGGGACTCCCAAGAGAACGAGCAGATGCTGCGTTTTACCCTTGACGATCTCGTCGTAACAGCGATCCATGAGACTCTTCCACGTATCTTCTCGCACGACTTCCTTCTGCGTGCGCTCCGTGCGGCAGTCGACGGCGACCAATGCCATGTTGCCTCCAAGAGATACGAAGACGCTGCGGCTCAGCTCGTTGATGTATGGACCCGGCTGGGAGCCCAGGCACCAACTAGGCTCCGCACCAGCCGTCTCGGTCGGTAAGCTCTGGTGCTGGAAAAGCATATAATACTTGAAGGCGACGTTGCCTAATCCGGAGAAGACGGGAGACTTCATGAAATGATGGGGGTAAGAGCCGAAGCCGTCGATGATGTCGTGGTCGTCGTACATGTTGACCATCGGGATCTCAGAGTTGGCCAGGCCAAAGAGTCCCCGGGAGAACCACATCGAGTACCGCTCGAGGTAGTAAGACTCCAACTCGGCCTGCATCTCCGCGGTGAACGGTGCGTTCTTTTTATGCAGCGGGTTCTTGAGCCTAAGCCAGTCCTGGAAGTGTTGCGTCTCGTTCATCACGGCGTCGTTGTAGATCTGATCGCCGCCCCCGATCATCACGTGAAATGGGCGGGTCTGGTGGTTGTTGAGGACATCGCGCCACATCGGGTCGGGCCCGCTAAAGTCGTCCGGATTCACGCTGAGGCTGAAGCCGTTGCAGCTGTGGAACATGACGTTCATCGAGCGGCCGCGAGCCGGTACCCAAAAAGCGGTTGCCGGGCCGCGGTTGATGCGGTAGGCGATCCTCTGCTGCTGGTCGCGCAGCTCCACCTCGATGTTAAACTTCCAGAACGTACAGCCCCTCTCGGCGTGAAGGCGGAACCCGCGCACGTCCTTGTATTTCCCGACCTTCTGGCCATCGAGTTGTCTGCGTTTCGAGCGACTGGCGAACGAGCCGGGCGGCTCGGGGGCGCTAGGATCTAAGTCCGGCGGAGTTCGCGTGATCTCGAAGAGACCATCGTCGGGTTCCAACATCGAGACATCCTTGCCCTCCTCCAGGTGCTCGATCGGCTTGACGTAGAGCGTCTCTCCTCGCCGACCGAGCTTCGGGATCCCGGCAATGGGGTCGACGTACTCCGGGGCAAGGGATTGACTGCCGCGCAGCTCTGCGGGTGGCGGCGGTAGGAGTTCCATCGGCTGGACGAACAACCGCAAAGTCGGTGTGGGCTCATAGGTCGATTCGGAGTCTTGCGTGACGACCATGATCGAGCCCCTCCAGAACTCTCTGTCCGCAGCCACAAGCGCACCGTTGCGGCTCGTCAGCGTCGACGACCCGTCGTGGCGAATACCACAATAGCGCAGAAGGGGTCCGCATTTGAGATACAAAGGTGGGGTGAACTTCGTATGGCCGTGGCCGTCGTGTGGCTCGTCGATATACGCGTCGGCAGTTTTCCGCTGTTTGGGGAGGCCTTTCTTCTTGGAGGTGCTATTCCTGCGCTTGGACTTGGAGGCATTCTCCCACCACGCCGCATTCTTGTCGTCAACAGGCGAGTCAGACTCTTCGGCGGCGGCGGCGTTGACATCAAGCAGGGAGCCGGAAAGCATTCCGACTGTGGCCTTTTCCCACTCGTTCAAGTACTGAGGCGACTGATATACAGTCTGGCCAGGCGTGTGCCTGTCCCGGTGCATATAGTCTCCGAAATGATGGTGCCGGCCGCTTGGCTCCGAGTCATCCTCGCCGGGGGGTGGAACGTCGACAAATCTTACGCCGCTGCCAGAAGGACCGGTCGATCGCCCGTTAGCCGGTGGGTAAGGCAGCGGACGCTGCGCAGCTGGCATGGAATTTGATCGACCCAAACTGAAGTCCACATGTTGCTTCCCACGCGACGGAGACATACCCGTCGCAGCATGCGACGGTGGTGACCTTTTACCCGCCCCACCCATCGACCACGTCCTCATAACGCCCGCAGGGGGATCAGGGGACTTTCCTGGCTCCTCAGGCGAGGTGACGTGGGCGCGACCGGCGGAGATGGCCTGTTGTTCCATGTCCCTGCGTGCTATGTACCAGGGGTCTCCTGGTGGGTTCTTCCTAAGTTTGTTGCTACCACGGCGCGTCAGGGAGAAACCGCTACTAGTGCTCGCCCTAGGGGAGTCCGCTGGCGAGACAACTTTGGCCTCCTTTGGCAGAACGGCCTCCTTTTTTGCAGCCCTCTCACGGAAGCTCAGATTCCGCTGAGGCAAGGCCGGCTCCTGAGATGCAGGGACATTGCGGTTCACGGCGGGGGGAATATGTGATCCCGGCGGCTGCCTAGGAGGCTCGTATTGCCTCCTCCTGGGTTCCGGAGAGTTGTGAGACGGGGAGACCGACTGCAAAGCACCTGCCTGCGGGGCGACGGAGGGTTGCGGTTGTACGAGGACCGGATTCGCGGCAACAGGCCGGCTCTTCTCGCTCTGAACCAGAGGTGCTCGTCTATCCCTAAACCGAACCTGCTGGGAGCCGGACCGCTCAGGAGGAACCTTAAGTCGGTCTCCACCGTTTCCCGCTCCCCCGGCCCCGCCTCCTCCCACCGCTCCTGCGTTCGCAGCTGCCCTTTCCCTCGCCCTCCGTTCGGCAGCTTCTACGCGCGCGCGCTTCTCCTCCTTGGTAATGCTGTCAAGGGTCAGCTCAAGCCTCTGCAGCGGTGATCTGTCGTTTGCCCATATCTTGGGGTTCGCATCGCCGGCGAGCGATCCCCGCCGTGCCGAATTATCGGCCTGCAGCCTCTCGTGGGGATTTCCCGTTGCTGGCTGTCGCATGGATTGGGAAACTGCGGCATCGCGGCTCAGCATTCGGTTGGCATCCCCGCCGCCATTGTTAAATGTGTGCTGGGAGTGGTCCAGGACCAGTGACGGCGGGGTTATGTCGTTATACAAAGCCTCGGGCTCCATATCGCCTCCTCCGGTCTTTGCCCGGGGGCTGCTGATGTTGTATGAAGAATGCGGCGGTCCCGGCTGTCCAGAAGCGGGAAAGTTGTAAGTTATGCCACCGTTTCCGGTCGAGTGATCATAGCTGACTGGCGGCCCCTTGGAAAGGTTAGTAGCAGCTGGCTGAGTAGTGTTTGTCAGGCCCTGAGCATTCTCTGCATTGTTACGACTGGTCCGTCTCCGACGTTTTTCGATCAGCTCTGTGGGCAAATGGCCCTGCTCGGCACGGGAGAAAGAGGGCGGTCTTGGGGTTAACCCGGCGGGCTGAAAGCTCCAGGAGGTAGGGGAAGCAATGGGACTAAACGTCGATTCCGTGGGAGCACCCGTACCTTTGGTCTGCGTGGATGCCCGTCTTGACGGGTCGGGTTGCTGGTGAGAGTGTCGGCGACCAGGCTGATCCTGATCGAAGTCGCCCGAAGCACGACGGACTTTGGGGGGCGGCAGTTGACCCCAGTAAGGCGCCGCGGACATCGATGACGAGAGGTGACGATGTGGAGGCGCTGAGTTGTCTGATGAGCTATCTAACTAGCGAGCGGACGACACAACTATCGGTGAGAGAAATCCTGTTCCGTGCTTCTAACTACTTCGTACTTAAAGAGGTACGCAAGCTGCGGGCGATTGACCGACTGGAATCAGCACCGGAGTCTCATCATAAACCATGTCGCGCAGGAACATGCAAGGCTAATGCGGGCGGTTCGCTACCTATGCAGAAATAGCACGATAAAAATATTTCTGGTTCCGGAAATGGCAGCGGGAAGTGGAAGGGGTAAGAGAGCGAAAATGATTTGCGACGGGTCGAAAATATTCCCCAAACGATCCGTGAAAGAAGCAGAAAGGAAAAGAAAAAAAAAATAGAAAATGGTGAGGTTGAACTGAAGCCCAAGGTGTCAAGTATGACATGGCAACACCAGAAAGCTCTCCCGTCCATCCCGCTTTCCCAGCTTATCGTCGATCATCGATTATCACCCGAATGGCTGGGGGGTGGGTCGCAACTTACGTATTGCCAGTCAGTCTAGTAGGACCAACACTGCGATCCCTTGGCAGGGCTGCGGGTCCGGAACTCCAGAGCTCCTGTTCAAAACTCCCAACCTTGCAGCCCATGCAGCCCTGGTAATCCTTGGAAACGGGATCCCATCCGGTAGCTAACCCGAACTGTCCTGCCGTCCTCCCATTCTGCTGTGCCCGGTTTTCGTTTGGCGCAGCACCAGTCGACACTGTTGCACCAATCGGACTGCTAACTTAGGTGCTCAAGGCTAGATGGGTACCTAACCTAGGTATGAAGAAGGCCCTAACCACCTGCGTCTAGATGTTGGGTATCCTCGAGTTGACCTTAGAAGTGAATGTAAGGGTAGACATTAACTCGAGCTGTTCCTTGAAGAGTTACGGGCTTCAAACTCTCGCTATCATTAGGCGGCTTGTAGCCGAAGTATGTGCTTAAATCTAGCAAGCATGGCGAGTCGATACAGCAGAGAGATGAGCTACTTAATGTAGCCGGAGGAAGTAGGCAAACTGGCCTGCAACAGCCCGTGTTTCGAGTGCCCGGAAGGACGGTCTCGGAATAAAGCGTAAATGTCCTGTAGCGGCTAATATACGGCGTGGTTCCTTACCTACTGCAGCCTCCTTAGGTACCTAGGCTTGGTGGCTGACAGTGCATGCTAATAAGTAGCACGAATCACATTAAGCTTTGGCGATTCTCGGGCTCAGCCGCACCGCACGCTCTCGGAGGCTTGCGTCTACTTCAGTGGTTTCGCGCTTTCGCAAATGTATTGGAGGAATTGGTGGTTTAAATATTCCCTTTAATATCTCGGTAGCTCTGGTACAATGCTGAACTTAGCGAGCCATAATTGTCAAAATATGAAGCACAGACACAGATGGCATATTCGTGTTAGTATGAACAAAATCCCGGTGCATGAACACAGAATCGCATACCTACCTACGAAGCATATGATGCACACCGTAGGTTACGCGGGTATGCACGCACGAAAGGAATAAGATGAAGTGGCTGGTGTAAATTGCGGAATCGAGGAAAACCAATCATTGGGCCCTGCTTCCTTCAATGGACCCTGCATTTTCAGCGGCTTGTGCTGGGAAAGGTCTGCCCCGGAACCTCGTAACCGTAGATTATTCCTAGTTAAGAGGTACCTCGGGTAGTGCGGCGTTGATAGGGGCGAATCCGTACCTGCTTGACAGCGGAAACAACAGGCCGGCTTTAAACCCGTAGCCTACCATGACTCTCCACATGACCCTGAATACCATCTCCAGTGTCCATCGTCAACCCCAGCCGAGGAAATTCGCATGTAGAACATTTACGATCCCATTCTTCGCACATACCTAATTCTGTCCCTTTCCTGGATTTCCATCGTTCTGATACTTGGTACCGTTGCGTTAGTGACATTCACTTGATTCTTATTCCTGCCTTGATGGCAACCCAGGCGAGATCCCCATCATAATCCACCTTTCCTTTGCTTTCCCAAAAGGGGGTCCGTCGGCTATTACTATATCAATAAGGGCAGGGTGTGTCCTCCTTTTGCTGTCTTGCTCCACCTTGGCATATGTCCTGTCTGGCCTTTGTTCCGCGATAACAACGGCGGACGGCGGGCGACTGCGACGACCTTCGATTGATAACCGTGACCTCAGGGCAACAATCTTCTTTCACCTGCCTTTGAAGGTGCTCTCTCGGTGTTCGGCCCTCAGCACTTTTTTACCTGATCCCGACAGCCTTTGCCTCGCCTCTCCGACATGAAGTTCTCTCCCCTGCTGGGACTCGTTGCTGGCGGCCTTGCTGGACTGGGTGCCGCCAACATCCAACCTCGAAACTTTGACACCAACGATTATTATGTTCTCCACCTCGACCGCGATACCCGGCCAGACGACGTCGCCTCTCGGCTAGGTCTGAGGCATGAGGGTCCCTTGGGCGAACTTGCAGACCATCACATCTTCTCCACCGCGAAGGCAGACCATAATGTAGTAGGCAGGGCGCTGCAGGAACGGCGTCGGAAGCGATCCTTGGGTGGCGCTGAGGATGTACTCGACCGCGTGCGATTCTCCCAGAAGCAAAAGTTACACCCACCCATGCAGAAGAGAGTTATCCCACCACCGCCACCAGGCTACCACCACCTCGAACGGTCGCCCGAACCCCAGGCAGACGCGGCGGCTACCCAGAGGCAGCAGCATGTTATGAAGACGCTGGGTATAGCAGATCCTATCTTCGACAAGCAGTGGCATCTGTTCAACCCCGTTCAGGTGGGTCACGACGTCAACGTCACTGATGTTTGGCTGTCGGGAGTCACGGGCAAGAATGCCACCGTCGCCATCGTCGATGATGGTCTGGACATGTACAGCAACGATCTGAAGAACAACTACTACGCCGAGGGGAGCTACGACTTCAACGATCACCGTGAAGAGCCGCGCCCGACCCTGAGCGACGACAGACACGGCACGCGATGCGCCGGCGAGATCGGCGCCGGCAAGAACGACGTCTGTGGCGTCGGCGTGGCCTACGACTCCAAGATAGCGGGGATCCGAATTCTTAGTAAGCTCATCAGCGACGCCGACGAGGCGATCGCCATGAACTATGATTTCCAGCACAACCAGATATACTCGTGCTCCTGGGGTCCGCCCGACGACGGGAGGTCCATGGAAGCGCCCGGGATCCTCATAAAGCGGGCCATGCTGAACGGTGTCCAGAACGGGAGAGATTCTCTAGGGTCCATATTCGTCTTCGCCAGCGGGAACGGCGCCGCGAGCGAGGACAACTGCAACTTCGACGGATACACGAACAGCATCTACAGCATAACCGTCGGTGCCGTCGACAGGAAGGGCAACCACCCGTACTACTCGGAGAAGTGCTCGGCTCAGCTGGTTGTCACCTATAGCAGCGGCAGTGGCGACTCCATACACACGACGGACGTCGGCGAGAACGCCTGCTCCGACACGCACGGCGGTACCTCCGCCGCCGCCCCTCTCGCCGCCGGTATCTTCGCCCTTGCCCTGGAAGTCCGTCCGGACCTCAGCTGGAGAGACATGCAATACATCGCCTTGCATACGGCGGTCCCGATCGACCTAGAGGGCGACGAGCGCCAAAAGACGGCCCTGGGCAAGGAGTTCAGCCACACCTTCGGCTACGGCAAGATCGATTCCTGGGCTCTCGTGGAACTGGCCAAGACGTGGGAGAAGGTCAAACCCCAGGCCTGGTTCTACTCTCCCTGGCTCCACGTAAAGAAGGAGATCCCTCAGGGTGACGAGGGTTTGAAGTCTACGTTCGAGGTCACCGAGGACATGTTAAAGGAGGCCAACCTGGAGCGTCTCGAGCACGTCACCGTAACCATGAACGTCGAGCATACCTGCCGGGGTGATGTAAGCGTCGATCTCGTCAGCCCGACCGGACTCGTCAGTCACGTTGCTACTACGCGTAAAATGGACAAGAGCGAGGAGGGATATGACGACTGGACCTTTATGACCGTCGTTCACTGGTGAGCTTATCCCTCGCACACCTCCCAGATGTCCAATACTGATCAAGATACAGGGGCGAATCAGGGGTCGGCACGTGGACTCTTGTGGTCCGGGACACCCAGGTCGACGACAACAAGGGCACTTTCGTTGACTGGCACCTCAAGCTATGGGGGGAAAGTATCGATGCTTCCAAGGCCAAGCAGCTACCCATGCCAAACGACGAGGACGATGACGACCACGACGTGATCGCTACCACCACGGCAGGCGCGGCCACGACGAGCCTCCCACCGCAAACCAATACTCCGGTTGCATCCGTTGAGGTCCCATCCGATCATCCCGAGCGGCCCACCAAGCCTAGTAAGCCAACCGATGCGGGTCAGACTACGGCCAGCGTTAGCGCCTCTCCCACGGCCGCAGAGGGCGAGGACGGGACCGTGACAGCCGCGGGATCCGCGGCCGACGGGACAACGACCGCCGAGAGCTCCTGGGTTCCGCCGTTCCTGCCGTCGTTTGGTGTCTCGCCGAGGACGCAGGCGTGGATCTACGGCTCTCTCGGCCTCATCGTCGTATTCTGCTGCGGTCTGGGCGCCTGGCTATGGTGGGCCCGCCGCAAACGCCTCCGCAACAACCCACACGACAAGTACGAGTTCGAGCCGCTCAACCCCAGCGACTCGGAGGGTCCGAGCTCGGGCTCCGGCAACGTCGAGAAGGGCCGGCGCGGCGGCGAGCTCTATGACGCTTTCGCCGGCGGTAGCGAGGACGAGGAGGACCTCGACGATCTCGTCGCCGGAGATGGCCGGCGCAGCGTCAGCACGGCTGACGACGACGACGACGAAGAAGAAGAGAGAGGGAGGGGAGAGAGGCAGAGCTCCAGGTTGCTGACTGGTGACCGTCGGTAGACAGGCACGAAAGAAATAGTTTGGTTTGGCCTTCACCCTGGTGGGATGGTGAAAAGTCGCATGGAGAGCATTAGAACTTTCCTGTTCCTGCTTTTGTAAAAATCACCCGTGTATACCGTGGCCTGCACGAGGGCGGAAGGGTGGGACAAAGAGAAGAGCCCGCTTATAAATCATTGTACCTAGGCAACCGGAGTTTGGGGAATCGGCATAGAATTATTAATGGATCAACAATGACAATGACCTCACCGTACTATCCCTGGAGCTCGAGTTGTGTTAAGTAAAAGCCGTGCCTGTCGTTGCTTCCTATTCGACGTGTCCCTCCCTAACCAGCCATTGCGCGTATATCATAATCACGGCGCTCTAATTCGTCACGTCTAGTGTATGTATGTTTTATACGTTGATTTTCGCCCGAGGCGAGGAGCGTAGAGGGCAACAAATGTCGTACTTGCAGCTAACCAGCTTTCCGTGAACCGTGGGCGGCGATTGATTCATGCAGCAGATAATAGGGACTAAAGGACATCCAGAACACAACGCCGGTGGCCTGTGACCCCTTAACTCCCTGTTCCCTGACATATGGAGTAGCTCCTCGCCCCGTCCATACCCATTCTGTGGCGGTGTGCTTGTGCAGAGCAACGGGGGGAAGCATTGAAGAGAATCGTATACGAAGAAGATCGGGTAACTCGCTTGTCGGCTTGTCTTCACCTGGATGTAGTAGACGAGGGGGGAGGCAGGCTTTCAAAATCCCACCCCATCACCAACAAACTATACGCGATGACAAGCTTCCTTCATGCATCATCGTCCGATCGAAACGATCGTCTAGGCCTTGTTTGTCTAACTTGACAGAAGCAACTACCCTAACCCCTCTTGGCCCCGTCGCTATCCCTAACCATAAAACCTTTGAAACTGGAACACCTCACTCTACAACACGCAGATGGGAAAACTCCTTCGGTTCCATTACATCACTTCCAAACGCCAATCTACGCGGCGAGCAGCCCACCGCCGGCGCCCCCTTCCCTTCCCGTCTCGCGCACGTAGCGCTCCCAGACGTCGACGACGTCGCCGTAGAAGCGGACGTGGGCGCCAGCGAGCCCGCCGAGCTGGCGTCGCATTTCGGCGCGCTTGATGCGCTCGAAGTCGGCGACCTCGCGGACGACCTCGTCGTCGAAGAGCTCGCTGGTACGCTTGGCGCGCTCGGCCTCGGCCGTGAGCTCGTCGATGCGAAGCTCGAGCCTGCGCAGCCGCTCGCGCCGCGCCGCCTCGTGGTCCACGCCCCGCACGTCCTCGATCTTGCTCCGGATGAACCCGACGCCGGCCGCCGCGCCGCCGCCCACCACCCCGCCGATACCCCCTTGGCCTCCGTGGTGGTGGCCGCCCCCCTCGTACGACGACGTCAGCGCCTCGCGGTCCGCCGATGACTTGTTGAGGTACTCGGTCAGCTGCTCGTGGTCGAGCTGCTTTTGCTCGCGCGCCTTGAGCAGCGACTTGAGCGCGCCCCCGTACGCCTGCATGTCGCGCAGGCTGCCGACGTAGTCCTGGTCCGTGAGTTCGCGGAGCCGGCGCAGCCCCGCCGCCTCGTCCTCGACGCTCGCCGCGAACCCGTGCACCGCCGCCTCGACGCCAGGCTCCAGCGTGATGAGCCGCTGGAACTGTTCCGCGAGGTCGCGCAGGTCCTGCTCGAGGTCTGCCTCGCGCCGCGCCACGCGGGCCACCACCTTCTCGACGTGCGCCAGGTCCTCGTCCAGCTTGTCCGTGCGCTCCCGCACCTCCACGAACCGCCGGTCGTGCCGGTGCGGCTTGGTGAAAGCGTTGATGAAGGTGTCGGCGAAGTTCTCGAACACGCCGCCGCCGCCGCCTCCCTGGTCGCCCGCCGCCGACAGGCCCGCCCGCGACGACCGCGCCCGCATCGTAGCGTTCCAGTCCGGCGACTCTAGGAAGATGTGCAGGATAGGCGCTCTTCGCAGGATGGGATGGAGGGCGATGCGGCTCAGGAACCGCTGCAGCGAGTAGGCTCTCCGGTTCATAAAGTCGGGCCCGAATCGGTCGCCCCGGACGTATTCCATGCGCTGCTTGTCGGGGAGCGGTGGTACGGCGCACGCTTGGTATTCGTTACAGAGGGTCTTGTAGAGGAATACGAAGTCTGTGAAGCGGCGGCGGGTGGTGAAGGTGGATTTCTGGAAGGAAGGGAATGTCGACTGGATACAGCCAGTCAGTCTCACGGGCATGGTTCCCAGCTGCCTAAGAAGGACACTCTCCCGCGTGTATCCCGTAGGCCACGCAGACTTACATTCGTAGTGATCAGATAGGACACGAAGGCATCCTTGGTTCCGTCGCTCTCTTTTCGGGGTTCCGATACCGTACACTCCAATACATCGCCGGTTAAGGCGGGATCCTCGTGCACTAACTCTTCGCCATGACGCTGGTCTTCGGCGCTTGGTGGTTCTGCTTCTATTACCGTGTCTGTAGACCTCGAGGAAGCGAAACCAGCCGCGGCCTCATGACCGTCACTGTGCCACGACACGTTGGAGAAGTCGTCTTGATCGATAACCGCCATTGCCGGGTAGGTGGCTGGCGGTGGTACGAAGGGATATGATGGTTTGGGTATATATTCTCGAAGGATTCGGCTAAAGAAGAATCCAGTTAAGTCATATAGATCCTCTGTGATGTTTTCCTATGTAAGTTTAAGCTTGCCTCGGAGGCGTACAGAGTATAGGGAATGATCAGGTTAGCGATTTGGATTGGTAGATGTGGGTTATAGTTGGATTATTTGGTGGGGTGAGAGCCGGAGGGCTCTGCTTGCACGTCGCAGGCTCCCCCCCAGCTTGTATGCGACGTCACATAGCGGATAGATGCATATTCCTGAAGGGCCTATCGATAGCCTGATTGGATTACTGCCGGCTGACCATTTATGCAAGAAGCCCGGCTCTCTATACTGAGTATCAGGCCGAATTTTAACATCCCTGTAAGGTATCCCCTAGAGTTAGATCCAGCGCTATCGCTATATAGAGGTTTCAATTCATATAAGCGTGTTCCTAGTGCAAATTGAATATTATTTAAATCTTTTTATATAAAAAGGTCTAAGTTATAAGTATTTAAATGAAATTAATAATTTCAATAATTTTAGAGAAAAATAAATATAATACACGACTAGGATGTTAAACTTACCCCTACGACGTAGTATACGTATATTCGACAGTATCCACCGACTGTACTTTAGAGTGAGAGAAGTTTGAAAGAGATACCAGGAAAGGCTTTGAACTGGCCTCGTTGTTCTTAGTTTAGAAAAGTGACAGGTATCGCAGCAGTTGTAAGGCTTTCTCCTACCATATCTATTACGTTATCGAGATCAGGCCCTATGCCCCTGGTTCTGATGTAGTAGAGCTTGTGAACAGAATGAGAGAATTATTGAGTCGAAAGTCCAGTTCGTTTAGAACCGATTTCCGCATTTGGATCGTGGCTCGCCTAATAGGGAAGTCAAGGTAAGCGCACCATACTGCCCGTACTCATGGCCCATTTTCGTTGACCCTTGCCAATTTGCATGGCCCATGTGGGATTTGCCAATGCCTACTATATAAGCCCTGGAGCGCTGGAAGTCATCGACCTGGCTAATAGTCACGAGGGCTAAATTGTTGCGACGCCCTCGTCAGCCGAGGCGCACACGACGCGCGCGATCCAATGTGCCAGCACCTGGGAGCAAGCGGAATGCGCCGAGCCGGCGAGCAATCTCTCGTTTTGGGATATGGCTGCCACTGTGGCGCAGATAGCCAAAGCCTTTAAAACTTTAAATCTTTATGTAACTACGGATATTGTCAGCTAGCTGAGGAGTGCGGAGCGCTCTCTATATACGAAAAGGTCCTATACTGATCGGCTCATATATGTTCCGTAGCTAAGCTACTTAAAGTTATACGCGTGCAATAGCACTTACAACTTATCTAAATAAAATAATATAAGTAATATCTCTTATATCTAATAATTATTTTTTTGTTTAATTTGTATATATATATTATTATTAATTATTTAAATATCCTAATAATAATAATAATAATAATAATAATAATAATAATAATAATAATAATAATAATAATAATAATAATAATAATAATAATAATAATAATAAT
>QJNS01000039.1:3008-404265 GCA_004154925.1 Monosporascus cannonballus | reverse complement strand
CGTTAGGGCGACGGTCGGCGACGAAAACGGAAGCAGCCTTATCCAAATCCATGTTGTGGTTATTGAGTTACTGGATTTGGAAGGGATAAGGAGTGTTAATATATGTCGGAATTAGGAGTGGAGATGTCCGAGCGCACGGATCCAATTGATCCATTAGTGTACCGATTAGCTACCGACTTACTTATTAATATAAATTTACCATCTGGCAGCTTATAGGAAATGCCAGATAGAAATAACCTAATACACTTACTTTTTGAAATCTGCTTTATGACTAGTTGGAGATTACCTCACCCAGCTTATAGCTGTCCATTATCTTACAGATTTTTTCTTTGGTTAAACAAGCTTCATGTTTTTCTTCGTTTAAATTTATATTTTTATTAAAGATTTCGTAAATTAATTATTAGCTTATAAATATAGTATTAATAATAGTATTTAAAATTTAATAGTTTTGTTAAATAAAGACTTATAATATGTAACAGTTAACCGGTTTAATTAATTATTAAATTTAAATCACACGAGTTTATTTTAATAAAAATATCGCAGACTTTAAAATAATAAATATAATAATTAATTTCCTTTAATAAGATTAAATATATTTTAAGTAACGAAATTATATTTATTATAAGCTGTTATATAAATTATAGAAATAACCAATATATATTTTTTATATTTTTTCTTACTAATTTACTACCAGTGAGTTAGTAATCCGGTTTATTGGCTTACTATTAGTAAGTTGGTAATTCGTTACGGAACCTAACCCACTTAATGTCCTTGGCTGTTTCTGTTGCGTTACCTCATCTTGATCAGAACCCCATTTTGGAGGATATGGCTGCGCCTGCGGCGCAACAGCCGTAATTATAGCTATAGCTTTTAATTAAGAAATATTTATCAGGGGTCCAATATATCAGCTTAATTCCTTTAAGAATAATACCAACAAAAATAAAAAAACCTCTAAAATAAGGCCTGATAGCAAATTATGATTTTTTCGTTCCGTTTAATGCATTTTTATATAAATTCGCAAAAATTATTAATATATGCTTTAGAAATATATGTTAATTGTAAAACTTTTAATATTTTAATTTATATAATTTCATATAAAATTAAAATCTGTATTTTTTAATATAATAATAATTTTGATTAATACAAAATAAATCTTATTATAATAACAAAATAACCTAAAATCTCGATTAATATATGCTATAATCTTTTACCTACTTTAAGCCAGTACGATAATAACATAACTTTATAAACTAAAATAATAATATATAAGGCTTAAAATCCTTTATAATAAACCCCGAAACATATTTTTTTCTTAATTAGCTAAATACGGATAATATATTCGAAAATATAAAGTAAATACTTTAAATATTTAAGCATTGAATTTTTCAAAATAAAACGTTTATTTTTATCCGATACTTTTACGGGTTTTTTGCCGATAAAAACGTAATTAACTTATATATTAATATTATGTATACGGCTAATAACCTTATAAAAATTTTAAGTCGTTAATTTATTCGCCTTATATTAAGCGTTATGCTTAATAAATAAGGCCATATTTTACAAAAAAAATAAGTTAATATAATATATAATCTAGTTTTTAAAAACCTTAATATATTTTTCGTTATTAAAATAAGTTTTTAAAATATTTTAATTACTTAAATTATTTTATTAATAACCGATTTAATTATTATCTAAATTATATTATAAATTAAATTAACGAAAAAATACCGAATTTTTATATCAAGATTTTTATATTTCATTTTTATTTTAATATTCGCAAATACGAAAAAACTTAATTTAAAAATATTTAACCGTATAACTGCTAAATAATATAATTATATTATTTTTAATTTTAAATAAATATCGAATAATTATTTTTAAATTATTATATTAAATATTATTTTCGAATAACGATAAAACTTAATTACTATCGGCGAAATATACTTATTACTAAAATAAACTAATTTTCGGTTTAAATATATTAATATCCGTAATTTATATTTTATTTTCTTTATTTATATATAATAATTTACGCATATAATAATTATTAATAATATTACAAAAATAAAATTACAAAATATAATGGTTTTCGTTAAATTAACAGCTTAATTAAATATAATTATAAGGCGAAAATCCGATATTTTAATATTAATAGTTTCAAAATTAATATTATTATTTTTCTTATATCAAAAAATTAACGTTTAAATTAAAAATATTTAGATTTTTCAATATTTCATATATCTGGATTATTAATTAATATTTTTTAAATTTTACTTAATACTTTACATTTTATTATTAAAATTATTATTTATGTTAATTATAAGCCGAAAATTATTGATATTTATAACCACTTAATTAAAATTATAATAAATTAAGAGTATTTATTAAAGATTATAAAAAACCTTTACTAAGTTTTATAATTTTAAATTATTTTACGGGGATTAAATTCGTATTTATAATAATTTAAAATAATCGGATAAATTTATTGATATCGTTATATATATTATTAATTTTAAATTAAATATAAATATTTCGGATATTAATTAAATAATATAATAAAATATATTACAAGGCTTTTTTTATTAAAAATTTATAATAATAATTTGATTAAACGGCTCGTAATTATAAGCGATTAAATATAATTAATTATAAATAAATTATATTATTTGTATTTTACTAAACGTTCGATAAGAATAAAATTAAATTATTTATTTTTTAAAAAAAATAAAATAACGAAAAAGATTTTAAATCCGGCACAATAAAAACCATATTATTTATAAGAACATAAAGGTCGTAATAAAAAGTAACGTAACGGATTTGGATAATAAAAAATATAATATATAATTTATCACAAATAATTTCGATTAGAACGAAATAATTGTTAAATTTTAATTTTAAATTTCGGTCCGTTAAATTATTACTTTTAAATTTCCGGAATAAAATAATTTTGATTTACGGTACCGGATAAAAATAAACTTTTAATAATACGCGGTATTTAACGATAAATATATACATAAAGTAATTTTATTATACTTAAAAAAATTATTATGTTAAAAGAAGACGGTAATAACTTAATTTCGGGTAAATTTTATTATAATATATATATGTTTAATTTTTTTATATACCCGAATTTTTAAATTCGAAAATATTTACATAAAAATAACTAAAAGCCGGTTCGATAAAAACGGCTATTTAAGAAATAATAAAATTCTGGTATAAACAATAAGCGAACGAATTATTTTTTACGCGGTTATTTCCGTTTAGCAATAAAAAGGTAAAATAAATATTTATTTTTATCAAATTTAAATAGTTTTTACTTAATAAATTTTCGAATAAATTAAACGAAATTAAAAGTTTATATTTAATTTAAAATATAATCGAATTAATTAAAGCGGTTCTCGATTTCGATAAATAACAGTATTCAGCTATTTTAAAAAACCGTATATTTGTTGTATTATATATAATATACGAAAAAGGTATATTTTTAATTTTATAAAAAATATAAGTAATTTTTCGTAAACGGCGAAATTCGTTTAATCGGAAAAAATAACGTTATATCCTAATATTATAAATCGATTTATATAAATTACAGATTATTATTATGTTATAAATTTAATAAATATCGGGAAAAATTATAAGGCCGTTTTAATTTACGTTTTATCCTAATTAAAATATATTACATACGATTATTCGGTTTAAATTAATAATTAACGGTTTAATAATAACCTTAATAATTTAAATATTAAATCGATATATAATTTATATATTTTTATAATTTAAAATCGAAATTTCGATAATAATAACGTTTATAATTATATATGTAATTCGTAATATATTAAGTAATATTAATTAAAAGTTTGCTTTATTCCTTTTATTTATAACATTAACGCAAAATTTATCGTTTTTAAATATTTTTAATTTTTCAGCCCCGTTTTTATTACCGTATCCATATTTGCATAATTCGTTTATTAAAATATCGTTACCGGAATCGCCAGCGTCGCCAAGATATAATAATCCGTAGTTTCACGTCATAAATAATATATCGGAAAAAAAAATCGAAATAATAATCCTTATAGAAATTCAGGAATTTCGCGTTAAAAATAAACGATATTTATCGGATAATAATATTAATAATAAATTAAAGGTTAATTATAATATTAAGTTAAAAAATAAAAAACGAAATTTTACCGGTTTTAATTAAAGCCGATAATAACAATACGTTTAGCTTCGGTACGGTATTACGGTTATAAAACGTAATAATTATAAATATTTATATAATATTAATTAAAATTATTAATATATTATTTATTTATTAAATGTATTATATTAAATTTTAATTAGTTAAGCTTTATACCGAATATTAATTTGTTTTAATTCGGATTTATTATATCTCGTAATAAATATATAATAAATTTTATTAATTAAAAATATAACCGAATTTTATATTACGCGATTTAAATTATAATTTATTACAGTTATTAATAAATTATTTTTTTACTTATAGCTTTTAATTTATAATGCCGAATTAAAAGCTTTCAAGTATTATTTTTCGGTTTTTTTTTTAAATTCGTTTTATTAACTTTTAAAATATTTCTTTTTGATTTTTAATGTATTTTAGTTCGAATTAAATAATTAAAGTAGGAAATTAATTATACAAATAAATAAATAATATGCATAACTTTTCGCCAATATTAAAAAAGTTATTTTTTAGTTATTAATATAATTTTTTGGCATTTGTTTTTTTTTAAATATTAATTCGAAATATTTAGAATTCCGGGTTTGTAATAAATCTTTATTAATTACGTTTTATAACTTTGTTTTTTTATAATTAAAATTAATATTTATCGGCGTACGATCTTAATTAATATTTTTCAAAGCCGCTCGTATACCTTATTATTATTTTGTTGAAAATTTTAATAATTATTTTTTTCGAACTGGGGCTTTTTAGTTCCTTTAGTAAAGGTTATTGGCCAGATTTAGCTTTTTTCCTTTTACCGCGTTTTTCTTTTGTCAGCCTAGCTGGATTTCCGGCTGGTTCAAGAGATTTCTTTATTTTTTTCCAGGCTGGTTTTAAAAATTCCTTTATATCAAAATTTTATATAAGTATAATAACAGTCGGATATTCCGAGTAATCGTCGAAATCCTTAATATTAATACCGAATACATTACGATATTTAAAATTTTAATTTTTATATAAAATCATTTATTTGATAATTAATTAGATATAATTACGGATTTTCCTTCCGTGTAATATTATAAAAATATTGTTTATATAATAAATATTATGGAATATATCATGGTTTTATATTTTTTTAATTAAAAATATAAAATTAATATATTTTTGGTATTATTTCTATTATGTAAATAATTATAAAATATAAATTTCGGAAAACCGTTAAGGGCCTAAATTATATGGTTTTTTTAAAAAAATATATGCCGGTTAAATTTGTAACATAAAGGATATTTAATTTGCGGTTCCAAAAATGTATTATTTAATAATCCGTATTATTTATATTTATAACTTTATTATTATATTTTAATATATAGAAAAAAACAAATAATATTATATATTATTTAATAATATCTTCGGAGTTTAATACAAACGAAATTTAAAAATTGCTAAAATATATAAATATATTTTTTATTAATTTGTTATAAATTATATATATTTAACTAAAATCTTAACATATATATTTAAATGTTATTCCGAAATTATCGTACATGAAATATACGTTAATATATATATAACGGTAAGTAATTTATCTTTTTTCGTATATAATAATGAACTATACCTTATAAACACCTTATTTTATTAGGATTTTGTTAAATAATTATTTAATTTAAAAAGGATTTTTTTTTTATAAATTAAAGCAAGGTTTACAAAAACGGTATATATAGCAGGAAACAAAATAAGGAAAATAACGCCGTAATTAATATAATTCGTATCGAAAATCAATTTAATATCGTTTTAATCTTTTTCTGTATTTTAATTATTTATTAAATTGTTAAATATTTCTCGAATACGATTACCGTATTTTGTTTTATTAAATAAGGATAATATAATTATAATAATTATATAATATAAAATATATATAAATAAGTATTTGTAATGGGGAAATTTAATAATATTATAAGTTTACCTATATAAATTTGGTTTAATTGAAATTAAAAATATAAATAAAAAACGTAAAATATTATAAATAAAATAAAATTGATATATTAAATAATTCCAAATATATTATTAATATTAATAAAGAATATATAAATTAGGTTTACGCATAATTAATAAATTATAAAAATATTTTAAAATAATATATATAATTAATATTAAGATATATTTGAATTTTAGGATTATATAATTATAAATATATAAATTATTAAGTTTATATAAGATACTAAATATAATTAAAAAATTAATATTATATTCACCTATAAAACAATAATAATATATATAGAAAACATTTAATGATTGTATACAAATTATACAAAATCTATATTTTATTATAAATCTTATAAAATAATTTTTAAAATTATTTCGATTAAATATATATTAAATATAATTCTTTTAATGTTTTGATATATAATTAATATTAGTTATTTAATTATATGTTTTGTAGTTTTAAATATTTATTATATTTTAATTTAAAAAATTATATTATTTATAATTCAATAATTATTAATTAACTTTCGTTTTATTTAATATTTGAAATCTATATTATAATATATATTTCTATATATTTTACGATATTATAAAGGGTGGATAAATTACC
Organism: Monosporascus cannonballus; assembly: GCA_004154925.1. Classification (NCBI taxonomy): domain Eukaryota; kingdom Fungi; phylum Ascomycota; class Sordariomycetes; order Xylariales; genus Monosporascus; species Monosporascus cannonballus. The sequence continues at coordinate 397,495 of QJNS01000039.1, read as the reverse complement.
TATTAATATAATAAAGGTAATTTCCGTTATACCTTTCGATAATATATCCCGAATAAACCTAAAAAACCTTATTTACCTGGTTAAAATACTTAGATTTACTAATAATATCTCTGAAAAATAATTTATTTCCGAAAAATAACATCCCTTTAAAAAATAACTTTAAGGACGGGTAACAAAATCTCGGACCAAAAAATAGCCGGAATAAGTACCAAATAAAAATCATTTGCCCTTAAAGAATAATTTTAGAGATAGATAATAAAATCTTTAATTAAAAAAAGCCGAAACCGATATTAAAAAAACTTATAATAAGGCGAAACCGACGACGTATTCCCAATTAAAATATTTTTGTTTTAATTAAGTAATATTAAATTATTTTAAAATATAAGATATTTTTTACGAAAAATATATATTATACGTAACCGATTTTAAATACGAGATATATATTATAAGGTTATATTGATATGGTGAACAATTGAAAAAATAAGTGTTTTATATTTTGGTATTAATGTAAATATATATTAATTAGGAAAATCTTAGGATTATTAAAAATTTAGAAAGTCAGTAATATTACGAAAAGCTTATATTACGAATAAGATTTTTTTATTATAGAAAAATACGATATTTATATAAGTATTAAATTTTAATAATATAGTTCGAGATATTTTCCGTAATAATAACCAGGAAAATAAAATTTACGTTATGGCGAATTATGCTGGTTTTATAACTTATTAAATTATTAAGTTAGTTATGGATTTTTAATTAATTACGCTTTTCGCAATTTAATAAAAAAATTATATATACCGGATATTATATAAATTATATAAAAAGAATTTATAACTTTATAAATCGGGCCGCATAATTAAGATATATATATTATACAATTATTTTATAGATATTATAATATATAGAATTATGCGGGTAATAAATGTATAAATTATATATAGGTATATAACGAAAAATATTTATATATAATCCTTAAATATTCGGTATTATGATATAATCCGAATAAAAATTTTGAAAAGGATTTAAACATAAATATTACGTTTAAAACGAATAAAATTGTGGAACCCGAAAACGTAAAAGGAGTTATTAATATATAGGTTATAATAATACGCGAAAAAAGATAAAACGGGGGAAAAAAATCTTAGAAAATATTTAAAAATATTAATTAATAAATTAATTGCAAATGGAGTATATAGGTTAATCCGAAATTATGTATTATATTTAATTATATATAATACGATATTTCTATATACTTTTAGAAAAAAATAAAGTATTTAAATAAAATATAATTAATTAAAATTACGTGAACTATAAACTTAATTATTTATATTAATTTTGTTAATAATTATGCCGCATATTCTATCGCAAAATATTTTTTTATTATCGAAAGTAAGTAATTTATGTTAATATAATAATTAAGTAATTATATTAGTATATAAAATAATTCCGAAATTAATTAATTAAAATTACGTAAATAATAAAGTTATATTAATATTAAAATTATAATATATATATTATATTATTTATAAAAAAGTATAAAATAATAAAAAGGTAAAGAATTATATTAACGGTTCGTTTTTATTCGATAAATCCTTATTTTATTTATTTAACGACGATAAGGACAATAACGGATCGTTTTAATTAAAATTATTAATTAAATTATCGATAATTTATATTATGGGATTATAACTTTTTTTCGTATGCAGGATATTACGGTTATCCAGAACCAAAATTATCCTTAATAAATTCGGTATTAAAAATTCTTCGCATAATTATGTTAAAATTATTTATAAATTAATTTTTGTTTTTTACCGTATTTAGTTAATTAAGCTTATTTACGTTATTAATAATGGGTACGGTATTATTAAAATTGATAAACTTAGTTTTTATCGTTTTACGATTTTCGGCTAAAATATTTTCGGAATTTTAACCGTTTTTTTAATCCGAGATAGATATTTTTTAATAAGCCGGAAATTCCGAAGCAAAAAATAGGCGCGTTTAAGGATTTTGTTACGAAAATCTCGAATAGAATAGCATTTATTTTGCGAAAAAATATAACGGATATGGAATTTATATTATAAGGTTATACGGTACCTAATTAAAAACGAATTTCGGATAAAAAATAATATTAACGTTATATGTATTATTTTTCGACCGGCGGAATTCGCCAGTAAGTCATAAATTATAATGTTTGCTTTTTCGATTAAATGCTTTTTATGCTTTTTTCTTAGATTTTGTTAAAGTTAAATTTAATATTAAGATCGAATTCATAAATATTTGATTTAATATTATAAGACGTAATATTTAATCGAAATAAAATATTTTTTTGCCGTAATTAAATTAACCGGGCTTATAAAAAAGGAATAATAATATTGATATTAACCGCCTAATATAATTAAAGTCGGTATATTATATGGCATATAAAAAATATAAATAAATTTGGGTTTTTTAAAAGAAGCGGTAATAATTTCGAAATTCTTTATCGATAAAAACGATTTTAATTAACAGTGGGTTATTATTTTTAATAAAATTAAAAAAGTTATCGCCTTATGGAATATCGGCCGTATTAAAAATACTTCCGGTTTTATAATTATCCGATAAAAGGACCTTATTTAATATATTTTAATTAGGATTATACCGCCTAAAAAATAATATAAGTAAATTATATTTTCGAACTAAAAGATAAAATATTTACAAACTATTCGTTAAACTATTTATATTATTAGGTACCGTATTATAAATAAATAATAATAATAAATTTTCGGCGGAAAAATTCTTATTTATTAATATATTTTAATTAGGACCCCGTAATATTTTTTATTTATCCGGTACGATTAAGAGATTTAAAAACCATATTATAAACGATAAATTTAAACTTGGCGACGGTTAACCGGAAATATATATATTTTATGAATTCGGTAAATTTAGCTTTCGAAAAAAGGTTTTCGATTAAAGTATTTTGAGAAGTTCTATATACGTTAAACGTTTTTGTTATAAATAATTCGTATTAAATACGTAATTTCTATAAAAATAATGCGAATATACGAATATTATGTATATAAAAATAAAAGGCTTAAAAAGATAAAATTTCGATAATTTTTAATATAATTACTTTATTTTATTTAAAAATTAACCATTTATTTTTAAAATTATTTATGTTTTACATATCTCGATTATATTATCGAATTAATAGGTACATATAAATGTAAGTAAAAAATTTATCTATACATAAAATAAAGCAAAAATTAAAAAAATTACCGTTTCTTATCTTATGGATCGGTTATTTCGGTTTTATTAACTTATATTTTCCGAATATAACTAATTATTTTCTGATTTTTATAAATAAAATGAAGACGTTCCGAAAACCGATAAAATTATTCTTTTTTAAATCTATATATCCCTTAAAAAAGTTTTGGATAAACGTTATAAGTATCGTCGATAGTGCTTTTATTTTCGTTAATTATATTTAACGAAATTCAACGGCGTTTATTTTACGTAATACGTTTTAATTTAAGAAAACCGGAGAATTTTTATTTATTATATTTATAAAATATATTAATAAAAATAAAAAATAAAATCCGGATAATATTAATTACGAATTAATAAGAAGTATTAAGCGGTACTAGATATTATTATAATGTTTTTTAAAATTATTTTATTTTATAATATTAATTAGGTTAAAATATAAATTACTTTAATTTTTCTTTAAAAATACGGTTATAATGGCGGTAAGGGCGATAATAATATTCCGTATAACGGTATTATATCGAAACGTTATATTACGAATATGGATTTAAATATAAAAATTATCGTACCAAAATACGATATCGCTTTATTATATTTGGCTATAAAACTTAACTTATCCTAATTAAAATTATATAATTATAAAGGAATTAATACGGTTATCTTAGTTTTTTTCGTTAACCGAATTATATCTTTATTTAGCGTACAATAATTTTTATAAATATTTAATTTTTTTAATATATTAATATTATTTCGTAATAAATTCGAAAATAATAAAAACCTATCTAGTAAATAAGGTAAATAATTGTTATTAATTTTGAAAATTATTTTAACTATAATAATTAAATTTATAAAAAAATATATAAAAATGTCCGGATCGTTATTATTACGAAACCGTTTCGTTTTTTGCTTTATATTATACGACTTCTATTTTTTTCTAAGGTATATAATTATTTGGTTTAAGAGCTTTAATTAATTAAAGGTAAGCGTTTTTATAAAGTATTAACTTTTGTTTAAGATGGTATGGATTATTTTAATTTCGAATAATACTTTTTCCGGCGAGCGACGGAATCCAGACCTTTTTGCGAAAATTATAAGTTTCCCGTATAATGTATTATGGTATTTGCGTATAACGGGGTCCTGATTAGCCGGAATCAGAAATTCTTGCTAACTTTCGTATATTAATAACCTTTCGTATATTACGGATTTTTGTTTTTTTGAAGAAGTAAATGCACCAAACGAAGCTGTTTTTACGTAATTATAACTCAGGCCCCGCTGGCTCGTTACGGGGATTTGGGATTTGATTAGTTAATATTTAGCGTTATGGAGCTGTACTTGAATGACTTTGAAAAAATTGGGAAAACGAGCCAGGGAGGCCTGAGCTAGCTGAGATAACTGTTGTGACCGTTTTTAGAGGCCGCGGGTTTTAGCTCGAAGAAAGTAGAGAAAAGTTTCTAGAGAGTAGAACGAACGTAGCGCAGCAGCAAGCTCGAAGAAAGTAAAAAACGCCAAGCTTATTTTTTAAAAATTAATCCGATATATCGCAATTACTTAACAAATATAATTAAAAAATTTATTATTAATTATATAATACTTATATAATATATATATATAGCAAATTCTTTTTTTTAAAAAAATAATAAATTTCTTTATTATTAACTATATAACATTTGTTCATCAAATGCTTTTACTAGATAATATAATTTTTCCGACGCTTGGGCCGTCTAATTTTAATAAAGATGTGGCTGAGCTCCCCCGGAGATTTTCTCTACTCCCTCCGAGCTAGAACCCATTGGCCACCCACTGCCTCCGTGGGAGATTTAATTGAATCCTCAGCCACCATTTCCGGCTCGTGAGCACGTAGACGCCATAGGAAAGTTAAAACCAAAACAAAAACAAACAAGGCGAGATTATCTTTTGCAATAAACACAGCATGATCATTATCATCAGCAGAGTTATTTTCTTTCACTTACGGATTGCCCGGGATCTCGCCCTATAGGTTTCTATAGGAATATCGCATGCGTCAGTCATGGATCTAACCTCGAGGCATCGGAATCAAGTCCAGCAGCCGCGACGACGTCGTCAACTTGACAACATCACGGACCGCAGCGCCAATGCCCCCCCAAAAAAACGAGACGTCGCTCCTCAAGCGAATTTCATCAAACCGAATCTCCAAGGCACCGGCAACAACGTCCAAGCCCAAAAAAGCTATTCGACGTTGCCAGCAGGTTAGGACACGGCAGGTCGACAATCCAGAGCAATTCGACTGCGCAGTACGCATCTTCACCGGTCTCCCAGCCATTCCCGGCCTGGCTGGCCAGGCGCCACGCCTGCGTGGCCAGAACCGCAACCGGCTCGAAATCGAGCTTCAATACCCCGACTACGGCCTGTGGAGAGTTGTCGATAGGGTTCACCCATGTGGCGACCGGACCACAACACTGTTGCGCGTGCAAGATATCCGCCAGCTCCGGGACGCCTTCTTAAACGATCTATCCATCCTCTGCGCCTCGCAAATTGCCTGTAACACCGATATATCAACCTTGCGTATTGCTCATCGGCGACGACCATCATCGGCTTTTGTGCCCTTTCTCGACATTTTTGATCTGAACATGTGCGTGGAGCAGGGCGGGAATAAGATTCATTGGGTAAAACACAAGAGGGACATGGTACAGAAAGTTAAGACTCAGTTTGAAGTACTTGAAGTAAGTCATTGGTTTGCACCTAATCACCACCGCCCCTGCTCCCTTGCATACAACGGGATAACTAACGCGTGCGACACATCTAGCTCCTGGCTCAGCTCTCGTCGCCTCGTGAGTCCTGGCAACAAAATCGATATAATAACACCGACCTTGACGCCGAGGCCGTTGCCCACGTCCTCGAGGCAGCCAAACCACCAAGTAACATCGGAAACCTCGTCATTCGCCATGTCAAAAGATACTCGCCGGAACTGGCCCGGTTCGCCGCCGGGAACGCCCAGCTGCATTTATATACGCTAGGGAAGCGCACCAGTCCTCCGGACCGGTCGTCCCAGGGCAGGACGGTCGATTATTGCAACACAGTCAGACATGTGCTTCAGCTCGGCTCTGGCAATGGACATATCCAACAGTACGTCCGTCTGCTCGCCGATCGAGCGGCCTTGTTAGTCATCTACGCCACATTGCTGGTTCAGCTATATGGCAATGTCATCGTAGAACATGACTCGCAAGGCGTTCTCCGGCTGGACTGTCCCGGTGATTCACCTGATGCGTACACTACTTATAAAAGCTTTCAGTCTGTAGCGCAGGCACGTTACGAGGCTAAAAAGGCCATTCAGGACCTCTATGCCGCAGGAGGAAAGTTAGATGATGATACATGTTGGTTTCTCAGCGACAAGCCTGTTGCCGCTTGAGCCCTGGTGAGATTCACCCTTGCAGCAGCTACTATGCTTGTAAACTCAACGTCGTATACCCATAGCTACAGTCACATATCGGGGTTGTCGATTGACATCACATGGCGATCGAGTCGGGCGCCGTATGCGGACAGTAATTTGGAATACGCCCTGCATTTATGTTCTTTAAGTGTCAACATATACTGACCGAAATGTTGCATGTAAGGGTCTTGGTCATGTCATATGCGGTATGGTTAAATTCGGACGTTAAAATGCATGAAATTCGAAAGTATGAGCCCTTGCCTGAAGTGTTTACTAGGAAGGGAACGTCGATTCAGGGGATGGGTAGTTTGTAAATGGCAGTGTTGCGTACTATTATCCAGCAAGGGGTATCGCATGACCCTATCTATGTTGGGCTACTTACAGCTACCATGGATATCGCTTGCCAAAACATTAAATAAAATGAGCATAGTAACTGGAACACCCTCTCACCTTATTAGAATTTGGCTTACTGCCCTATTTTGTAATGCGTCTCGCCTAGTCCTGCCTGAAATACGTTACAATAACTAAGTAATTTACAAGAGAAAATATAATTACGAGAAAAAGAAAAACTTGTTTTGTAATCACAAATTTCATTTTTAATAATTATTACGTTATATTTTATAACAAATGTTTTTAAAAAAAATTAAACGCGGTAATTACCTAGGGGTTGTAAGATAAATCCTACAAACTAATTTATTAAGGTGGTGTTCGGAGCACTTCAACAACTGATATTTATGGCCTGCGCCAACCCTGTTAATCAGCAAGACGCTAACGAATTTGCTGATGCTGATTTCTCCACTGTTTTGAGTTTCGCTTCAGTCGGCTGATTTTAACGAACGGGCTTCGGCTCCAATTAGCCCTGTTGCTTCGTGATATAGCTAAATCGTCACCGTTTCTTGATATATATGGTGTTAAATATGGTATTAACACCTTTACCTAACGGAATATGACGTATTCGAAAAGAAATCAAAAATATGTTAACTGGGAAAGCGTCGACTTGTTCGAAAAACGAAAAATATTAAAGAATACTTATAAAATAACTTAATTTCTTATACAAAATTAACGGTTAATATTAAAACCTTCCAGAATTCGGAGTTTTCGCAAAAAGAACGATACCTTATTTTTAATATAACTATTATTCCATTAACGTAAGCTAAGGCAAAAAACCTTCCGAGCTTATCGATCATTATTTGCACTCGATAACGTTATACTAAAACTGCTAAGGTTTTTATCGATCCTAAACTTTCCCAAATAAGCTAGGGGCCGAGCCCAGCCGAAAGCAATAATTAGTTACAGGCGCGTTATTCGTAAACCTCGTATAAAGTAATAATATTTCTTAAATTATATCAGAAATAAATTAACGAAAAATTTAATATTTCGAATTATAGGATTAAAAAACGCGGTTATTAAGTTATAATTCATAAGTTAAATACGTAAGGAATTTCCGTAACGAAAAAATAAGTAAAAAATAAATATAATTACTTTTAGGAAAAAACTTAAATATGGTTTATATTAAAAAAAGCAAATAATTTCGGCTGGGATAAAAACCTTTAAATTTTTACAGCTAAGCCCGAAATATAGGAAAATTGCTTAAAAGTTAATAATATTTTCCATATTAAATTGTATAATAATAATTAATTATTACTTAGATATATTCCGAAATAAGGGTTTTCCGGTATAAAGCCTTAAAGTACGTTAAATTTTGCAAAGCCATATTCGGGCTTTCCGTTAAAGTTAAAGGCGAATTAATTATTGGCCTTAAAAAGGATATTAACGTTATTATTTGTTCCGTTCAAAAGGTATTATAGGCTTTTTTTTCGTAAAAATCGGCTACCGGCGAAAAAAGGGATAGTTCCGTCGAAAAGGCCGAGAATACCTTCGCGTCGTAATAGATACGTATCCGTTTTTGCAGGTGCCCTGTTGACGATTCGGAAACGTAACGCAAAAATAAAAAGCCTAAGAAATATAATAATTTGTTAATAAAAAAAAAGGCTTTAAATAAGTTGTTAAAGCAATAATTCGCAATAAAAAGCTAACTTAAGATACGGGGTTAAATATAAAATAAGTTTTCGAGATTTTTAATAATACCTATATTAATTAATTTAACGATAATACGTTATTTTACGTCGTTTAGACTTAAGTATATAACGACCGTTTCGCCACCATATTCCTTAATTTGAACGATAATTTAAAGCTTTAATAGCTTAAAAGCTTCGAAGGAACTAGGAATACGGGCGGCAAGAACCGCGCGCGCAACGAAAAAAAGATACTTCATAATAATAACGGAGGTATTACGAGCTCCTTAAGCACGGAAAGTAACGGAAGTGATGAAAATAATACGGATATGAAGCTGTAAAGGTATTAAAGGTATTGAAGTTATGGAAGTGGTGAAAGTGGTAAAAGTAATGGAAAAAAATGGCGTAAAAAGGGGAACTTTTTCTTCAAAATCAGTTTTTTCTTAGCTAACATATTTTGTTATAATATAACATATAAGTTATCCCAGTTTCAAAAATGTTAAATCCCCATATAAAATAAATATATTCCGAACTTAATAATTTCCAAGTTATTATAACAAAAAAACTAAAAAATTAATTGAAAAACTTTTCGCATTTATTAATTAATTTACCATACCTTAATATTAAGCCCTTTTTTTAATTAACTTATAATAATAATAACGTTTTTATTCCATTATTTTCGCCTTTAATTTTTTCTAAGTTTTTAATACGTATTTTATATTTTTTTGTAATTTTATTACGATATTTTATAATAAAAGAATATACGCCGCCTTACCTTTTTACGCGTATAAAGTTATTCGCTTAATTTTTATTGTTAATATAAATTTTTTATCTAATTTTACGGATTTATTAAAATCGATTTCGCTATAATTTAATAAAAAGTTAAAAAGGTTAATAATAATATAAATGCCTTTTAACATAATATTAATATAAAAATAAAGTTTTTCCTTAAAAATTTTGAAAATATCCTTTTATTTGCCGAAAGCCTTTTTAATAACGTTCCGTAATTACGTATGCCTTAAATTATATAGCTTTTCCGGCGTATATAACTTTATTTTGGCTTATGTTTACTTTTAAAAGTAATACCATATTTTGCGATACGAAATAAAAATTCGCTTACCGGTAATATATTTAATATTGCCGAACAAGTACTTATCCTTAAGAATAACGAAATTATTATAATTAACCGCGTTATTAAAAACTTTATTATTATTTATAAAACCTTTTTAACTTATTAATATATAAATAAACCTTTTATCGAAATTATAAATAACTAATATGTTTGTTAATAATTTCTTTTTATAGTTTTTTTATATTTTTTATTTAAAAACATTATTTTTAATTTTAACCCTAAAATAAAAGTTATCGAACGTTCTTAATACGTTTACAAATCATAAGAAAAATTTCCCGTTATTTATAATTTTCCGGTAAAGGCAAATATTAATGGGTTTAATAATAAAACATATTAATATTATAAGGGCGTTTAAAATTTTATAAAACGAATAATAAATAATATTATTATTTTTTATAAAGTAATCCGTTATAAGCTAAACGGAAAAATTTTGAATTATAATATAGAAAAAAATTATTATTTTTTCGTTTACCGAGATCCGTAATATTTTTAAGCCCGTATTCGCTAATAATTAATTACGTAATACGTAATACGTATTTTTTTATCCTTATAATTTTTCGAAAACGATTATTAACTAAATATAATATCCCAAATATATATATAATATTTGTTAAATTATTAATATATATTTTCATACGGCGTTAAAAATTAAAATTAATAATTACGAAAATAATAATAAAAGTAATTAATTGTTTCCGTTAAAAACGGCGCGTTTTTTGCATATTTCGTATTACCACCATAATTCTTAATTGCGAAAAATATTAAGTTCTATTACGAAATTATAAAATAATAATTACGGAGGTTTAGGTTTATAACGTTATCAAAATATATAGCTAAAAGGATAACTTAAAGTTAAGGCAAGGTTCCTAACACAGTTTATACGTTATTTATTAGCAGTTTTAACACCTTAAGAGCTGCTAAAGTTGAAGTAAGGGAAAATCAACATACTGATTAAATATGATTCGTCCAAGCCCGCCAAGAAAATCAGCAATTTTCAGCAGAAAAAAAGTGGGAATGCTAATATTAATGGACACGAACGGATTGCTGAAGATGATGTTGATTCCCCACAAATACGGGTTGTTGAAGTGCCCCGAACACGCCCTAAATAACTTCCATCTGACAATGTTAACTAGCTGCCAGATAATTATTTATACTAGTAGGTGAGTCGGCGCCTGGTCGGTTGCCAGCCGCAGCTTCATAGGAGCTACGTTCCCACAGCGATCCCAAAGGTAGGCCTATTCAGGCACCTTAGCCCAGGCTTAACCTACCTCAGCCCAAACCCCCGGCTCCTCAGCCATCGCTTAGCACCGGCAGCTGGTGACCAGCTCAGCTTTGGAAACGGAAATGGGTTATGGTGAGCTTGAGTTTCGTGCCCGAGTATAATGGCATTGGCCGCTACCAAATCTCCTAGCTTGTAGTCATGTCACGGCAGCTAAGGGCAAGGCTTTCCAAGTCGGGTACGTAATTATAGCTTGGGTCATCTTGAAGCTTCTTGAATGTTCAACAGAAGCTCAACTGGGACTTCAAGTATACCAGACATGGTAGCTCACTTTGTCGTGTCGATCCCGGCGTTCCGTAAAGCACAAGTTTGGGAATCAGAATTATCGCCTTGGTTATCTTATTGCTCCCCTAACTTTGCGCGGATAAAGGCCCCCATATGTGCAATTGTACAAGTGACGAAAAGCAGAATTTGGATGATCTTCCTCTCTCGTAACAATACAGCAATATTGATTTAGCAAAACACTATCCAATAAAGTGACAGGTCAGAGGAGGCGCCGTGTTCTAAAACGCCTTAATAACACCTAGAGTCGATGCTCCTATTCATCAATTCAATACCTAGGACAAGTATCGTTTCAAGTCGTTTACCGGACTACCACCCGTTACTGAACAGGGGTGTTCTCTTTCTTTCAGCTATTGATTTGAGACAATAGCTTTCAACTGTTCAGTCTCTTGCCGGGTTCAAAGAAAACAGCGCCTTGTTCTTTACTTACCCAATGCAATGATCACAACAGAATATAAGATATAGGTCGAACCATACCATAATTACTCCGGGGAATATCATCTCACTGGCCATCACTACATCTACGATACCGCCCGTATCAAAAACTAGTTAAACCTATCATAGAACATTTATCATGACGCTCTGGGGCCCTAGCAAGCAGAATCAGGCCCTCCAAGGTCTGCTGGAAAGTTACGAGGGTCAACAATCCAACAACTCGAACTCGTACGCTAGAAACAACCGAGGTGGGAATAGTGGAAATGTTAACAATGGAAATGTTAACCGTGGCACTCCTCGCGGAGGTCACAGTCGTGGACGCAGCAACTACCAGAACCGCAGCAGTCACCCTGGCTACCAGAATTGTGCCCCAGTTCACGACAACCCCAATCCCAGGTACAAAGGTAGGAATTTTGACCCCGAGTATCATCCAAAGAAAAACCCCACCGCGCAAAGCCATCAGGCTCAGTATCAGCACCCGCATCCCCCCCCACCAAACAGCACCAAGGGAAACCAGCAAGGTGACATCCGCCCACAGAGCGACGTGGCGTCAGGGTTTGTTGTTAGTGACACTGTTGGCAATGCTAATATGTGCGATGACACTTTTGACGGACTGCAGTCGTCGAAGTACGCACATCTCGAGAAGAGATACGCCGATCTCGAAGCCAACATCAAGTGCTTCTGCGAAATTCTGGCTCAGGAAGAAGGCGAAGAGAAGATCAGAACATATCTCCAGTGGTTCGCGGACGCTAACCCTGACTCACCACTTGCTGAGATTGTGCCGAAGAGGCAGTAGATGTCAGGTGCCAAGGTGCGACCCCATTTCTGGTGCCCAGTACCCCACCAGTGAGGGTCTGGTTTGTGTATAGGGGGGCTTCGCCCCGAGTAGTTAGAGAGAGGCAGGTGTCAATGGTCATCTATTTGCTACCCATACTACGAACCACCTGCTAGGCTCCTTCTTCTGCCTTTCACTCTGCATTTCGCCATTTTTCTGACAGTAGACCTGGATGCTAATGCGAGAATGGCGTGAATTGGGACCCCTCTGCAGAAATTATGCTGGTATCATTGTCAACGTCATTCGTCTGGGCATCCTGCTTTACCTTGGCGTCTATGTTTTGAATGGTGGTCATTATTGCCCTCTGCTGGTGCTGGTTAAGACTCTCATTAGCTGGGCGGGTCATAGGACCCGCTCCGCGTTGGCATCCTCGTTCCAAGCGGAGGGGGGAGGCGGCGTGCGTCCGCAGGGGGACGGTGAAGAAGGGGGCGAGGTTGCAGACGCGCGTGAGACTTCCCGTTAATGTGACGAAGACGCTATTGAAAGTCTTGACATATGGCACGTACACTGGAAACGCATTCGTGCGGCATGTAGTGAAAGATGAATATACTAGGAACAAGCTAGATTTGTTTGGCGTCCGAAGTATCCTCGGCAATGTCAACAATGCACAATGACCAGAACTTTTTGCACTGAGCTTCCTCCCCCGTGAGCCTAATCAACACCCAAAGCAAAGCTCGGAATTTGTGACTTCACCTTTTCTCCCCATATCACAGATAAATAGTCTCGAGCTTCTCCTATGCCTACCAAGACCACGTTTCCGTAACTCGTGAACACCACGCTTCCCAAGTTGTCGTAACTCGTCAACCACGCGGGACTCAAAATCATCACCCTTTCTGGTTTTCCTTAACTCGCCGGACACGCAGGGCTTACTAGCATCTTACTTTCCACGTTTCCCGCAACTCCTCGAATGCGCGAGACTGAAAATAACCACACTCCCCCGTTTCCGGAACCCACCAATTACACCAAACATAAGGGCATTACACTTTTCACATTTCTGCAACTCGTCGACTATGCAAGACTGAAGACCATTGCGTCTCCGCAACTAGACATATACGCAAGGCTCAAGACCATCACATCTTCGCAACTCGTCGTATAAGCGAAACTTAAGACTATTATGTCTCTGTAGCTCGCCGAAGGCTCAGGACTCAAAAGTACCGCGCTTCCCACATTTCCGCAACTTGCTGAAAGCTCCAGACTTAAGACCGTTACGTTTTCGCGACTTGTCGAGCACGTGAGACTTGCGAGCCACTGGCAACCCTTTGTTAGGCATCTCTTGTTTCCCTACCAGCTATTCAGATTGCAACTATCCCGCGATGGACTACAACTTCGTGTCATACGGACCATCCGGGGAACCCCCCCTGGAGCCGCCAAAGAAGCGCACGCCTGGACCCAAGAAGGGAACCCCCAACACCGCCAAGGTTAGTGACATTCTATTAGCGTAAAATATTTAATATGCCCATGGACTATTGATGTTGACCCAAGCAGTCCTGCGATAAGTGCTATAAGGACCATCGGGTATGCACAGGCGGGAGACCGTGCGATAGATGCAAGGCTTCCAACTGGGAGTGCGTTACCATCCGCCACTCACTGAAACGAGGTCCCATAGCCGGCGCCGGAACTGCCGCCGAGCGCATTTTGGGTGCCCTCGTGCGGGTTGAGCCCGGCTTCGAACAATACGTCATCGGTCTGCTTAGCAATCGCCGGGCCCCCGACTCGGAACACACGCTCCTGCATATGTTGCGAGACAGCAGCGCCGCGGAACAGAAAGTCTTCCGCAACGCCTTCATTAGATCGCGGCTCTACGACCAGGTCTGCCCCCCGCGACAGATAGCTGATAGCCCGAGAGCGCAGCAGACTGGTTCTCTGGGGGGAGCCCACAATCCTCCCGGTCCCGGTAGCCGTGTGGACTACTCGCAGATGACAACATCGGCAGACGGCGTCCCGACTGCCCAACAAGATCCTACTACACCTAATGTCGTCTATACCGCCGGCCAAGACGGCGAGCAGAGCGGTGAGCAGCGACGGGAGATGACTGCTGTCAGCCAAGCTCCGATTGCGCAGCAATATACCGATAGCACTTTCAACGGTAATTATACGCCCCTTGCTTACGGCGAGCAACTGCCGATAATGGCATCGGCGGACGACATCCTGAATTCTCTACAATACGATGCGACCAATGTCGCCTATAACCCCAGTGACGACGGAGAGCAGGACCGGGAAGTAGAAGCTATGGTCGACACTGCGATTACGCGACATTGTGCCACTCTCAACGCTATGTATTCGCCCCTTTCTCACAGTCAGCAGCCGCAGACCATGCCATCGGCGGACGACATGCAGAATACCCAACAATGCGCTATTACATCTGATGTCGCCCATTACCCCGTCCAAGATGCCGAGCAGCGACAGGAAACGGCAACTGTCGGCCATACGTCTGCACAGCTGTATGACCCCTTCAACGCTATCCATTCGCCCCTCCTCAACGGTGAGCAACTGAAGGCCACGGTGCCTACTTTTGAGTTGCCCATTACGCAACCGTACGAGAACTCCAGTATGTACGATTACGATCTCACTTACCCCGTTCACGAGGAGGACCCGGAGTCAATTCTATTCCCTGGGCTGCGATCTGCCTCGCACTATCAACCTGCTCCTGCGCCGGAGAGCTACAATGGCCCTTCCACCAACCCCGCTGGAGAGGGTTATTCGAACTCGGAATATCAGTAGGGAGTGGGACGTTCCTTACTATAAGCTAGCAAATAGGCGTGACGGATTGGAAGGCGTCATGGATAGGAAGGTGTCACGGATTGGACGAGGACACGGAGGAGGCGTGTTGTTATTGTTCGTGATAGGAAGGAAAGGGAATAGCGGGCGGAGACCTCCCAGAAGATATGGATAGGTATCCGGCGGGCATTAATTAGCACCTGCCCTGACAGATAGCTTCTTCGCAATCCAGAAGGATGCCCTCGCGGTCTGACTACATGTTTTTGTTTTGATGTCTGATTATCGTTCTCCGGAGATACACCCATGTAAACATTCACAAACCAATTCAGTTATCCCCCGACTTGAGCTCTCAGCAACTTTGCTTCTGCATCCGTTTCAACTTGCCCGCAAAAGAGCATTCTATGAGCATTTCCCAAGGAACTCCAAATCAGGTGATACTTGTATCGTAACGTCGACGGAGAACCGAGCAAGACACGAGGGCCCAGGGGGACAAGAAAGCCTCGCTGTCTTAGAGTCTGTTCTCCTCCCACCACATACCATACTCTACTCAGCAGCCTCTTCTGTCTACCCTTGCACCCAACAACGTACATCTTCCCACAGACGGTATTTCGTCAAGTCCACCCAGATCCTTGACTGTCCTTCGGAAAATCACCTTTCAAATACCTTTCGAATACCCACCCCATCCCCCAGTCCAGTTGAGAAACTGCCAACCATGTCCGCCGACGACAGCAAGGACATCTTCCTGGTGCAATTCGTGAGCGTCGACAGCACAGGCGGCACCATACGCGGCAAGAGCTCCGCCGGTCCAGTGATGAACAACAGCGGCGTGGACGCGATCGACATGCGCGCGATCAGGGGCAGCCACGAGCCGCGGGACGTGCCCGCCGCCGCCGAGATCCGCCACGGCGACCCGGGCGCCATCGCGGCATCGGCGTCTACGTCGAGGACCAGCAGGACGAGGAACCCGCTGATGTCGGCATTCGACGGCCCTTCGGACGCCGACCCGCAGATGACGCCGCTCACGCCGATGAACACGAAGACGAACACGCCGGCGGCGAACCCGCCGGTGCCACCACCACCACCGATGCTGCAGGTCTTCCGGGACGCGGCGAAGGCGTTCCACCGGGAGCACCACACCGTGAGGCGGGTCGCGATGAACTCGGAGGGGCTCATGGTGACGAGCGTGCGCGTCGTGTGGCGGGACGTCGGGCTGGGGGCCACGGACCTGCTCGGGTCGACGCCGGGGGCATTCGAGCGGCAGCTCGAGCTCGTGCGCCGCAGGGGCTACGTCGACCACCTGCGCGTCTGCTACTCGACGAGCCAGCGGCAAAGCTTCGCCGGCAAGGTGCTCACCACTTTTACCATGGGAAGGGCTGCACAGTACCCCTAGACTGCCAACGCGTTGGCTATGCATCCTGCTCGATTCGAAGAAGGGCGTTCATCAACTTCGGAGCAGGACGTAGACTGGTCTCGGGGCTCATAGAGGTGGGGTGTCGGAGGGTGTGAGGATTAGATGGGAGGGGTTCATAAGGTCATGGATGTATATAATTATATCGCTGTAGGCGGCCTCCCGGCTTGCTGGAGATGCCAAACATCACGCATCAAGTAAACTATAAGAAATACGTTGACGTTCCAGTCATGCTGCACAGGTATCCGAGAAGTGACCGTAACATTCCGGCGTATCTTTTTATCGAGACACAGAACTCAGTATTACCTTGATCTTCTGTGCAACGCTAGACTGAAATGATAAGGACTCTTAACTCACTACAATCGTACGCCAATTCATTGAACCCATACGGGCAACACGTCTACAGAAACAGTGACAATCTGCCATTTGAGCCTAATGGAAGATAATGATAGGGGGTATGAGTTGAAACTGCGCGAGAAGAAAAGCACACCGGCATGTGCCCATCCGCATGTAATATGAAGAAACGTAATACAGCGAAACACTCCAACCCGGTGGAAAAAGAACACGTCCTCGAGCCAGCGACGATAACGTCATTGTCCTATCTCGTCTTCCTCGACGCGGAAGCCCTCTGTCTCACGGCGAAGGCATCATTGATATCGCGAACCGCGACCCACATGACATAGAGGGGGATGAACACCCAGAGCATGTTGAAAAAGACCAGGTACACCCACTTGTACATGAAATTGCTGGTGTCGAGGTTGTGGTTGGCCGTCAGCCACTCCGGGCAGAAGGTGATGAAGCCGCCGTACAGCTCCATGGTGGCGACGACGATCATCAGGATGTTGGTGCGGGGGTCCCTCTTCGCGAGGCCGTAGCAGATGAGGCAGGCCAGGGGCCCGGCGACGAACACGGTCAGGAGCTCGAGGCTGATGACGGACTGTATAAAGCGGGCCGGTAGATTAGCACGGGGATTCGCAAAATAGATTTTTGGAACCAAGGACAGTAGCTAGCTGCCCAGCTAGCCCGCGAAAATGGAGGAGGAAGGCCAAAAGTAAGGCCAAAAGTAAGGCGAAAAAAAAAAAAAAAAAAGAGAGAGAGAGAGAGAGAGAAGCAGAACATACCAAGTCGGCACCCGCCCACCGCCTATCGGCCTTGGCATACACCATCCAGAGGCGGGCGAAGGGGTCGTCGCCGCCGGCCTGGGGCCCGTAGGCGCGGGGAGGCCCGGCGTGGCCGAGGTAGTTGTGCGGCGTGGGCGCGAGGGCGAGCGGATTGGGGACGGCAGAGACGGGCAGCCAGGAGAAGAAGCAGTGGTAGAGGAAGCTGCCCTCGAGGCAGAAGTGGATCAGGGCGTCGAAGGCGTGCCAGACGAACAGCGCGCGGTGGCCGCAGGGCGCCGAGCGGCCGAGCGCCACCAGCGACGCGCCGTACGCAACCGCCAGGATCGCCACCGTCGACGCGAGCGAGACCAGCGTTGTCCGGTCGAAGAGGTCCGGTGGTAGGCTATCCACGAGGGACGACGATGACGATGACGAGGATGCCATCCTTTTGCTTGTTGATTCTTGGACCTGTGTTTGAAGATTTCCACACGTTGATAAAGATGTGCGGTCGATTCTCGATGCCTTATCTAGGGGACCTTGCCTGATTCTCTTCAATCCCGGATGTCGACGGTTTGGTGTTAGCAGTAAGAGAAATCTGAAGCTCCCTGAAATTGAGTGGAGAACTGGGGTAGGTCCGTGCGCTGGTGGGTCGTGGGGGGCTAGGAAGCTGTCTTTGATAAGTTCCGAAAAGGGCAATGTGCCAAGACGCCTGCAGTGAAAGCTTTAAGACGGTTATGTTAGATAGCCATCACATTGGCCCAGGGGAGGGGGGGAGTTGCACTCACTTGCAATATAAGAAGCCAGAACCATCAAGATTGGTCCAATTCTTCGCTAATTGGGTCAATTGTTGTTTTGCGACCATCTCCAGGCCAGGTTTGAAATAAAAGCAAACAGCAACACGAACACATGTAGCATAGGCAGTTAATTTGTCAATGCACAGGTGAAACCACAGTGATGCTTGGCGAGAGCAGCTCAATTCTAAGGCTATCTTATGGGCATGTAAGCGTGCTCAGGATCCTCTCAGCGAGTCATTCCATCATGCCAAACCTCAGAACAAATTAAACTCTTCCTCCAAACGCCATCATTCATATCCCGTCATTGTCCAGGTCGTGGGTGGTCGCCAGAGACAGTCTAGTGCTTGGCAGCCTCCTTGTTGACATCGGCCGAGGTGTCGTGCTTCTGCTCATCAACCTTGTCGCCCACGGCATCCTTGGCGGCAGAGGCACTGTAGTAGCATTGTTAGAAACACGGAACGAAGACAAACTAGTCGAGCACGAAGGTAACTTACCGAGTGCCGAGGCTGGCATTGTTGTCCTTGGCAACCGACTTGTTGGACTCCTTGGATGCGGTGCTGGTGGCGCCCTTAACAGAGTCAGCGACGTATTTGGCGGCGTTATTGATCTTGTCCATTTTGATGGTGTTTTGTGTGGTAGATTGTTTGGCTTAGTTATGGTAGTAGTGGATGTGGAATTGCTGTTAATAGGTAGAATTCTGAAGAGTGTTTGTGTGATGGTTGGTGATGGGAAAAGCAGGAGTTGGGAGCTGGGAAGAGGGAGTTTAAATAGAAGAGAGATTGGGATCTTTGTGTTGCTTGCCTAATGGATGCGGGCCCTAGATGGCCTTGTTCTTTTCCTTTGGGTGTGACATCAACATGTGTGATAGCCTCAGCTACGTACTAGGTGCGTCTGCTTAGCGGAAGGCATGAGTGCAGGCACATGTAAGCGGTTGCATGCCAAACAGATACAACAATTATGCGAAGGGCAGCATGTGAATGAAGGCCTACGTCATAGTCGATCTCAGTACTTTGTCCCCCGTCCTCCTGGGTCGAGGGGTAAAATGGCATAGCTTACAGTGATGACGTTATAGGTTCATTGCTTGAGACGCGTACCTTGCACACTGAAGCGTTTGTCCTGAGGGTTATTACGTCATGTTTCCCATCATAATGGGAGGCCCCACTGCGTCCGCCCAGTGCTCATCACCTGCTTATGTCCTAATTTCCCATGACTACCCAAACTTTCCCATTTGCTCGCAGACCCGCACATCCCGCATTTCTCGATGACCGTCAGGAAGCGCGGCTTCTACTGCAAGATATCAATAGCTCCAGAATGGGGAAGGCCAAGGCAATTGCCCACTGCTAGTTTGAGATTCGCACGGTTCGGGCTTAGAGCACCCCACTGGAGGTCAATTCGTTTGCAAGGGAGACAGCATAAATTATCGTTACTGGGCAATATCTGCTGCTATTTGGTCTCCACTATGACAGCATGACTTTTTTGGGGTTGAGAATCTAGCCAGAGCTCAGGGCGTCAAGTGAACGATATGGATATCGAGATACGATTTAGATAGGCTAAGTGCATGGTACGCATGGGCCTCATGTTGGACTTGCACATTTTAGGCTCCGAAGGCTACGTAATTGCTTGCACTTTGTTCACCATTAAGGTAATAAGCTACCACCGCCACCACCGCCACCACAGCCCATATAACTTGGCAGATGGACCCGATTCGCCGGGGTGAATAGCCCACCACCCCTTGCACGCCACGTTCCATTGGTGCTTTCCGTCTGCTTTGTGACTCTGTCGTGGTCGGCAAGTCGCGAACCAATTGCTCAAGTTCCGGCGGTCACCGCAGCTGTGACGTCATTCCATAATGAGTGCGCCGCCGGAATTCAGGAGGGCGCAACTCTTTGGGGATATCATCATGAGTTCCAATACCGTTGGGCTTTTTTGTCCCCGCATGATATGATGCCCGATATGCTTATATGACCCATTGCTATGCCAGATGAAGCCAGTTATTCACGGAAGCCAACGCCGCTCCTCGAATCTCGTAGCCAAATCTCCCTCTTGAACCAATGTATTATAGGCTTCTCTGACCGTTTTCTGCTACAAGCTAGAGGTGTTCCCCGACTTCGCCAACATCTTATATTATGATAACGGATCAACTAGACTTGTTGTGGTAGAATCCTCATATTCCACGGCATGAGCCTTTATCCTAACGCGGTTCATTTTCCCTTTTAACCTTTCGCTGCGCGGGTTTCGCCCTGCATGTAACTTTACTTTCTATAGAACGGTATTACACAACAGAGAACCACTTGCAAACATGGACACGATACCTGTGCATCGCCCTCCAGACACCCATTACCACAGGCTGTACGTCATATAATAATACAGCGACGATAAAACTGGATGGCCCTTGAGGTTGCCTCAGCCGTCAACGGCCTCTGGGTAGCTGTCAAATGTTTTAGGATCAGAGTGAGAGGAACAATACGGGTATGTTAAGGACCAGTCTGAAACTTGCCCTTCTTCCCTGAGAGAGGAGTGAGCAACAACCGATAAAGCAATTACCCCGCAACGACCTCGTAGCTATTGCGTAGGAATGACACATAGAATGCTTAGCGTCCCCTTAGTGATGCTCACACTCCCTTAGCCCCTGACAGTAGCGTTGTTAGGGTAGCACAACTCGGCTAGCTCCCGAACACGTCTAATGTTAGCTTGAAACATAGTGGAACTATCCAGGCCTGCAATGCATATTGTATACAACACTGCGCTAGATTAGTCGCCCATAATCAGGGGTTTCCGAGTCAGCCCTTTAGATATCATAATGAGAGCTATAACAATTACCTCACGTTTCCTCGCCGTGTCCTCCTTTCTAGACGCAGCTCTAAAGCCTAGTTACACCTGCTACGTCTAGGTTCAATCATTTGAGATTTGCCTGGCGTACAACTTCCAGTTTCAGACGCTGTAGAACTTGAATATCAACTTTAAACAATTCCTCTAGATGGAGAACAAGCGTGATGCTTTGAAACCGTAATTAGGTCTATGCCAGCGGATGGACCTAGTTGCCCAGTTCGAGAGAATTGATGGCGAAACAATCCAAATCCATTCAGGTGCCTCCCTTTCTAGAAGAGGAGTTCCATCAGTGTCCTAGGGGACCATAACCTTAATCGAATATCTGTGATTTGAAAACTCGGTTCCAAAACATTGACACGAACCGCATGGCCGTACTTGCCATTATGACACCACTCTGATATAGGTCTATTGGGTTAATCATAGTAGCCAGTGTGACTCTAAATTGGGAAGATAACAAGACCGCCACCACGGTCCATGATGGCTGCACCGGTTTTGTAACGTACCCTTTACAATATTCACGGGGGCGTTATGCCCCTATGAGGGTAATTGTCCAAAAGCGGGCGCCCCTCGTACAGGTATGCAGAACCCAGAGGTTGTTGTAATTCTTTGCCTACCTGTCGTCATTATCGCTGGCGACTTGGACTGTGGTAGGAATCTGGCAGCTTAAAATCATGCGGTAGCCCGTATTAATAGCAACTGACAGAGCGCGGGCGAACGGGTTTAATAGAACACAGAGAAGGAGAAGGCACTGAGGAATGTCGGTAGTTGACCGGGCTATGCATCGTCTCCTTTCGCTATCTACGCGGCTACGCACATTTTATTCGATCTGATATGGCTTGTATATGGTTCTTGTCGTGGAATAGGGGTATCTGTGTTAGTCATCAAGCTCCACAACACCCGGAAGAACCTTATTCCGGCGCTCCCACAGTATATAGAGAGCTTCCTAGCTACCGCTTCTTGGAGCTTAATTCTAGTCAGACAATTATTACTTCCCATATTCCATACAACCTTTTCTCGCGATTAGCCTAATTATAACAGTTATAAGCCCGGTGCTTTAGTTGCATAAAATAACTACAGTTAAATTAATCGCAATTTTTTATTTACTGATTTTAAAATATTATATTACCTATTAATATGTTGGATAATCTTATTCCTAAAAACGTATTTCTTAAAAATCGTTTTAATTATTTTAATTAATTTCTTTTTTTACGATTTAATGTTATTTAACGCGGCATATAGCACCTTATGAACATTAATATACTTAATGCGGATTATTTTATAGGCTTTCGAAAAAATTTTTAATCGAAAAATATATAGCAAAAATTAACGCCAAAGCGAAAAAACAATATATAAAAGTATTAGCTCTTTGGGAAAACTTTTATATTGATATTATTTAACGTAATCCTCCTTTAAAAGAACCTAAGGAGTTATTTTTTGATGATTTCGAAAAAAAATACGATAAGGATATCGAGCGCCTTACGAAAGCCGTGCGCAGAAAGTAACGGGAAGTTTCCAAAATTGATATCCGATATTTTAATATTTAGATATGGATTAACGTAATAATGGAAAGCCAGGTTTTTAAAAATACCTAAATTACCTTGGTTATCTAAGGAAAGATTACGGTATAGGATTTGCTTAGGGAACTAAGGGATTAGTTCGCCTTTTTTCTATTAAGCACCATTTTAACGGTACGCAAGGATTACCGCAAAACCCTACGTTTAATTAAGGTGGGCCATATAAAGCCTAATTAATAATATTAGACTTAGTACGTTATTTATATTAAAACGAAAATATATAACTTTTAAAAAGTTAAGGGAACGTTTACGGTAAAAGATTTTTTAAATACCGTAAAAAAACGTTTTGTATCAGATTAAAAATAACGGAAATTAATTAACTTTATTAAGGATAATTCTTTTAGTAAGCTTATAATAAACCTAAAAGAATTTAAGGATTAGTTTTCGGCCATATGCTATAAAAATAAAGTAAGGGCCGAAATTAAAAAGCCCGGGATTTTCGTTATTATATTACTAAGATTACAATTTAAAAAACTATATTATCGTAATTTAATATAGGTTTTATTCCGTTAAATACGTTTAAAAAAAGGAATAAATATCTTTATTTAATTATATTAAATAAGATTTACTTATAAGAACTTAACGAATACGTTTACTTATATTTTGTAATTACGGAAGTAATTATTCAAAAGTTTCGTTATTTAAATTAAAAAAATGTTAAAGGGATTCGTAAGCGGTTTAAGTATAATTAGTAAAAAGAATTCCATAAAAACTTTATAAAATTCCTTAAATAAAAAAAAGTTATTCGGGAAATCATAAAGCGATTACCGTTTATTTTTATTATATAGTTCGGTAATATTATTATGGCGTTTATTAATTTATATACCTTTAATCCCCTTAATTCAGTTTTAAAGATTTATATTATTATCTATTTTGGCATATATTTTTTATCTTAATTTACCTTAATCGATAATTATAGGGCCAAGTATTTAATAAATTTTAAAAATCTATTCGTTTCCGGTATCTTTATATTTAATATTACGGAAAATATAATAAAAACGGGTATTTTTTCGTTTTCGATTAATGGCATAAGGGAAAAAGTAATTAAGGAAATATTATATGGAATTTTTGGTAAGTTAAAATATAATCTTATATTTAAGGATATAATAATAATAAAAAAATTTTACGTTAATATTATTTTAAAAATTTTATTTTGTAAAGCTGGGATTTAATACTGCAATTTGAATTATTTCTTTAAAATGGGAAAAATTAAGAAAAATATTATTTTTTGCAAAATTTCAATAATTACATAATTTAGTTTTTTTCGAATATAAGCTGTTTTCTTTTTACTTAAATATTTTACCAGTAATTCCGTGTTACGGCCCGACAAGCTCCGGTCTCAAGAAACGGTCAGGCAGGAGCATACGGGCCACCTCCCGGGTCACGTGACGGTGATCACTGCTAAGCCAGTGATTATCAGTGATCAAAGGTAATCCCAAGCGATCGTAATTACTATTAATGGCGTAATCACGAATAATTAAACTAAGAAAAAAAAGAATATATATATTTATTAATTTTATAATTTAAATAACTTTAGTTTGCAATATAATATCGTTATTTAAAGTACTTTTGGCATTACGAAATATAATACGATTACTGTATTTATTATTTAGATTTTTACGATACTTCTGCTAATAGAAACCCGTTAACTTAAAGTTTAATAATTGATTAAACTATTTAACCGTTATACGTTATAAGCTTTTATTTAGTAATACCGTTAAATTCTAAGTAATATTTAATATTGTTAAAATGTCGACCAGCATTTAGGAAACCTTTATTTAGTAACTTTAAGCTCGAATTCGGAAGCTAGAAAAAAAAGTCCGATAATTTAAGGTTACGTTATTTATTTAACCCTTTTTCATTCGCATAAAACCGAAAAAACCAAAATCTTACGATGGAAAAAATAACCTTTAAATTTTTCTAATTTAAATACGAATTTACCTTCGTTTCCTAAACCTTAACGATTTAGCAGATATAATCCTAATAATAGGAATATGCCTAATAAGAAATGCAGTTAATTAGTTTAAACCCATTATGAAAAATTTCTTAAAAATAAAAAAAGTAAATAAGGAAAATTTTATTAACGAAAATTTTTTAATTTATACCAATTTCGAAAACAAAATACGCGATAATTTTGGCAATCCGGATAAAAAACAATTAACGGCTTAATAACTCCTATAATTCCGATAAAAAAACTTACGTCCAAGTACGCCGTAATCTTTAAAAACTTTGCAATTAAAGCAGGATAAGGAAATAATAAAATTAATACCTTTATTAATATATTTTAAAAAGAATTAAAAGATAAAATAAAAAATAAGATTATTCGGATTAAATAATTAGTTACCCTAGACCGGTATATCGCAAAAATAATTAAGATTAATAACTAACAATTTGAAAAACGATAAAAAAAAAATAATATACTTTATGTTCGGGATATAATAAGTTTAACTAAGGGAAAAAATAAGATATACCCTTTATTTCTTACGGAACGGCACCAGAACTTATGGAACTCGGCATTACCTACAAATAAAACTAAAGCCAAATTAAATACTTTAATTATGGCAAAATAGGATACAAGGTTTATAAATGCAAAAAACCCAAAAAGTTACGATAAAATAACTGAACCCCTATACCAGAAAAATAAACTAAGAATAATTAAGAAAACGATAACAAAATTATTAATATAATTTAAGCCAAATATATAATAAGTTAATAACAAAAAATCTAATTAGGACCATTACAATAAGAAATTCGACGAAAAATACGAAAAACTAAAAAGCTAATTTAATAAATATTACGAATATAACAAAAAACGTTATAAGAATAATTACGTAAATATTAGAATTAGATAAAAAAACTTTATACCGAAACTTCTGATCGATACGGCAAAATATATGCCATATACTGTCAACGATAAGAATATCCCGATTACGAAAAATGGAAATAATATATTTATGTACGAATTACCCGCATATATTATAAAGGATTCAATTTTCCAAACCGTACCGAATATAACAAAAATAATAAGTAATAATATCGATAATTTCGAACCATAACCTTAAAAAATATCTAATAATTAGTTAAAGTAAAGAACTAGCATAAAAAAAATAATATCCGTAAAAAAACCTTTTTTGTTATTATAAATAATATAATTATTAAACGGAAAAAAAATTAATCCAGCGTACGGTTAAAAAATATTATTTAAAAGTTATTACGGATTTTTATTTTTAATTAATGTTTATTATAAATCCTTACAAAAAAAAGGTTATTAAGGAAAAAAAACGTTAATTTATAAAAGATTTTTATAATAATAACCAAAATAACGCATAATGGGATATAATTACAAATATAAAAAAATAATTCATTCGATAAGGAAAAAATTATAAAAAAATTAGGAATAATTAATACGATTCGAAAGAATAATATGCCGATAATAATAATAGATATAATAGTTTACCGCGTTATATATAGAAATATAGATAAGGTTCGATAAATTCAAACAAAAATTAAAAAAAAGATTACCTGTAAAAAAGCTGCAAAATAACGAAATTTAAAGAAATTAAAAAGAATTTTTTAAAAAAGCTTTAAACGTAATAATAAGAAACGTTAATAACCTTATTATTTTGGATATATAAATCGGAACGTATTAATATACCGCAATAATAAATTGCAAAGTTCTGGGCGGAAATTATATTGTACCTAATATAATTAATAAGTTTATATTATTATAAAGATATAAGTTAAAACCTTATATAACGATAAATGCCGAAAGTTAGGAATTCGTTTACGATAACGGAAAAATTATACGCGAAATTAATTATTTCGAGATTTTTATTTAAGGATAATACTAAACGGTTAATTTTGATATTATTTTATTCGAAAATTACGATATAATTTTAAGATTACCATAAATACGTTAATACGGAATTTTAATTAATGGAAAAATTAGTTAAGTAAAATTTGCTTTATTTTTTATTAATAAATAAAAAAAAAAAACTTAAAATCTTAATATTTAATTGATAATAACAATAAATGTAAGCATAAAAATACGATAAATACTTTATTACCTAAAAGAACAAAATACAAAAAAAAACGAATATTAAAAAGAAATACGACGTATTATTATTATTATTAAAGCGAAATTTAAATAATTAAATAACGATCTGGAATGATAAGAATAATAACTTAAAAATAAAAAATTTGTTTAATATATTATTATTATATTATAAATATAAATAGTTTTTTAAAAAGGAACTTAATACGAAATTATTAGAATATAATGAATAAAATTACGAAATAATTTTTAAAGAAGGATTTTTGACAAAATTTTACTTTATTTATAACCTTAATAAAAACGAATTACGTACTTTTAAAAAATACCAAAAAATCGGTTATAAAAAGGATAAATTCGATTTTCGAAGTTACCGGCAGGATATCTAATATTTTTCGTACCTAAGAAAAATAAAAAATTACGATTTATAATTAATTATCGGTAACTAAACGATATTATTGTTATAAATTAAATATTATTACCCTTAATTACGGAAATAAAAAACCAACTTTACGGAATTAAATAATTTATAATATTTAATTTTAAAAATAAATATAATTTTATTAGGATTAAAAAAGGATACGAATAAAAAATAACTTTTAAAATAAAATACGGATTATTTACATTTTTAATTATATTAATAAAATTAACGAACGTATTAACAAGCTTTCAGTAAATAATAAATTATGTATTACGAAAATACCTTAATATTTTCGTCGTTTGTTATCTTAACGATATTTTTATTTTTTCTGAAATAGAAAAAGTATACGTAAAATACGTTTATAAGGTTTTTTAAATTTTACAGGACGTAAAGTTATTTATTAATATAAAAAAATATTAATTCCATATATAAAAAATGGAATATCTGGAATATATTATTATGTTAGAATATATTAGAATAAATCTCAAGAAAATTGCTGTAGTTATAAAATAACAGACGTTAACGATAATTAAGGAAATATAAATATTTTTTTAGATTCGCCAATTATTATAGGAAATTTATTCGAAATTTTAGCAGGATAATTATATTTTTAACAAATTTTACGAAAAAAAAGGAATTCAAATAAATACCAAATATGGAAAAAATATTTCAAAATATTAAGGATATAATTACCAGCAAACCAGTATTAATTATGTACGATTTAAACTGCTTTATTAAGTTAAAAACCGATATTTTGAATTATGCGTTAAGCGTAATAATCGGATAACGAAATAATTAAGGCAAATTATACCTTATTATATTTTTTTATATAAATTAAAAAAAAACCAAGCTTAATTATGGCATTCTTAATAAAAAATATATGGTCATTATTATGGCATTTCGGGAATTTAATCACTTTTAAAAAGAAACTTATACCAGGTTAAAATTTATATAAATTATTAAAATCTTATTCGATTTATTACGACCAGGGAACTTATAAGACAATAATTAAAATACGGAAAAAAATTGGCGAATTTCGATTTCGTTATTATCCATAAAAAAGGATTAGAAAATAACAAAACAAATATTTTAAGTAAATAACTAAGTCTTAAAAAGAAATTAATTAAAATTAGCTATATAATTTTTGATACCATTATAAAAAGATATTTACGCTTACGACAAATTACAATAATTTGAGCAATACCTTGCGATATATATTAGAAAATTTAATAACATAACGACGGTTTCCCAAAAAACCAAAAAACGGATAAAATACAAGTTCCAGAAAAATATTAAAAAAATTTAGTACGAGAAATATACAAATATTAATTATATGGATATCTAAGAATTTACAAAACCTTAAAACGATTTTAACGTATATATTTTTTTTCCCAAAATAAAATTAATAATATAAAAAATTATATAGCAATACGATATTTACGTTATAACGAAAACTTAACGATATAAATTATACGGAAAATTATAACTATTACCGATTACAAAACAATTATAATATTTAGTTATATTCGATTTTATTATTAAACTTTTTATATTAAAAAAAATCTAATTACGGAAATACATTACGATAATATTTTCGTAATAATTAACTAATTTACGAAATTTTCCTATTTTTTACTATATTATAAAGATATAAATGCCGAATAATTGGCATACATTTTTTTTAAACATATTTTTAACATATACGGATTATTAATAGAAATTATATCAGATAAAGAATTAATATTTGTACCTAAATTTTGGCAAGGCTTTATAGCATAAATCGGCCTAAATTATAAATTATTTAACGCCTTTAAATTTTAAATAAATAAATAAATAAAACGAATAAATTAAACCTTAAAAGTTTATATACGATATTATATTAATTACTAATAAAATAATTAGATTAAAAAATTATTAATTATATAATTAATTTATAATATTAATTATTACGAAAGCATTAAGATAATATTTACGAACGCAAATTTTGGTTTTATTCCAAAAGTTTACAGAAAAATACGTAACGATAATCCAATTAATATCAAAATAATCCTTACATTAAAATAATTATAATAATTGCATTAAAAAATAAAAATAAAACTGGAATTCGTACGAAATTAAAGAAGTAAATATTATAACCAGAAAAGGTTAAAAAAATTAATTTTCGAAAAAGGGGAAATAATTTTTTTCGCCATAAAAACATTTAAATAAAACGACTTAACAAAAAACTCGATTTCAAATATATCGGTTTATACAAAATCGCTAAAAAAATCTTAGAAAATAATTACTAATTAGAATTTTTACCAAAAGTTAAATTTTATTTAATTTTTTATATTTTTTTATTTAAGTTAATAACAAATATAATTAAAATATATACGGTATAAGACGATATGGAAATAAAAGACGAATAAATATATAAGGTGAAGAAAATTCTTGATTTGCAAAAATAAAACGGATTTATTTAGTACCTGATTAAATAGAAAAAGTACCTAAATTCCGAAAATATCTGGGAACCCGCCAAGAACTTTATTGGCGCTTAACGCCTGTTAAAAAACTTTTATTAATAATAACGGGCGCGTCCTAATTAATAGTCGACCAGTTAATAGCCGGGATATCGGGCTAGTCGATTACGGCCTGCGCTAACGTAATAGCCGTAACGGCGACTTTTAACTGTTTTTGTTTTTAACGTTTTTGTTTTTTTAACTTATCTAATAATTGGAACTTACGTTATATTATGGTAATACCTTTCGAACGAATTAACGCCTTTTATTTACGCAAATAAATAAGACGAAAAAAAACTTTATTTATTTTTTCTTAATATTTGCGTTAAATTTCGAGGTAAAACCGTTAAAGCTTTAATAATTGCTTTTCGATAAACGCTTTTTTATGTTCCAAACGTTAATATTTATGACGAATATTTTGCAAGAAAGAAATAGGTATATCGGTATTATTATAAAATCGACCCCGATTAATATATTCCTTATACCTTAAAACGTTTTTTATTATTTTATACTTTATGTTTTTCGAAAAATAATAAAAATAAATCATAATTTCGTAACCAAATTCGTTAAAGGCTTTAACGAAGTTAATACGACAAACGGTAAAAGAACGGGGAATACGACGAATTTTGGAAATGCGAAATGATATGATTAAAAGTAAAAAAAAAAGGATATTTACCAAACGAAAAAAAAGAAAAAAAGAAATTTTAAGGATAAGATTTGGGAAAAAGGAAAATTATGTTACGACCCGACAAACTCCGGTCTTAAAAAACGGTTAGGCAGGAGCATACGGGCCACTTCCCGGGTTACGTAACGGTGATCATTGCCAAGCTAATGATTATTAATAATTAAAAGTGATTTTAAGCGATCGTAATTATTACTAACGGCATAATTACAAGTAATTAAACTAAGAAAAAGAAAAATATATACGCTTATTAATTTCATAATTTAAATAACTTCAGCTTGCAATATAATATCGTTACCTAAGGTACCTTTGGTATTACGAGATGTAATACGATTATTATATTCATTACTCAGATTCCCATAATACTTCTGCCAACATAAACCCGTCGACTTAAGGTTTAATAGTTGGTTAAACCGCCTAGCCGTCATATTCCGTAAAACTCAATTAAAGTTTTAATATATTTAACGATTAATAAAAAAAGAAAAAAACCGTAAAAGCAATTAAGGGATTATTTATGCCCCCGTATAAGAATAAAAGATCTTTAATATTTAAAATTAAGGTATATAGAATTTACGGTATTGAAATCGTTCGTTAAAAACGTTAAAAACGTTATTATAAAAAAATAACGCGCCGGAAATATAAGGTTTATATTTGTATATACGCTTTTTAAATAATTTTAAAGCATTTATTAAAAAGTTTAACCTTTAAACCCTTTTAGCATATTACTTAAAATTATTTTGATTATCTTACGGGTTATAATAATTTTAAATAATTCTTAATAATTAAAAATATATATAATAAAAAGATTTTCGTTTTTCTAATTATGTAAGATAATAGATAGCTGTGAGCTGGGTAAGGTGATTTCCGACCAATCGTAAAGCAGATTTCAAGAAATAAATATATTAAGTTATTTCCATCTGGCGTTTCTTATTAGCTGCCAGATAGTGGATTTATACTAGTAAATAGGTCGGTAATTAATTGGTGGCTGGTTGGTTATTAGCCTTATCCTTATAGAGGTTATATTCTTATAATTATTCCCCCCTTTTTATGTTATTAATCCCTAATAATATTATTATTAATTTGATATAACGCATTTTACAAATCTGATTACGTATACTTGCCGATAATTTACCGTTATATTATATTATAAATAATTACCGTAATAATTAATGCGTACCATATTACGTAATTAATTATGTTCCGCTTAATTCCTGATTATAATCCGTTTTTAACCCTACCTTATTTGCCTTTTTTTTCCCCTTTCGTACCCTTATTTCTATTCCTTTTACGTATACGTTTTATTCAATCTCTCGTTTTTCTTTATTCTTATTTCGCTTTTTCCGTTTATTTTACGTATTATTTCCGTTCGCCATATTCCTTTTTCGTAAAAAATTTTAAGAAAAATAATACTTTAATACCAAAAAAAATTAAAATTTCCTTTAACGTTATCCCTTCGACGCCGATAATAAAATAAATATTAATCGCATTACGGATATCAATAAACCGTATTATATTTATGTAATATAACGTTATTTCGATTATTATACGATTTACGTTTAAACTTTAAACGCCTTAAATTACGTTATAATTAATTATTATTATAAAATCTTTTATATAATAAGTAATTATTCCTAATATTATTAATATGGTTATTTAATTTTCGTTTAAATTTTAATTATCCTTAAAGGTATTACCTAAATGGTTTTTTAATTCGGTACCGATAATTAGGAATTAATCGGCGAACATGAAAAAGTTCGTATTAAAAGTACCTAATACGAACGTTTTAACGTAATTATGGTCGGTCGTTAACGTTTTTCGCAAAACCGAATTCGCCTTTAATATAATTATTGCTAAAGAATATCGTTTCCTTAATATAATTAAAATTAATTTCCGATTATTCGTTATAATTACGGAAATTTAATTTTAATACCATTTTATAAGTTTACAAACTTAAGTTTTTTTTATAAATATTACGTTCCTTTTCTTATTATTCCGTAATTAATTTCCGATTAGGCGTAATTTTAAGGTATCCCTATAAATAAGGCGATTTTCGAAAACCGTTATACCATTACGTTTTCCGCTTATAAACATTTTCCGCCCGTTTTCTAATACCTTAATAAAATTTTAATACTTATGAAAAATTATAATTAAAAAACGGTTTTACTTAGCAAAATTATTATTAAACCTAAATATATTAAACGTTTTAAAAATAACGCCTTATTTCTGATTAATAATAAATTATATTCCGGTTATTTAAACCTTATTTTTGGTAAAAAATAAAATACTTTTAAATTTTTTTCCGGATTTTATGTTTAATAAATTTAATAAATATACCTGCTTTTTGCCGTTATATATTTTTTTAATTATTTTCCGATATTTCTATATTAATTTCCCTAATACGTTTATTAAAAGTTAATTAATATAAAACTTAATAATTAAATGTAAAATCTTTTTTTCGAAATAAAAATTTAATTTTTTTTACGTTATTTATAAGTTTTTAATCAGTATATAATAAAGTAATTATTTGCCAAAAACTTAAAAATAATTATATAATTAAATAATATTTTAATATTAATATTTTAATTTTAATTAAAATTATTTTTTATAATTCTTATAATTATTAAGCAATTAATTTCCGATCGTATTATTATTATTTTGCAATTTTTAAATTATTTTATTTCCTATATATATATTTAATTTTTTTTATAACGTTATAATATTTTAAATACGTATTTAAAATATTTTCGGGGCTTTTGCGTATTATATTCGGCGGATTAACTTTTTTATTTAATTAGATATTCGCGTTATCTCCGGTTATCTCGGTAACGGATAATATCTTTTATTACCTATTTTTTCTGTTTTTTTATTAAGTCCGGCAATATTATCTAAATATTACCCGGTTCTCGGTTATATTACGGTTTTAACAAAAATATTAAAAATATATTATATATCTGTTAATATTTAATAAGAAAAATTATTTTATACGGCTAAAAACCTATTTATTTTTTAATTATAACCCAGATATAAATAAATATAAACCTTTTATTTTTAAATTTAAAAGTTTTAATTAATAAATTTATTTAATATTTTAATTAAAATTCCATAAATATATAGTATTAATTAAAATACTTTTTTAGGTTATTATTATTTTTTCTTAATTTTTGTATATTATTCGATAAATAACCGCCATTTTTTCAAAACGCTTTTTAATTTTTTATATTTATTCCTTAAATTTTTATAAAAAATATTTTATTATCCTTAAATAATACCATATAAGGTTTCGAACGAAAAACGGCCAATAAACGCATTCCGTATATTATTATATACGAATTTCGTATTTCGTAATAATTTTATTTAATTATTTTAATATATATTAACGTAATTACGGAAATAATATTTTAAAGCCTAATAAATATATTCCGTTTATTTATTGGTTTACGAATAATAAATAATTAATATTTGCCATTTTATTTTTTGTTTTTTATAAAATTCCGCTTAAAATTAATTCGTTAATAATTTATCTTTATTATTAATAATTCCGGCTGGCGTATCGAATTTGCATTTAATTTTATCATAAAATAATTAGGCTAATTCGATCACGGGTAAAATTTTAACCGTAAAAATAAATAATCCCAATTTCGTAAAGCGGTCGACGATCACCAGAATTACGTTATATTTTAACCCGTTTAAATTTAAGTTTTTGAGAAATCTCGTAATAAAATTTAATACGATTTATTAAAAACGTTATTTAAATAATAACAAAAATTATAATTATTTATATAATTTATAACGTAATTTTATTATGCCCTAATAATTCGGATATTATTTAGTATATTTTCGAATATCGTTTACCATATTTTCTTAATAAAACTTTATAATTATTAATTTTAACATATAAATATATTTTATATATTTTATTTTTAAATTATTATAACATTAATTAATTTATTATTTCCGTAAAACGTTTTACGATAGGATTATAAATTTATTTTAATAATATAAAACCTTATTTAAATTTAGGAAATTCTTTTTTATTCCGACTTAATATCTAA
The DNA here is from genome assembly GCA_004154925.1 of Monosporascus cannonballus. Taxonomy (NCBI): domain Eukaryota; kingdom Fungi; phylum Ascomycota; class Sordariomycetes; order Xylariales; genus Monosporascus; species Monosporascus cannonballus. The sequence continues at coordinate 362,735 of QJNS01000039.1, read as the reverse complement.
TTATTCGTATTAATTTTATAATATTTAAATCCTTAATTTATAACTTTCGAACCTAATTATAAAATTATTAAAAAATTTTCGGTTAAAATATTATTTTGTTTTTGGCTAGCTTTTTTGCTAAAGAACATAAAATATATTAATTATAAATAATAACTTTAATATTAATTTTGTTTTTTTTAAATTTCTTGAAATCCGATTATAATATAATCGCAATTTACGGTTATTATTATTTAACCGTTAATCGTATTATTATTATAATTTATATTTATATTATCATTTATAAACGATAAATTCGGCAAATATGTGGTTTTTTATTTTCTTTTTTTTAAAAGTTTTTTATAATCTTATAGTAAAAATTTTCCGTTTTTTTTACGCCGATAATAGTTACTTAAGTTTTCGTTATTTAAAATTTACCTAGAAATTTTGCAATAAGCGAATTTTACGTTATTTTTATAAGGCTTTTTACCCTTTTATAATGTTTTAAATCGTATTATATATTTACAATTATTTTCTATACGTTTTCCGGCATATTATTCGTAAATCCGAATTTCTTAAATAACGTAAAAATTACATTTTTATATATAATTTTCCTTAATATATAATCCGGATATTTAAATAATTTATCCGCCGAGTTGATAACGCCCGGTCGGTATTAGATTTTAAAATCAAATTACGTAAAACGATAAATTTATCGGGTTAACCTTTTTTTAAGGTTATGCGCCGGCGCCTTTATTATGTTTTTTAACGTTATGTAATTGGTAAATATTAAGAAATTTCTTTTTATACCTTTAAGGTATTACCGTTAATGTTTTAAATTTTTTATAATTGCCAATAATTTTTATTACCTTATAATTTAAAGTTTTTTAGTAAAACTTAATTTTTACGACTAATATGCAATTAAACGTTAATATTTTCGGTATTTTTATAAAAATATCCTTAATATGGTTTTTACCAAGGCGTTTATTTTAACCCTGGTATTTTTGGTATTATCTTAATATCGGAAAATGGTCGCCGACTAAAAAATATTTTTTAAATTTTGGACCGCTTTTTTAACTTTTTCGGGTTACCGGAATTTTATTATTTTTCTTTTATTTTACGCCCTTTTTAAAAACTTAATAATAGGTTCGGTAATATGTAAATAATAAACGATAAATTTCCGATAAAAATTCGCAAATCCCAAAAATATTTAAATATTATACATTAATTTTAACTTTAACCATATTTTAATAATATTAACCCGTCGACGGTCTATTTTTAAACCGTTAATATTAATTATAAATCCTAATTTTTTTTGAAAAATTCGCATTTAAACGTTTTGGTAAATAATTAATAATATAATAACTATTTATAAATTAACTGGAAATATTTCGTATATTTTTTTTCGTTATCCGAATAAATAATTATATTATTTAAATATATTACATATATCTAATTAATTAATTTAATTAATACTTTATGTAAAAAAGCTTAATATATAATTAACGCGTTAATAAAACCAAATAATATAGCCGTATATTCAAATTACCCGTATTACGTTTGGAAAATAATTTTTTATTAATTGCTTTTTTTAATTTTAATACGATAATAAATATCTTTAAAATTAATTTTCGAAAATATCTTAATTAATTTTAAGCGATTTATTACTTTTAAAATTAAAAATAAAAGATATCAGTTTTTTATTATTACTTAATTTAACCTTTTATAATTAACGCATAATCGAAAATTGCCGTTTTTCTTAAATACAAATAATATTAATACCTTTATATTTACTTTCGAATAACGTATCCGGCTTATTTTTAAGTTTTTTCGAATATATTTTTCGAATACCTTCCTTTAAATTTCTGAAATAAGGTAAATTCGGCCAAATAAAGGCGTTTTCCTTAAGATTAAATTTATTATATATTTTGCTTTCAATAATTAAAATATTTTTTTCGTTACTTTTTTGGAATATATTCGCCGGAAATTCTTTAAATATATAAAAAGGTTGGTTATTTTTTATTTTTGTTATTCCTTAAATTCCGGAATATTTAATTATTCGGCTAAATTTATTAAATTAACGATATAAATTTATTTATTAAAAAACATTAAATTTACGATTTTTTATTTATTAACTTTTTGGTAATAATCCGTACAATTATTGATATATAATTATATTTAACAAAATTCTTAATTTACTTATTCCGGGTTTAAATAATGAAAAATTAGGCGTTTTCCGATTACGGCATATTGCAAAATAAATTTACTTAAATTTTTATTCGTTTTCGTCATTATTTATTATATTAATAAGAATTTCGTAAACTTTATAACATTTAATATACGTATTATTAATACCGATAAAGCCCGGAATATTTACGGAAATTTGTTAAAAATTAAGCTTTTTCGCCAATTTTCTGCTTATAATATTTATTTATATTCCGGTATCCATATTTATTTATATCGTTACGTCCCCCGTATTTCTTTTAATAAATACCCTTTTTTTAAAAAGCGGGTTTATTTTAACCGTTTTACAATTATTAGCCGAAATAGATTAAATATATATACTTATTCCGGTTCCTTTTTTAAATTTACGTCTAGAAATTAATTTAATTCGTCGTTATATATTATAATACCCTATATGGCTTTTAAAGGTTGGTTTCCGTATAACCGGGATAATAAAATATTCGTATTTTTTTTTAATTTGTAATTTATATTTTTATAATTTAGCGTTTTATAATTATAATATTTAAATAAGCTTTTATAAAAATTAAAAATATTAAATCGTACGGCCTTATTTTATTCGGAATTAAATCGGCGATTATCTGCCTTCCGAATATAAAAACGGCTATAATTCCTATTACTTTTACGTAACGTTTTTAATTTATTTTAATGATTTTTTTCCCGAAAACGTTAAAATAAAATTATTTATCCTTATTAATACCTTTAACAAAAAATAATTAGTTTTTTTTCGTTTTTTTTTTAAATATCTTAATAACGTTTTATTTTATGTATTACGTTATTAATTTGTTTTAATTTAACGTTTTTCCGTAATAAAGTATTTCGTAACTTTAATATTAATTTATAAAAATAATTAAAAACAAATATTTATTATTTTCATTATTTTCCGAATTAAAAATATCCGTATATTTTATTTTATAAATTAAGAACTTTTATTTAAAGTAAAAGTCCAACGGCGATTAATCGGATCGTTATTGCAGTTCTATAAATTGTTCCTTATATTCCTTATCGAAAAAGTTAAGATTTACGTAATTTTTCCTAATAAAAGTTTATAAATTTTCCATTTTTAATTTTTTTCATAATTAAAATAATTAAGCGTAATACGGTATAATTATTAAACGTTCGTAATAAAAATTCCAATATGGCCCATAGCTTATTAAATATAAATAAAGGCATTTCGCCTTGGCCTTTTGGCATAAATTTCCGTAATAACTTTTATTTAATTTTTTTTTTCTAATCGACGCGCGTTCGGAAAATTTCGGATAATTATAATACGGTATTTATTTATCGCCTTTAAATTTTTATAATGATATCGTAATTAATTTATAAAGCCTTATTTTTTTAACCTATATTATCACTTATTATTCGGCCAATTATCCGAATAATTCCGAATATTATTTATTTTATTAACGAATAATTTTTAAAATCTGGTTATTATTAAAAAGTTTAACCTTTATTTGCTTTAAACTTCGGAACGCGTTTATTGTATTACGCCCGTTTTTCAATTATTTAATTAACGGTTATCGGAACGTATCCTTATTATATATATAAGGGGATTTAGGATTTCGGGAATTATAGTTCTCTGCCCGTTAAGGTTCCGTTATAAGCTTTTTCGCCTATTTCTATACCGTAATCGATCGTTCGTCGGTTGGGTTCCGATCGGCGGTCTTTTCGATTAATAATTTAGGTTCGTTTTGTAATTAGCAAACTTTGCTTTTAATAATTATCGCGTTATCTTTTATAATAAATAAAAAATTGTAAAATAATAAATAATTATAAACTGGATAAGGTAATTTCTAACTAATTATAAAACAAATTCCAAGAAATAAATATATTAGGTTATTTTTATCTGGCATTTCTTACTAATTGCCAGATGGTGGATTTATACTAGTAAGTGGGTCGGTAACTGATCGGTAACTGGTCGGTTACCAGCCTTATCCTCATAAGGGCTGTATTCTCACAAATTATTATTTATATTTAAGATATAAAATTCCGGGTTATTAAAGATTTCGAATATTAAATACGTAAATAATATAAGCTTTTTATTTGCCAAATTAAGTAAAATAACGATATTAAGATAATCGTAATAAATAAATATATAATTTATTAAATATAATATATTTAAAAAATTAAAATTAAATTTTTACTATTATATTTTAAAAAGTTTATAGGAAAGAATAAGTAAGTAAGTAAAAAACTAATTAAAGAAATTTTTAAAATAAAGTTAGAAATAAATTTCCTTAAGGAATTTTGGCCTAAAGTAATAAAAGCAACATCGTAATTATATAATATAAGCCCGAACCATTTTTACGATTAATTTTTACTCAAGAAGGTATTCGTTCGTTAATTTAGGCAATATTTTCGTTAATATAATCCCGTTATAATTAATACGAATACCGTAAATCTTAAGCCCAATTAATCTGGGATTTTCGCATACGGCGTACGAACGTATCCGTTAATAAAAAAGCAAAGAGTAAAAATAAATAAGCGAACATAAAAACTTGAACCGAAAGCTTATATTAGATATTTAGTAAGGTACCGAGCTTTTAATATTTACCGAATATGTATACTTAAGTTCTGTAAGGTTATTATTACGCGTAATATTATATTCGATAAAAATACTTTTTATTAACTAAAAAAAAGAAAAAAAAGGTATTCGCTTTAGTTATAATCTAGGAATTTGTACAAAATTTCCATATTTTTAAAAGCCTAATTAAAAAAGAAAATTTAATTTTCGAAATAATTAATGTATAGGATAATTTATATATTAATTATAATACTTTAAAAAACGTTAAAAGGTTTAATCCCGAGCTTAAAGATTTTACGGGTGGCCAACTGAGAAGTTAAAATTTAAAAATAAAGGAGCTTACGAGCAAAACTGGAATTAATCGTAAATTTTTAACCCTTAAAAATATTCCTAATCCGGAAAATAAGATTTAGGAAAATGCTTAAAAAATATGGTTTAGTTATTCGTTAACGCCAAGGCTTAATTACTTGCTGAAAATATAAAGCCTATAAAGTATCTGTAAGTTTATTACGAGAAAAATAATATAAAGAAAATTTTCTAAAAAATGTATGTAACGAGACCTATAGATAAATTAACTTATTTATACATATTTAATATTAAGTTCGGAATTTTAATAAATAAGGAAAATTCCGGTAATTAAAAAAACCTTGCTTCCCGTATTCCTATACCTAAAGAAAGTAAAGAAAAATAACCGCAAATACCTATTTATAAAAATGAAAAATTACGGAAACGAAAAAATCATAATAATATTAAAAATAGCGGCGTTTATTTGGTAAATATTACCGTAATTTACGGAAATAGCGAAATATGCTTAATCTTAAATTGAAATTAAATAAAAATTAATTCATTATTTTTATTATTATAATATATAGCAGAATAAAAATACGAAAAACTTTATATTTTTTATGTAATAAGTATAATAAAAATATTATACAAAACATTAAAAACTGAGGCGTAATATTTAGAAGATTTAAAATTTATAAGAATTAGTTATTTAAGCCGTCCAAATTTTAAAAAACTTTCGAAAAATATTTTTTAAGATAAACTTTTTAAAAAAAACATTAAAAAAGAAATTAAGGCGTTTACGGAACGCGGAATATAAAAGGAAAGACCGATTATATAAGCTAAGTCCAAATTAATCCTTTTAAAATAGGTTTTTATATACAAATTCGATAAAAATAGCTAGTTAAAACGTTATAAATTACGTATTTACGTATACGGCAATTTCCAGAAAACCGATTTATTTATTAATACTTATATTATTATGTTTGCGGCTAAAGCTTTTAAAATAACTATAATTATAATTATTAAATTTAACCTTAAAATTCGTTAATTCGACATCGAAATAACTTTTTTAAATATTTTTCGTAAAAAATAAGCTAAAATAATTTATGGTTTTCCCGATAGCTTTAAGAAAAACGGAATATATACAAAATTTAAACAAATATTATATGGATTTAAGGATTTATTTTTGCTGTAATATTAGGAATTCTTTTTAATTTACGGAAATTAAAATATATTATATTTTTAAAAAAGCCGTACCTATTGTATAATAAATATTATACGTTTATTTTTATGTTTTGTATTAATAATTTAATATTTTTTATTATTGAAAAAATTAACATTAAATTAATAAATTACTTTTAAAATTAAAAGAAATTTATAAAATTAAAAATTAAATCGAAACGAATTAATTTTAAATATTTTAATAATCCGGGATAAATTAAAAGTTTTTTTCCTAATGCATAACTTTTATATTAAGAAAATTATTTTTTATTTTGGCCTTATAAAAAATATTTACGTTTTATTTATTTTTTAAAAAAATAAAAAATTAATTTTTAATACCGGAATAACGTTTAAGGAATAAGTTAAAAACTATTAAGAACGCGTAAGTTTTATTTTATATATAATAATGATAATCCGCTTAAACATAATATATATAATTTCTATATTATTAAAATTTTTAATTAATTTATTTAATAAATATAATAAAACAATTAATAAAATAATTTGTTATTTTTATTATAAATATTTTCTAATAATTATATATAAACGTAAAAATATAAAAACCTAAATATTATTAATTATAAAAAACGTATCGTTTACCATTAATTCCAAAATATAGTAATTTTCCTAAAATTATATAATAATTTGTTTTAAAAAGTTAATTATATAAAAAATAATTTATTAAGTAATAATAACGATTTTTATAATAAAGGTTAAATTAGTTACGTTAAAATATACCGTTAAATAAATTATAATTTTTTAAATATTTATTTTAAGATTTAAAATTAATATTAAGTTAAATTCAAATTCTTTTATAATAATTAATAAATAATTAAATTTGAAATAAAAAAATAAAAACATTAATATTTAATTATGTTATATTAATATATGAAATATATAATTACATTAAAAATAAATTTATAAATTATTTTACATAATTTATATATTTATAATTTAAATATTTATTAATAAATTAAGGAAAGTTTTTCTAAATAATAATTTATATATTTTAAATTATTTTTTAATTTATAGGATTTACGGTAAATATAATTAAAAAAATATAAAAACAAATAAAATACGTAATATTTTATTAGGTTTAATACTTTCGGGGCGAACTTTTTTTAAATTTTTTAAAAAAATTAAAAAAAATTATTATTACTATTATTATTATATTTATAACAAAAATAAATTAAGAATTTGCCTAATTAGGGCCAGTATTTACGCACGTACGGTAAGCGTATTACCGGTAGCCGCCATAATACCGGTAGGTATTATAACGGCAGGCATATCCGTATCTTTTTATTTTTTTTTCTGTTTTTCGAAAAGCATACAAATAGCCGTATGAAGGCGATTTACTTCTCATAATTTCGGTTAATACTTTTTTAAAGCATAAGAACGGGAATAAAAAAGGAATATATACGGCGGGGGGCGTCGTTTTTAAATACCTTTACGAGGCATATTGCGGTAACGCGGGCGACGGCAGGGTTACGATTAATAGTTAGCAAAGGAAAAAATTCCTAAAAAGCAAAAAAGTACGTATACCGGTACGTAAATATGCCCGGAAGCGTAATGCCAGTAACGATTGCCTACGGCAGCGTTATAATACGTACCGTTAGAGCGGCCGGCGAACGCGGAACGTAAGTAACCGAAATAAGGTTCGGAATAACGCGTTTTACGCGCGGGACGCTGGCGGGGCAGGCAAATAGGCGTTATAGGCGTTACGGGCGTCGCAGGCGCGGTAATAGGCGCGAACGCGGACAAAGCAAAAACGTCCTGTTTGCGTTCGGTATCGGCGGCGGCGTCTGCGGTAGTAACGGCGGCGGCGGCGGCCTCCGCGCGCGTTACGCGCGTTACGTAAATATAAACAGCCGTAATACGTTAAACTTAAAAAAGTATTTACCATAATTATTATTAATAGTTTAAATAAAGTTACTTAATAATAATAACATTATTATTATTAATAATTATAATTAATAATTAATATATTTAATAATTTATAACGCATATAATATATATATATAAAATAAAAAAAATATTTATTTTTAATAATAATAATAATAATAATAATAATAATAATAATAATAATAATAATAATAATAATAATAATAATAATAATAATAATAATAAGAATAATAATAATAATAATAATAATAAGAATAATAATAATAATAATAATAATAATAATAATAATAATTTATATTATATATGTTAATATCGTAATTATTTTTTTCTAATATAAGGTATTTACAAAATTATTATACGAATTAAAGAAAAAAAAAGTCCAATATGCGAAAATAACAAAAAAATAAGCAGGTAAAACGTAAACCTTATTATTTCGTTACTTATTAGTGCGGCGATAATAAGGAAAAGCAAATATAATAATAATTTTTTGTTACAACCTAAGTTAACTGGGCCTGCGAAAACGGTCCGGGCCAAGATCACAAAGCTACGCTAGCCCAAAGTCACGTAATCAGTGCTTAACGTATCTCAACTAAGCACGACTAAGTACGACTAAGTAGCACTGAGTAACCGCTTAACGAAACTTTATTAAATAAACGTAAGCAGTAATAAAGGAATTAAGATATATATGTTTATTACTTTTATAATTTAAATAATTTTAGCTTATAATATTTATTAATATTAATCGTTTGTAATATAATATCGTTACTTAAAGCATTTTTGGTATTATGAGAGGTAATACGTTATTATATTTATTGCTTAAATTTTTACGATACTTTTATTAATATAAACCCGTCGACTTAAGGTTTAATAATTAGTTAAACCGTATAGCTATTATACGTTATAAGCTTTTATTCAGTAATATCGTTAAACTCTAAGTAATATTTAATATTGTCAAAATATCGACCAGCATTTAAAAAACCCCTATTTAGCAGCTTTAGGCTCGAATTCGGAAACTGGAAAAAGAAATTCGACAGCTTAAGGCTATGCCACCTGCCCAACTCTTTTTCGCCCGTATAAAACCTAAGAAACCAGAACCCTACGATAGGAAAAATAACCCTTAGATTTTCTTAATTCAGGTACAAATTTACTTTTATTTCCAAGACCTTAATAATCCAGCAGATATAATCCTAATAATAAGAACATACCTAATAAGAAATACAGTTAATTAATTTAAGCCCATTATAAAAATTTTTTAAAAATAAAAAAGCCGGATAAGGAGGATTTTATTAACAAGATTTTTTTACTTTATATCAATTTCGAAAATAAAGTATATAATAATGTCGGTAATCCGGATAAAAAACGATTTACGGTTTAATAACTTTTGTAATTCCGATAAAAAGCATTTATATTTAAGTACGCTGTAACCTTTAAAAGTTTTGCGGTTAAGGCCGGATAAGGAAATAACGAAATTAATATTTTTATCGGCATATTTTATAAAGGGTTAAAAAATAACGTAAAAAACGAAATTATTCGAATTAAACGATTAATTTTTTTAAATCGGTATATTATAAAGGTAATTAAAATTAATAATCGATAATTTGAAAAACGATAGAAAAAAAAAGATAATATATTTTACGTTCGAAATATAATAAATTTAATTAAAAGAAAAAACAAAACGTACCTTTTATTTTTTACGGAACGGTATTAAATTTTATAAAATTTGGCGTTACTCATAAATAAAATTAAAGCCAAATTATGTGCTTTAATTATGGCAAAATAGGATATAAGGCTTATAAATACAAAAAGCTTAAAAAGCCACGATAAAATAATTAAATCCTTATATCGGACAAATAATTTAAGAATAATTAAAAAAATAATAATAAAGTTATTAATATAATTTAAGCCAAATATATATTAGGCTTATAGTAAAAGGTTTAATAAGAACCATTATAATAAGAAATCTGACGAAAAATACGAAAAATTAGGAAATTAATTTGACAAATATTGCAAACATAATAAAAAGCATTATAAGGATAATTACGCCAATATTAGAACTGGATAAAAAAAGATTTATCCCGGAATATTTGATCGATATGGCAAAATATACGTTATATATTATCGACGACAAGAATATCCCGATTACGAAAAATGGAAATAATATATTTATAAAAGAATTACCCGTATATATTATAAAGGATTCGATTTTCTAAATCATCCCGGAAATAATAAGGACGATAAGTAATAATATCGATAACTTCGAACCATAACCTCAAAGGATATCCAGTAATTAGCCAAAATAAAAAGCTGGCCTAAAGAAAAATAATGCCCGTAAGAAAACCCTTTTTATTATTATGGATAATATAATTATTAAACGGAAAAAGAATTAATTTAACATACGGTAAAAAAGTATTATTAAAAAGTTATTATAAATTTCCATTTTTAATTAATATTTATTACGAATCTTTAAGAAAAAATGGTTATTAAAGAAAAAATACGTTAATTTATAAAAAACTTTTAAAACGATAATTAAAATAACGTATAATAGGATATAATCGTAAATATAAAAAAATAATTTATTTAATAAAGAAAAAATTATAAAAAAACTAAGAATAATTAATATGGTTGGAAAAAACAATATGCCGGCCATAACGATAAATATAATAGCTTAACGTATTGAACGAAAAAAATATAAATAAAGTTCGATAAATTCGAATAGGAATTAAAAATAAAAAATTACCTATAAAAAAGCTGCAAAATAATAAAACCTAAAGAAATTAAAAGGAATTTCCAAAAAAGGCTTTAAATGTAACGATAAAAAACTTTAATAACTTTATTATTTTGGATATATAAATCGGAACGTATTAATATATCGTAATAATAGATTACGAAATTTTAAGCGGGAATTATATTGCATTAAATATGGTTAATAAATTTAAATTACTATAAAGATATAAATTAATACCTTATATAACAACAAATACCGAAAATTAGAAATTTATTTACGATATTGAAAAAATTATACGCAAAATTAATTATTTCGAGATTTTTGTTAAAAAACAATATTAAACGGTTAATTTCGATATCGTTTTATTTTAAAATTACAATATAATTTTAAAATTATTATAAATAGGCTAATAGGGAATATTAATTAATAAAAAAATTAATTAAATATAGTTTATTTTATATCTTATTAATAAATAAAAAACAGGAATTAAAATTTAATATTCGATTAATAATAACGATAAATACAGATATAAAGATACGATAAATACCTTATTACCTAAAAAATAAAATATATAAAGAAACAGGTATTAAAGAAGAATACAACATATTATTATTATTATTAAAATAAGATTAAAATAATTAAATAACAATTTGGAATAATAAGAATAATAGCTTAAAAAATTAAAAATATTAATTAATATGTTATTATAATATTATAAATACAAATAACGTTTTAGAAAAAAGCTTAACATAAAATTCCCAGAATATAGTAAATAAAATTATGAAATAATTTTTTAAAAAGGATTTTCGATAAAGCTTTACCTTATTATAATTTTAACGGAAACAAGTTACGCATTTTTAAAAAATACCTGGAAATTCGATTACAAAAAAAATAAATACGATTTTCGAAATTATTAACAAAATATCCAATATTTTTCGTATTAAAAAAAATAAAAAATTACGATTTATAATTAATTATTAATAACTGAATAATATTATGATTAAAAATTAAATATTATTATCTTTAATTACGGAAATAAAAAACCAACCTTACGAAACTAAATAATTTATAATATTTAATTTTAAAAATGGATATAACTTTATTAAAATTAAAAAAGAATACGAATAAAAAACGACCTTTATAATAAAATACGGATTATTTAAGTATTTAATTACGTTAATGGGATTTACGAATATATTAATATTTTTCTAGCGAATAATTAATTAAGTATTACGAAAATATCTCGATATTTTCGTTATTTGTTATCTCGACGATATTTTCATTTTCTTAAAAATAGAAAAAATATATGCAAAATATATTTATAAAGTTTTTTAAGCTTCATAAAACGTATAATTACTTATTAACGTAAAAAAAAAATTAATTCCATATATAAAAAGTAAAATATCTGGAATATATTATTACCTCAGAACATATTAAGATAAACTCCAAAAAAATGGCTGCAATTACGGAATGGCAAATGCTAATAATAATTAAAAAAATACAGGTATTCCTTGGATTCGCTAATTATTACAGGAAATTTATTCGAAACTTTAGTAAAATAATTATATCTTTAACGAATTTTACGAAAAAAAAAGTTTAAATAAACGCCTAACATAAAAAAATATTTTAGGATATTAAGCATATAATTATTAACGAACCAATATTAATTATATACAATTTAAATTACTTTATTAAATTAAAAACCAATATTTCGGATTATGCGTTAAACGTAATAATCGGATAGCAAAATAATTAAAACAAATTATACCTCATTACATTTTTTTTCGTATAAATTAGAAAAAGCCGAGCTTAATTGTAGCATTTTAAATAAAAGGTTTATGGCCATTATTATAGCATTTCGGGAATTTAGGTATTTTCTAAAAAAAAACTTATACCAGGTTAAGGTTTATACGGATTATTAAAATCTTACCTAATTTATTACGATTAAGGAACTTATAAAACAATAATTTTATTATACGAAAAAATTAGCAAACTTCGATTTCATTATTATTTACAAAACGAAAATTAAAAAACGGTAAAGCAAATATTTTAAGAAAATAATTAAACCTTAAAAGAAATTGGTTAATATTAACTATATAATTTTTAATACGACTATAAAAAACTATTTACGCTTACGACAAATTATAATAATTCTGGTAATACCTTTCGATATATATTAAAACATTTAATAATATAATAACGGTTTTTCAAAAAACCCAAAAACGGATAAAATATAAATTCCAAAAAAATATCCAAAAAATCTAATACGAAAAATATACGAATATTAATTATACGCACATCCAAGGATCTACAAAACCTTAAAAAGGTTTTAACGTATATATTCATTTTTTAAAATCAAATTAATAATATAAAAAATTATATAATAATACGATATTTGCGCTAAAATAAAAATTTAACGATATAAACCATATGGAAAATTACAGCTATTACCAGTTACAAAATAACCATAATATTTAATTATATTCGACTTTATTATTAAATTCTTTATGTCAGAAATTTAATTACAAAAATATATTACAACAGCATTTTTGTAATCGTCAACCGATTTACGAAATTTTCCTATTTTTTACTATATTACGAAAATACAGACGCCGAACAATTAATATATACCCTTTTTAAACATATTTTTAGCATATACGGATTACTAATAAAAATCATATCAAATAAAGAATTAATATTCGCATCTAAATTTTAATAAGGCTTTATAGCATAAATCGGCCTAAATCACAAATTATTTAACGTATTTAAACCATAAATAAATAAATAAATAATACGAACAAATTAAACTTTAAAAACTTATTTACGGTATTATATTAATTATAAATAAAATAATTAAATTAAAAAATTACTAATTATATAATTAACTTATAATATTAATTATTACGAAAACATTAAGATAATAGTTACGAATACAAATTTTGATTTTATTCCAAAAGTTTATAAAAAATATGTAATAATAGTGCAATTAATATTAAAACAATTTTTACGTTAAAATAATTACGATAACTGCACCAAAAAATAAAAATAAAATTAAAATTCATACGGAATTAAATAAACAAATACTATAATCAAAAAAGGTTAAAAAATTAATTTTCGAAAAAGGAAAAATAATTTTTCTTGCCATAAAAAGTATTTAAACAAAGAAACTTAGCAAAAAACTCGATTTCAAATATATCGGTCCATACAAAATCGCCAAGAAAATCTCAGAAAATAATTACCAATTAGAACTTTTACCAAAAATTAAACTTTATTCAATTTTTTATATTTCTTTATTCGAATTAACAGCAGACATAATTAAAGTACATACGGCATAAAACGACGTAAAAATAAAAAACGAATAAGTATATAAAATAAAAAAACTTTTTAATATGCGAAAACAAAACGGACTTACCTAATACCTAATTCAGTGGAAAAAATATTCAAATTCCGAAAATACCTGGGAATTTGCCAAAAACCTTATTAGCGCCTAACGTCTGTTAAAAAGCTTTTACTAATAACGACGGAACCACCGGATATAATTATGTCCCAATTAACGTTTTCCAGCAGCCAAACAATGCCGGGCAACTTAAAAAAAAAAGCCAAGGCGGCTAAGGAAATTTCGGCGTTGGCCTGCTCCTAACGCTTTTATTTCTCCAGCTCCTTTAACGATTACAATTTTTATTATACCATTTTAACCTTTTTCGAACGAAAAAATACTTTTTATTTTCGAAAACGGATTAACCGCGTAATAGCTTCGTTTATTTTTTACTAATAACGTTTTTATAATTCCAAGAAACGTTTTTCCGCCAGCACCTTTTTACGTTTTAAACCTTAATTTTCGGTACAAATATTCTTTAAGAAAAATAAAGAAACGCCGTTAATATCATAAAAATAACCACGTTTAACATACGCCTTATATTTAAAAATGTTTTCCATTATTTCGCATTTTCAGCCTTTAAAAAAATATAAAAAATACGGTATAACTTTAAAACTGAAATCGTCAAAAATAAAAAGCAAATTTTGACGTCGCGTAATAGACGAAAGAACCTAACGGCAATTTTTAATAACGCGGGCCGATATCTTAAGGAAAAAGGCTTACCAAAAGGAAAAAAAAAATCTTAAGGGCAAAATTTGAGAAAAAGGGAAATCGTGTTATAACCTAAATTAACTGGGCCTGCGAAAACGGTCCGGGCTAAGATTACAAAGTTACGTTAGCCTAAAATTACGTAATCAATACTTAACGGGTTTTAACTGAGCTCGGTTAAGTACGACTAAGCAGTATTAAACAACCGCTTAACGAGGTTGTACTAAACAAAAGTAAGCAGTAATAAAGAAATTAAGATATATACGTTTATTACTTCCATAATTTAAATAATTTCAGCTTGCAATATTTATTAATACCAATCGTTTGCAATATAATATCGTTACCCAAGGCACCCTTGGTATTGCGAGACGTAATACGTTACTGTATTTATTACTCAAATTCCCACGATACTCCTGCCAACATAAACCCGTCGACTTAAGGTTTAATAGTTGGTTAAACCGCATAGCCGTCACATTTTTCCCTCGCGTACCTAATATATATATGGCTTATTTTTTTATTAATTAAGTTACTTAATTATATTAATTTTCTTTGTTATTATAATTATTTGGAAATTACAAAAATTACGATAAGCAAATTTAAAAGAATAATTCCTTTTTATTTAAGAGGTATATCATAAAATAGGGGTATCTATATTAATTATCAAGTTCTATAGCACCCGGAAAAACCTTATTCCGGCACTCCCACAGTATATAGAGAGCTTCCTAATTACCGCTCCTTAGAGCTCAATTCTAGTCAGACAATTATCACTTCCCACACTCCATGCAACCTTTTCTCGCGATCAGCCTAACTGTGACAGTTCTGTTATGCTGCCTCAGCTGAGGTGATGGCAATTCGAGAAGTTGCAAAAATCCTGGCTAATCACAGTATAACACGCCCTGAAAGCTATCGTCAGTCCGCCATGGGTTTTGGGCATCAGGACGGGCAGATTCGGTTGAATGGACCCGTGACTGTGATTGGTCCCGGGTCGAAGGCGAAATTTGGCCGGCTCGTCCAAGAGGGCTGAATTACCAACCGTGAATCTGTTGAACGGGGAAGTTTCTATGGTAAAGGACGCGGCACTCAGCGATGATTCACAATCATGATTCCTTTCTTCAAGCAACCACGGAGCGCCGATGGACCAAAGAATAAAGTCTATGATATTCGGTCATCTTGGATAAGTTGAACTATAGACTTCTAAAAACCGGTGATTCCCCAATAGTCATACAAAATGACCGGAACATCATGATAACCCATCACAAGCCAAAACTTATATCAAGAAGTAGACTTGTACCGAATTTCCATATCTTCCGGGAACGCAGAACGAGATGTGTACGATGACAGCCCTCTTTCAAGGGCTACGATACGGTGAAGCAAGATGCATGACCATATTCATGGGACACCACTGATTTACCCGCCCAAGGTTGTAGGCCACCAATTCTGCTCGCGGTGCAAAATGCTCCTCAAAGGCTGTTCTTTCGGACTCGACTGCCCAAACCAGGCCTTTATCGACGACAAACTCTGCCCCTACTGCGCCGACGACGCCCACCTCCTGGAGGCGGAGGACGGCGAGGCCTTCGAGAACGACCTCGCCGCGTATACGCGGTTCTACCTCCATACGGCGGACCTCCTGGACGATGTACAGCGGGTGAGGGCCGAGAGGGCCGGCCTGAATCCCTGGCAGGTCAGAGATCATCGCAGGATGCGCCGCACGGAGAACAGCGCTGCGGAGGAGGCCAGGGCCAAAGAAGGTTATCGCGATACTTGGCCTCCCCCTGAGCTCAGCGCCCCGGGCGACTCTGCGGAGTATGAAGCTGCTTGTTACGAGCTGGAAACCCAAGTTTACAAGCAAGTAAGGGAGAAAGAGGAACAATTGCGGGAGGACTGGAATGACACCCCACATTCGCGTTGCGCGTCGATCCACTTACTGATTTCTTTTCCTATAAAAACTATCTTCATAACGATTTAGAAAATTGAAAAAATTATCTTCTTATCTACCAGAATCTGCGTTTTCGAACGATATACAGGTTTTAGCTTAATTCCGTACGGCTTAAGCGATTAACAAAATAAAACGTAAAAAAATTCTCTGCGTTTAATTTTAAAGGGCTATTAGGTTAACAGATAATATATAATATGCCGTATTTAAAATATGCCTAGGAAATAAAAAATTAATAAGGTTCGCCAAACGTTATTACGAATCCAGGAAAAAACTTTAACTTATTAAGTTGTCGTATAAAGTTAATTAAATTATGCGTTATCTTATTCGTAATTCAGTTTATACGTAAAACGCCTCCTAATTAATAACGGTAACCTTAAACGCATAAAAAAATATTAAATAACCCGATTTTTACGTCGTTATCTTAAAATTAGGATTTTTAAAAATACGACGATCGATTATAAGCATTTAAATGGCGTTTTTCCGGTTTTTACTTACGTTTTATTCGAACATTTGGTTTTGCCGAAAGTCAAGATTATTAATTAAAAAAATTAATATAACGTAAACGAAATTAACATAATAAAAGGCATAAGAAAAAATTATTTTATTTTTGGAACAACCTTTAAGAAAAACATTGTTTTTTAAAAAATGTATTTAAAAAAATAGATTACTATAATTACGTAAATTAATTTTAATAAGCGTTCGTTATTATCTTTCGTAATCTTTAACGGCATTAATGTATGGTAATAATATTTTATTAATTTGGATAATAAAATATACGAAAGTTAATATTTTATTCTGTTAAAAAACGGGTAAACAAATACCAAATCGATTTAAAGTAATTTCGTAAAATTTGTATTCCTTATATTAAGTCGGAAAATACGGACAAATACAAGTTATTAATAAGTAATAGCAATAATAATTATTTGATGAAAGAATTTATATAAATATATTTTTAAGGTAAAATATATATTAATTTTTTATCTGCTTACGTTTTTTATATTTTTTGAAACCTTTCAATATAAATATATTTATTACTTTAAAATAAAAGTATTGTTTTTAATTCCGCAAACAGTATTACGGGCGGGTTTCCGGAATTATCAAATAAAACCGATTTCTTTAAGCTTTTGCAAATATATAAAAAAAAGTTATAATAATTTCAAAATATATTATAAAAAAATAAAAAAATAACAGGTTTATGTTTTATTCACAAAAGAAAAATATTAAATAATAAATACGTCGAAGAAAAAAGGCGATAACGAATATATCCGTCCTAAAATCGATTCGTACCCTAAAATGTCTTAATTTCTTTAGCCAGATAACTGCTTTAGGTATTAAAACGCCTAAATTATTTAAGGAATTAACCTGGTTCGAAAAATCCCTTGTAAAAATTAATCCAACGTACAGGAATCCTACCGTACGCCTCTTATTCCGCAAATTCGCCAAGGTCCTTAACGATAAAACCGCTAAGCTCTCCGCCGCCGAGATTTATAACAGCCAATCAACTGCAGCCTTTAAAAAAGCGAAACCCAAAAAACATAGCAAAATATAACCCGAACCAAATAAGGATTTCGTAAAGATAATCTCGGTCAAAAAGGTAAAAATAAGGCGGAAAGCCTCTGCGAAAGGACGCTTTACCGTCACTCGGAAAGATCAAGAGTAAAACGAGCCTTCCGAAAGCGAAAAAATAGTGAGGTAAACTGGATTACATTTTTGTACGCTTTATTTAATATGGAATCAATTGATTAAGTGGTTGTTGAGATATTGTCATTTGTATGGAAGGGTTATTATGGCGATGGCTTCAAAAATGGGTGGCGCGTTGATGGGGTGGCCCGTCAGTGGGGGGGCCATCTTATCCGTTCTCTTGTTGCCTTTCTCTCTGGAGAAATCCTGTCAAGTCAAATTTATCGTTCTCCATATGTTGACCGTCATATGATGTTGCCGCCTGTTGCTCGAAAAGATGGCTGTCTGGACCCCGGTGGGCCCGCTTCATAAGATCATTTGCAACGCCATGAAGGTTGACTTTGTGCTGCCAAAATACGGAATGCAGGACCGAGTAGAAGTTATTAATACATTCTCTACCCGAGTACCACCGCTGGTCGAATCTGTGAAACGAATCCACGCGTGGGCGGAAATCTCGGTCGAATAAAAATTTATCGTTGAAGAAGAAAGCCCGGCAGTGTATTTCGAAATGGAAAAAAGCTTCTTGAAATGCTGATTCTTCGTTCTTCCGTAGCTGCAGAGGAAATATGGATGGACAACTGTCAGATATAGGGGACATCAGTTGTGTTGTTGTATTCAGTTAAGTTGTAGGTGCTCTCATACGCGTACAACTCTAAGTAACTTAGCCACGGAACATATATGAGCCGATCAATATGGGACCTTTCCGTATATGGGGAACGTTCCGTACCCCCAGTTAACTAAAATACCCCTTTAACGTTTTAAAATATTTATAATATTAATTATTATATTTCATTATTTTTTAAAATTATAATGATTTAATTTTTTAATAAATAAATTTTATTTAAAATAAATTTTTAAAGTGTTTTTTATTAATTTAAAAGTTTTATAATATTTATTAATTTCAATGAAACTATTTCTCATTTTTCGTAATTAATAATTATATATATTTACGAATTTTAATTCAATCTTTCAAAAAATAAAATTAATGTGAAATAATTATGTAATTTATTAATTATTATATTATATATTTGATAATTTCGTATTTCAAGTATATTTTAATTTCCAAATTAATTAAAACTAAAATACAGTTTTTCTTTAAAACTTATGTAAAAAATAGTTTTGTTTCGATTTTAAAAATGATTATTATATTTTGTTTGTTTATTTATTATGTTATTATATTGCTGAATAATTTTATAATATAAATTTAACAACTCTTTCGATTAACGATATTATATGTAAAAAAAGTATTCGTTTATATACTTATTAAATTTCAATTTCTCAATTATAGTAATAATATTTTAGTGTTAAATAACAATAATATCATTTGATTCATGATTTTAGAATATATGATATTAAGGTTTAAGTTCAATCGAGTCAATTAAAATACCGCCAAAGTATATTTGGTTATATATGAATTATAATATATAAAATAAAACCAATTTTTCAAATATATGCTAACTAAACCTGGGTAAGCTAAATTATAATTCTGCAATAATTCGACGATTATTAGAAATATTTTTAAGCAGTTATTTAAACGTTTTTTTAAACATCAAGTTAACCAATTTATTTTTAAAATTAAATCAAAATAATAAAATATTTTTATTCAATTTATTTTTAATTATTTCGATTCCGAAAAATTACTATAAACCATTACCTCTCAAAAAATATACCGTTTTCGGATTTATTAAAGTAATTAATAAAGTGTTAATTTTTATTATTATACGCAGCGATTGTATCGTTTACGAAAAAAAGTATTCCTTAATAAATAAAATAATTAAGTTCGTAAAAAATAAAATTTCATCCTAAATCTTTTAATATATTAATAAATTCTTTTTGCTAAAATAAAGATAATTTCTTTAATCCATATAAGACTGTCCTAATTAAAAATTCCTTTTTATATTATAAATATCCTAAGGATATTTTAATATATATTTCGTAAGGTAAATCATATTAACGAAAACATTTATCACGTTATATTACTTAAACTTTAAATTAAACTTAATTATAGTAATAATTAAAGTTCGAAATAACTTTATAACGAATATAAATACGTATATGTTTTTATAAATGTTTTTTGATTGTTAATCGCCTTATATAATAAAACGGGCCTTATATTTTTATAATTAGTCGTATTTATTAAATTTATAAATATATATTTATGTATATCTAAAAATATATTTTCTTTGAATAAAAAACTAATTAAATATTTCTTAAGATTATATTTTTTTTATAACTTTATACATAAATTCTTTTAGTTTTACGAAATATCTCCCTTAACTGGTATATATTTACCTTTTTATGACTTTACGATAATAACGGTAAATTACGCCTATATATTCTGTTTTGAGATCTAGGTTTTTTTTGTACGTTTTAATATCAAGGTTTTTCCCTTTAAAATAACCCGTATTTCAGGTATTTATTTTTCTTAAATTTCCGTAATTTACCGGCTGATTATTATTTGTATTTATAAAAGAGGTTAAACATTTTATATTAAATGCGGTTTTTTATACCCTATATTGGTTTTGAATAATATTAATTCGATACGGAATATACGAGAAGTTTACGTTTATAACCTATAAAGTACATTTATCTTTTACCGTTATTTTAAATTAAAAATATAATAAAAACTTAGAGTTACTTTTATTTTTTCCGCTAGCGCAATAATTATAATGATTATTAAGATAAACGTTGACAATAATAATAATTTAAGAAACGGAAATAATTCGAATATAACGGTCGTATAAAGTAATTTAATCTTTAACAAACAGGCGTATTTTTCCTGATTCCGTACGTTTTTTACGTTAATATTTTTTTAAAAAATTACTTTTCTTATGTAACCGATAATTAAATTATTTCGCTTAAGCTTTCGTTTTTCGCAAAGATAAAAAATAATTATTTATTTACTTAGATATTTTCATCGGTTAAAATAATGTTTATAACTTATTTTCTATTATATATAATATATTATCCTTTAAGTTTTTATTATTATTTAAATAATAATTTTATTAATTAACGGATTCCAAATTTCGTAAATATTCGTAAATCGATAATTAGCGAAATAACTTATTTATGCTTTAAGATTTAATTTCTGAATTCTTTATTTTTTCTTTATAGTGGTAATTATTATAACGTACGCCATAGTGCTATATATTTGCAAATAGATTTATTAAAGCTTTGAAATAAATATTGCTATGCCCTTTTTATACGCCAGGTAAATGTAATAAACCTTATATGGGCTTTGTTAAAAAATACGTATTTGAGGGTACGGTTATATAGGTATACTGCCGTTTTGAAAATATATACGATTATGAATAAGAGTAACTTAACGCCATTTCGTATCGCAATGGCTTTCTCCTTAATCACACCCCCTAAGCGCTTTGCACCCCCATTCTGAATCTGGGTATATGGTATTAAAGGTTCAAATCTGATATTAAAGGGAGGCGATTTATCCTAGTTCTTTAAAATTCCTAAAAGGAGTCAGAACGCTATAATTAGTATATCTTGCTTTCGGTTTTTGAAGTAAATATTGTGACGGCTAGGGGGTTTAACCAACTATTAAACCTTAGTCGTACGGGTTTATGTTGGCAGAAGTATCGTGGGACTTTGTAACAATAAAATAACTTAATCACGTTTCTTAACACCAAGGGTGCAAAAACGTATTTCAAACGATTAGTATTAATAAATATTACAAATTAAAACTATCTAGACTATAGAAATAATAAGCGTATATATCCTTCTCCTACTTGCTAAATTATTATCAGTAAATTTGTAATCCGGCTTACTGGCTTACTACTAGTGAATTAGTAATCCGGCTTACTGGCTTACCACCAATAAGTTAGTAATCCATCACGTAACCTGCCCTACCACGCACTTATGGTTAGGTTATGTCAGACCGTTTCTGGAAACCGTAACCCGTTAAGTTATAATATAATTTCCCCTTTTTACAAATCTTGCCCTTAAAATTTCCCTTTTTCTTTTTGGTAAGCCTTTTGCATTTCTTTAATATGTTTCCCGGTATATCTAAACGTCATTTTCGTAAATCCGAATAACGATTTGCCTTAGTTAATTTAATTAAATTCGAAGGTTTTAACGTAATACCTTATTTTTTTTATTTTGTCCGGCAGCTTAATTACCAAATAATAACCGGGTCTTTCGTTATAAGGAATATGTTCGTCGGGGTGGTTCGTATAACGGGACAAAAATCCTTATTTTTATAATTATTCGTTATATCGCGGAATCGAAAAAATTAAAAAAAAAAAGAACTGGCGGCCGAAAAATGTTTATCCGAAATTTTCGCGCGTTCTTTTCGTATACGTCGTTAACGTCAATATTATCAGTCCCAAAATGCGAAATTTATTAATCGTATCCTTTAATTTTTAGATAATTTTAACGAGCTTACGTAATTAGAATCAGAGTTTATCGTCGAGGTACAGGCCTTAAGTAAGGTAAACGTTATTAATTGAAATACGGTGGATTAAGGGCTTCCCTTTTTAGATCTTGTAAACTAAAATACCATTTTTTCGGGTGGTTCCGTCGTTACTGGTAAAAATTCTTTAATAGGCGTTAGGCGTTAATAAGGTTCTTAGCGGATTTCCAGGTATTTTCGAAATTTGAATAATTTTTCCATTTAATTAGGTACTGGGTAAATCCGTTTTACTTTTGCATATCGAAAATTTTCTTTATTTCGTATATTTATTTGTTTTTTATTTTTACGTCGTTTCGTATTATATGCATTTTAATTATATTTATTGCTAACTCGAAAAAAAAATTAAAAATTAAATGAAATTTAACTTTTGGTAAAAGTTTTCATTAGTAATTATTTTCTGAGATTTTCTTAATAATTTTATATGAACCGATATACTTAAAGTAGAATTTTTTATTAGGTGATTTTATTTAAATTTTTTTATAACAAAAAAACTATTTTCTCTTTTCCGAAAATTAATTTTTTTAACTTTTTCTAGTTATAATATTTGCTTATTTAATTACGTACGAATTTCAATTCTGTTTTTATTTTTTATTATTATTATCGTAATTATTTTAACGTAAAAATTATTTTAGTATTAATTAAATCGTTATTGCGTATTTTTTTTATAAATTTTTAAAATAAAATTAAAATTTATATTCGTAAATATTATTTTAATATTTTTATAATAACTGGTATTATAAGTTAATTACGTAATAAGCAATTTTTTAATTTCATTATTTTGTTCGTAATTTATATAATATTATAAATAATTTTTTAAAACTTAATTTAATCTTTTCGTTTATTTATTTATTTAAGCTATAAATACTTTAAATAATATATAATTTAGGCCGATTTATATTATTATGCTTTGCCAAAATTTAGATACAAATATTAATCCTTTATCTGAAATAACTTTTATAAATAATCTCTATATATTAAAATTATGTTCCAAAAAAATATACCA
This sequence comes from Monosporascus cannonballus, assembly GCA_004154925.1. Lineage (NCBI taxonomy): Eukaryota > Fungi > Ascomycota > Sordariomycetes > Xylariales > Monosporascus > Monosporascus cannonballus. The sequence goes on along the minus strand of QJNS01000039.1, from coordinate 338,732 downwards.
TTTGTTTACTGTCCGTACTTTCGTAATATAATAAAAAATAAAGAAATTTCGAAAATCGATCGAGAATTACGAAAATATTATCGTAATATATTCCTGTAATTAGAATTTTTAAAATAAGAAATTTGGTAATAAAATCGAACATAACTTAATATTATAATCGTTTTGTGATTAATAATAATTATAATTTTCCGTATGGCGTATGTCGTCGAGTTTTTGCTTTGGCGCAAATTTCGTATTCCTATATAACTTTATATACGGTTAATTTTATTTTGAAAAAGAAATATATACATTAAAACCGTTTTAAAATTTTATAAATTCTCAAATATCCGTATAACTAATATTTATATATGTTTGGTACCAAATCCTTTTAATATTTCTTTAAAACATATATTTTATTTATTTCTTAATTTATTAAAAAACTATTATTATATTATTAGGTCTTTTGGAATATATTAAAAGGTATTATCCGAATTATCGTAATTTGTGATAAACGTAAATACGTTTTTATAATAATATCGAAAATTATATAATTAATTTTAACCAATTTCTTTTTAAGCTTTAATTGCCTATTTAAGGTATTTGCTTTATTATTTTCTGAACCTTTTTTATATATAATAACGAAATTGAAATTTGCCAATTTTTTCGCATATTTTAATTATCGTCTTATAAGTTTCCTGGTCGTAATAAATCGGGTAAAATTTTAATAATCCGGGTAAACCTTAATTTAATATAAACCTTTTTTTTAAAAAAATACTTAAACTTTCAAAATGTTATAATAATAGCTATAAATTCTTGATTTGGAATACCGTAATCAAATTCGGCTCCTTTTAACCTATACGAAAAAATATAATAAGGTATAATTTGCCTTAATTATTTCGTTATCCGATTATTACACTTAATACATAATCCGAAATATCGGTTTTTAACTTAATAAGGCGGTTTAAATCGTACATAATTAATACTGGTTCGTTAGTAATCGCATTTTTAATATCCTAAAATATCTTTTCCGTACTTAATATTTATTTAAATTTATTTTTTCGTAAAATTCGTTAAAAACATAATTATTTTATTAAAGTTTCGAATAAATTTCATATAATAATTAACGAATGCAAAAAATACTTATATTTTCTTAATTATTATTAATATTTGTCATTTTATAAGTATAACGATATTCTTGGGATTTATTTTGATATATCCTATGATAATCATATATCTTAGATATTTTATTTTTTATTTATAAAATTAATTTCTTTTTACGTTAATAAATAATTTTACGTCCTATAAAATTTAAAAAACTTTATAAACGTATCTTAAAATATTTTTTTATTTCCGAAAAAATAAAAATGTTATAAAGAAAATAAATAACAAAAATATCAAAATATTTTCGTAATACATAATTTACCATTTATTAAAAAATTGCTAATATTTTCGTAAACCTTATTAATACAACTAAATATCCAAATAATCCGCATTTCGTTTTAAAAGGTATTTTTTATTCATATTTGTTTAATTTTAATAAAGTTAAATTTATTTTTAAAATCGAATATTTTAAATTATTTAGTTCCGTAAAATCGGTCTTTTATTTCCGTAATTAAGGATAAAAATATTTAATTTTTAATAATAACGTCGTTTAATTATCGATAATTAATTATAACTCGTAATTTTCCATTTTCTGTAATACGAAAGATATCGGATATTTTGCCGGTAATTTCGAAAATTAAATTTATCTTTTTTATAACTATTTTTCCAAATACTTCCTAAAAATACGTAACTTATTTTTATTAAGGTTATAAATAAGATAAAATTTCGTCGAAAATCTTTCCTTAAAAACTATCTTATAATCTTATTCGCTATATTTTAATAACTTCGTATCGAACTTATTTTTTTTAAAAAAAACTCCTTATATCTATAATATTATAATAGCGTATTAATTAGATTTTGTAACTTTTAAAATTATTATTTTTGTTTTAAATAGTTATTTAATTAGTTTAGTTTTATTTTAATAATAATAATAATACGTTGAATTTTTCTTTAATACCCGTTTTTTTTCTTATATTTTATCGTTTTAAATAATAAAGTTTCTGTCGTATTCTTATATCTGTACGTATCGTTATTATCGATCGAATATTAAGATTTTAATCTTTTATTTCGTTTATTAACAAAAAGTAAAATAAACTTTATTTGGTTAATTTTTTATTTCTCAAAATTTCATATTAATATATTTATAATAATCCTAAAATTATATCGTAATTCCCAAATAAAATGATATCGAAATTAATTATTTAATATTGTCCTTTAACAAAAATCTTAAAATACTTATTTTCGCATATAATTATTCCGTTATCTTAAACGAATTTCTAATTTTCGGTATTCGTTATTATATAAAGTTTTAATTTATATTTTAATAATAATTTAAAAATATTAATTATATTTAATACAATATAATTTCCGCTTAAATTTCCGTAATCCATTATTACAATATATTAATACGTTCTAAGTCGTATTTCCAATATAATAAAATTATTAACGTTTTTTATCGTCATTTTTAAAACCTTTTTTAAAAATTCCTTTTAATTTTTCCGAATTTTGTTATGTTACGGCTTTTTTATAAATAATTTTTTTCTTTTAATTTTTATTCGAATTTATCGAACCTTATTTATATTTTTCGTTAAACGCATTAAGTTATTATATTTATTATTATTACCGGCATATTATTCCCTTAAATTATATTAGTTATACTTAATGTTGCTGTAATTCCTTTTTTTATCGAATAAATTATTTTTTTATATTTACGACTATATCCCATTATACGTTAAATTAACTATTATTCCAAAAATCTTTTATAAATTTACGTATTTCTTTTATAATAATTTTTCTTTTTTATGCATCCGTAATACATACTAATTAAAAATGAAAATCCGTAATAAATTTTTAATAATGTTTTTTTATTGTACGTTAAACTAATCCTTTTTCCGTTTAGTAATTATATTATCCATAATTATAAAAAGGGTTTCTTTACGGGCATTATTTTTCTTCGAACCAATTTTCCGTTTCGGCCAGCTGCTAAATATCTTTTAAGGTTATGTTTTAATAATATCGATATTATTGCTTATCGTCCTTATTATTTCCGGTACGGTTTGGAAAATCGAATCCTTCGTAATATATACGGGTAATCCGTTCGTAAATATATTATTTTTATTTTTTGGAATCGGGATATTTTCGTTATCGACAGTATATGGCGTATATTTTGCCTTATTAATTAAGGATTCCGGGGCAAAACGTTTTTATCCATCCCTAATATTTGCGTAATTATCCTTATAATATTTTTTGTTATATTCGCAATATTTATTAAACCAGCCTTTTGGCTGTTCGCATTTTTCGACTAATTCTTTATTGTAAAAATCCCTGTTGAACTTTTTGCTATAAGCCTAATACGTACTTAGTTTGAATCATATTAATAACTTTGTTATCTTTTTCTTAATTATTTCTGGATTATCCCTCCAGTAAAAGTATTTAGTTATCTTATCGTAACTTTTTGGATTTCTTGTATTTATAAATCTTATATCCCATTTCGCCATAATTAAAACACTTAATCTGACTCCAGTTTTGTTTATAGGTAACGCCTAATTCCATAAGTCCTAACGCGATTTTATAAAAAATAAAAAGCATATTTCGTTTTTTTCTTAAATTAAATTTATTATATCTCGATCGTAAAATATATTATCCTTTTCTTTATCGTTTTTCAAATTATTAATTATTAATTTTAATTACTTTTGTAATATACGAGTTTATAATAACTAATCGTTTAATCCGAATAATTTTATTTTTCATATTATCCTTTAACCTTTTATAAAATATATCGATAAAAATATCGGTTTTATTATTTTCCTATCCGGCCTTAACCGTAAAGCTTTTAAAAGTTGCGGCGTACTTGGATACAGGTTTATTTTATCGGAATTACAGAAATTATTAAGTCTTAAATCGTTTTTTATTCGAATTACCGAAATTATCGCATATTTTATTTTCGAAATTAATATAAAATGAAAAAGTTTTATTAATAAAATCCTTTTTATCCGATTTTTTTATTTCCAAAAAATTTCTCATAATAAGTTTAAACCAGTTAGCAATATCTCCCGTTAAGCATATTTTTATTATTAGGACCTTATCCGCCGGATCGCTAAAATCTAAAAAACGAAAGTAAATTCGCGCCTAAGTCAAAAAGGTCTATAAATTACCTTTCCTATCGTAAAGCTTTAGCTTCCTCGGTTTCATACGGCCGAAAAAGGCTTAAGCAAATAATATAGCTTTAATTTGTCGGATTTTTCTTTCCAATTTCCGAATTCGAATCTAAAGCTATTAAATAAAGGTTTTTTAAGTATTGGTCGATATTTTAACAATATTAAATATTATTTAAAATTTAACAGTATTAATAAATAAAAGCTTATAACGTATAACGGCTGAAGGGTTTAATTAATTATTAAATCTTAATCGTACGGATTTATATTAATAGAAATATCGTAAGATTTTATAGCAATAAAATAACTTAATTACGTTTTTTAATACCAAAAGTGTAAAAGCGTATTATAAAAGATTAGTATTAATAAATATTGTAAATTAAAGCTATCTAAACCATGGAAATAATAAACGTATATATCCTTCTTCTGTTTGCTAGATTATTACCAATAAGTTTGTAATCCGGCTTACTGGCTTACCTCACTACCAGTGAGTTGGTGATCCATCACGTGATCTGCCACACCACGCACTTATGGTTGGGTCATGTCAGACCGTTTCTGGAGACCGTGGCCCGTTGGGTCATGATAAATATCCCAAATAAAACCTGAATATTACTTGGATACAAACATAACGTATCTGTATCCTTCAGGGTTTTCTTCGAAATCTGTAAAATCGATAGTGATTTTTTATCCTGATCGGGAAATTCCTTCCTTAGGCGCACGGCGTATTTGCCTTTTGGCTTTCGCCTGGCCACATGCTTGGCATTCGACTGTTATAAAACCCTTTAAGCGGACTCCTTTCGTATAGGACTGCAACTATGCGATCACTTCGGGTCCTGGGTGTCCTAATTTTAGGTGCCATATAGTACCGTTACCGATTCGTAGTGGTTTCGCTATTTACGAATTAACGTTTTGTGACGGCTAGGAGGTTTAACCAACTATTAAACCTTAGTCGTACGGGTTTATGTTGGCAGAAGTATCGTAGGAAACTAAGTAATAAATATAATAACGTATTACGTTGCGTAATACTAAGAGTACTTTAGATAACGAATTATTATTGCAAGTTAAAATTATCTAAATTATGGAAATAATAAGCGTATATATCTTAACCCGGCTTACTGGTTTACCATCCGTAAGTTGGTAATCCGGCTTACTGGCTTATTATTAGTAAGTTGATATCCGGTTTATTAGCTTATTACTAATAAGTTGGTAATCCGGTTTATTAGTTTACCACTAATAAGTTGGTAATTTATTACGTAACCTGCCCTACCGTGCATTTGTGGTTAGATCGTGGCAGACCGTTTTTGGAAACTGTGGTTCGTTAAACCATAATACGATTTTTTTTTCTTTCGGTAAGCTTTTTGTATTTATTCAATATGTTTTCCGGTATATCTAAGCGTAGTTTTCGCAAATCTGAATAACGATTTGCTCTGGTTAATTTAATTGGATTTGAAAGTTTTGACGCAATATTTTGTTTTTTTATTCTGCCTAACAGCTTAATTACCAAATAATGGACGGGGTTTTTCGTTATAAAAAATGTGTTCGTTAAAGCTCTTCGTATAACGGGATAGAAATTTTTGTTCTTATGATTAATCGTTATATCATAAAGTCGAAAAGGTTAAAAAAGGAAAAATTAGCGGCCGAAAAATCTTTGTCCAAAGGTTTTGCGCGTTTTTCTTATATACGTCGTTAGCGCCAATATTACTAATCCCAGGGTGCGAAATTTGTTAATTATACTTTTTAATCCTTGGACGATTTTTGTTATGATCTAACAAGTTGCGGCCTTAGAAACGGTCGCAACAAACGACTAAGCTATGTGGGTCAAGTCACGTGATGGCTTGATAGGATCGATCGTAAAGCCTATAGAGCCAAGTTCGACAGGATCGATCGTAAAACCTATAAAGCTAAGATCGATAAGTTAAAAAAGTTAAGTATAAGATATTTATTATTTCCATAATTTAAATAATTTTAACTTGTAATAACAATTCGTTACCTAAAATACCCTTAGTATTACGAGATGTAATACGATTACTGTATTTATTGCTTAGATTTTTACGATATTTCTGTCAATATAAACCCGTACGATTAAAGTTTAATAATTGGTTAAACCCTTTAGTTCGTTATACGTTATAAACTTTTGTTTAGTAATTCCGTTAAACTTTAAGTAATATCGCCTACATTATATTTACCAGCAAGCAGCCCGAATAGCCCATTTACCAAGTCTTTAATTATCTAGATATTAAAATGAAATCCGAGAAGGAAAAGAAAAACCCTTGTTTATCTTGCAAAAAAGTTTTTTGACAACTTGATACTATGAATAAACGCATTTTCCAGCTTAAAAGAAACAATAATGATCTTACGATGTCTTTTTAAGCCGTTTACGAAAAGCTTAAGGAAAAAGGAAAAGCTCTCGAGATTGGAAAGCTTTTTCGAATAAACCAGGTTATCCAGCTAAATTTTACTAAAGAACTAGGAAAAGGTTTTAAGTTTTCCAAGCCAGAATTTTTCGATAGAACTTTGACCAAGCTATAAATATTCTTGATTTAGTGCCGAATATATTTTAGGTATTTTCCTGTTCGACTTATTACGTTTATTATACGAATTAAGTTAGTAATCGGACGATTTACCGGAAATACGGCTATTTAATTCGAGCCTGTAATAAGAAAATACGTTATTTTGTCAGTTGAAAAACGAAACCTAGAAATAATGCGAATTTACAGCAATTACGAATAATTTAGGCAAGTATTAACAAAAACTTTCAGAATAATAAACGAAAAGATAAAAGCCGAGATATAAATGCAGTAGTTATAATAAAAATGATTAATATTTAGTTACGGCAATACCTTAATTTAGCTAATAACTAAACTGAACTAGGGACAAAAAACATTAATGGCTAAGTTTTTCGACGGCCTAAAAAAATGCAAAAAGAACTTTTTAAATTTAATCGGCCTAATTATTTGTTGGATTATATTGTTATGGCAGTTAAAATTGACGATCGATAATACGCATAATGCATTAAAGATATTAAAGGGAAAAATAATAGTAAATCCCGATATATGGCTAATATCAGCATTTTTCGATGTAGCAATATTTTTTACGACATAGAACCAGGATTTATGGAACTAAGAATTATTTATAGAAAAAACTGGAGCCAAATTAAGTGTTATAATTATAACAAAATGGGACATAAGATATTATGGTATAAAGTACTTAAAACGCCGCGTTAAAATAATTGGAAATCTGTGTCCAAAAAATAAATTTAAAAAAATCAAAAAGACGCAAGTAAATTTATTAATATAATTTAACGTAAATACGGGCCAGGTCTCCTATGACAAGAAATATAATAAGGGCTATCTCGATAAAAAATTCGATAAAAAATAGAAAAGCCAAAAAGCTAGCTTAATAAGCATCGCGAGCATAACAAAAAGCGTTATAACGATAATTACGTAAGTACCAGAATTAAATAAAAGAAATTTGTCCCGGAACCCTTAATCGATACGGCAGAATATATGCCATATATTGTCGACGACGAGAATATCCAGATTACAAAAAATAAAAATAACATATTTACGAACGAATTACCCGTATATATTATGAAAGATTCGACTTTCCAAACCGTACCGCAAATAACAAAGAGAATAAGCAATAATATCGATATTTTCGAACTACAGCCCTAGGAAATGTCCAGCAACTAGCCGAAATAAAAAGCTGGCCCGGAAAAAAACAATACCTATAGGAAAACCTTTTTTGTTATTATAAATAATATGATTATCACACGGAAAAAGAGTTAATCTAGCGTACAGTAAAAAAACATCACCAGAAAACTATTACGGATTTCCATTTTTAATTAGCATTTATTACAAATCCCCAAAAAAGGAAAATTATTAAGGAATAAATCTATTAATTTATAAGAAATCTTTAGAATAATAACTAAGATAACGCATAATAGGACGTAATTGCAAATATAAAGAAATAATTTATTCGATAGAGGAAAAAATTGCAGCCAAAGTAACAATAACTGATATAACTTAACGGAATAATACGCCGGCAATAACAATAAATATAGTAATTTAACGCGTTAAACAAAAAACATAAGCAAAATTCGACAAATTCGAATAAAAGTTAAAAAAATTATTTATAAAAAAGCCGCAAAATAACGAAATCTAAAGAAATTATAAAACATTTCCGAAAAAGGTTTTAAATACGACGATAAAAAATATTAATAATTTTATTACTTTGGATATATAAATCGGAACATATTGATATATCGCAATAGTGGATTACGGAACTTTGGGCGAAAATTATATTATACCAAATATGATTAATAAGTTCAAACTGCTATAGGAATATAAGTTAGAACTTTATACAACGACAAATATCAAAAGTTAGGAATTCGTTTACAATAACGGAAAAATTACGCGCAAAATTAATTATTTCGAGATTTTTGTAAAAGGATAATATCAAATAATTAATTTCGATATCGTCTTATTCGGGAATTACGATATGACCTTGGGATTATTATGGATACGTTAATACCGAATTTTAATTAACGGTAAAACTGGTTAAATAAAATTCATTTTATTCCTTATCAATAAACGAAAAAAATTAAATTTTTAATATTTGATCGATAATGACGACGAATGTAAGCATAAAGATCTAACAAAAGCTTTAAAACCTAAAAAGATAAAATATAAAAAAAATAGATATTAAAAAAATACGAGGTATTATTGTTATTATTAAAATGAAATTAAAATAATTAAATAACGATCTGAAATAATAAGAATAACAGCCCAAGAAATTAGAAACTTTAATTAATATATTACTATATTACTATAGATATAAGCAATTTTTCAAAAAAAAGCTCGATACGTAATTACCGGAATATAACGAATAAAATTACGAAATAATCCTTAAAAAAAATCCTCGACAAAATTTTACCTTATTTATAACCTTAACGGAAACAAATTACGTATTTTAAAAAAGTACCTGGAAGATCGGTTATAGAAAGGATAGATTCGACTTTCGAAATTACCAGTAAGGTATCTAATGTTTTTGGTATTTAAAAAAAATGAAAAATTTCGATTTTTCATTAATTATTAATAATTAAACGATATTATTATTAAAAATTAACTATTATTACCCCTGATTACGGCATTAAAAAATTAGGTTTACGGAACTAAATAATTTATAACATACGTTTTTAAAAATATATATAACATTATTAAAATTAAAAAAGATATACTAATAAAATATAATCTTTAAAACGAAATACAAATTATTTAAATATTTAGTTATACTAATGGGATTTACGAACGTATTAGTAACCTTTGAATAGATAGTAAACTATGTATTACGAAAATACCTTGATATTTTTATTGATTATTATTTCGATACTATTTTTATCTTTTCCAAAACGGAAAAAGTACATATAAGATACGTTTATAAAACTTTTTAAGTTTTATAAAATGTAAGTTTATTTATTAACGCAAAAAAAAGTTAGTTCCATAAGCAAGAAGTAAAATATCTGGAATATATTATTACTTTAGAATATATCAGAATAAACTTTAAAAAAATCGCTGCAATTACGAAATAGCAGATACTAATAACGATTAAGGAGATACAGGCATTCCTTGGATTCGTTAACTACTATAAGAAGTTTATTCGAAATTTTAGCGAAATTGCTATACCTTTAATAAATTTTATAAAAAAAAAGTAAATAAATACAAAATAAGAAAAGAATATTTTAGAATATTAAGGATACAATTATTAACGAGTTAATACTAATTATATACGATCTAAACCGCTTTATTAAATTAAAAACCGATATTTCGGATTACGTATTAAACGTAATAATCGGAAAGTAAAATAATTAAAATAAATTATATCCTATTTTATTCTTTTCGTATAAGGTAAAAAAAACCGAACTTGATTACGGTATTTCAGAAAAGGAATTTATAGTTATTATTATGGCATTTTGCGAATTTAGATATTTTTTAAAAAAAGATTTATATCAGATTAAAATTTATACGGATTATCAAAATCTTACCCGATTTATTACGACCAAGGAGCTTATAGAACGATAATTTCGTTATGCGGAAAAATTGACGAACTTTAATTTCGTTATTATCTATAGGAAAAACTTAGAAAATGGGAGAGCAAATGTCCTAAGCAGGTAATTAAATTTTGAAAAAAAATTAGTTTAAAATAATTATATGATTTTCGATATTACTATAAAAGAATATTTACGCTTACGGCAAATTACGATAATTCGGGCAGTACCTTTCGATATATATCAGAAAATCTAGCAATATAATAATAATTTCCCGGAAAATAAAAAGACGAATAAAATATAAATTGTAAAAGAATTTTAAAAAATTTTAATACGAAAAATATACGAATACTAATTATACGAATATCCAGAATTTACAAAACCTTAAAATGGTTTTAATCTATATATTTTTTTTCCTAAAATAAAAATAATAATATGAAAAATTATACGGCAATACGCTATTTATTTTAAAGCAAAGATTCGACGATATAAACTATACGGAAAATTACAATTATTATTAGTCGCAAAATAACTATAATATTTAATTACATTTAATTTTTTTACTAAACTTTTTATATCTGAAAATATAATTACAGGAATATATTACGATAGCATTTTCGTAATCGTCGATCGATTTACGAAATTCTTTTATTTTTTTACTATATTACGAAAATACGAACGCCGAATAAATAACATATATTTTTTTAAACATATTTTCAACATATACGGATTATTTATAGAAATTATTTAAAATAAAGGATTAATATTTATATTTAAATTGTAATAAAGTTTAATAATATAGATCGGCCTAAATACCAAATTATTTAACGTATTTAAACCATAGAAGAACGAATTGATGGAAAAAATAAATTAAATCTTAAAAATTTATTTATAATATTATATTAATTACGAACAAAATAATTAGATTGAAAAATTATTAATCGTATAACTAACTAATAATACTAATCATTACGAAAATATGAAAATAATACGTGTAAATGTAAATTTTGTATTTATTTTAAATATTTATAAAAAAGTACGTAACGATAATGCAATTAATATCAAAATAATTTTCATATTAAAATAATTATAATAAGTATATTAAGAAATCAAAAGGGAATTAAAATTCGTACGTAATTAAATAACTAAATATTATACCTAAAAAAAATTAAAAAAGTTAACTTTTAAAAAAGGGGAAAAGGTTTTTTTTACCACAAAAAACATTTAAATAAAATGACATAATAAAAAACTTAATTTCAAATACATTAATCTATATAAAATAGGCAAAACAATCTTAGAAAATAATTACTAATTAGAATTATTACCAAAAATTTAATTCTATTTAATTTTTTTCGTATTCTTATTTAAATTAACAGCGAATTTAATTAAAATGTATACAGCATAAAACGACGTAAAAATAAAAAATAAACAAACATACGAAATAAAAAAAATCCTTAACATACGAAAATAAAATGGATTTATTTAATACCTAATTAAATAAAAAAAATATTCAAATTCCGAGAACACCTAGGAACCCGCTAAAATCCTTATTAACGCCTAACGCTTATTAAAAAGTTTTTATTAATAACGCCAAAATCGGCAAGGTCGAAAGTTCCCTAATTAATGGATAACTAATTTATGAACTCCAAGATAAACCAGTTAAAAGAAGGCACGGCTTCCGCCGTTATGGCCTTAGCGGCCTCCAGTTCGGCCTGTTTTTCTCGACGTTCCAACTCATCCAGCTCCTCCAGGGACCGAAGCCCACGAAATAACATACGTATTATACGGTCGGCCTATAATTTCTTTTATTTTCAAAAATAATAAACTTTGGCTTACGCCTATTTCGCTTTTTTTTCGGCCTTCTTAAGTTTCGTTTAAACCTGAAAGTAATTTAAAATAAGCTTTTCGAATTAAAAAATAAAAAAAACCATTAACGTTATAAAGGCTTTAGTTCCGCGTTACGTATTTTTTATACCTGGAAAAATCCGACAAAAAAGTACGACAAAATAACAACCCGGAACGAACATAATAAAAACACATAAGTATATCCATAATTCGAAAAATAATTATTTTAAGCAAATTATTTCGCTTTTTCGTTTTTCTGTTCATCGGCTTTTTAATACGACCTAACATAATGGGAAAAAAAAGATTTACAGAAAAAAAAGAAATTTTCGGGACGAAAATTATAAAAAAGGAAAATCGTATTATAACTTAATAAGTTGCGGCCTCGGAAACGGTTGCAACAAACGATTAAGCTATATGGGTTAAGTTACGTAATAGCTCGACAGGATTAATCGTAAAGCCTATAAAGCCAGGTTTAACAAGATCGATCGTAAAACTTATAAAGCTAGGTTCGACAGGATCGATCGTAAAGCTTATAAAGCCAGGATCGATAAGTTAAAAAAATTAAATATAAGATATTTATTATTTCTATAATTTAGATAACTTTAGCTTATAACAATAATTCGTTACCCAAGGCACCCTTGGTATTACGAAACGTAATGCGATTACTATATTTATTACTCAGATTCCCACGATACTTCTGCCAACATAAACCCGTACGACTAAGGTTTAATAGTTGGTTAAACCCCCTAGCTCCTCACAATTTTAATAATTTTACTTATTTGGAATCAGAATTTATGGTCAAGGTATAGGCTTTAAATAGGATAAACGTTATTAATTGGAATACGGTAAATTAAGGATTTTTTTCCTTAGATCTTATGGATTGAAATACCATTGTTTCGGGTGGTTTCGTCGTTATTAGTAAAAATCCTTTAGCAGGCGTTAGGTGCCAATAAAACTTTTGGCGGGTTTCTAGGTATTTTCGAAATCCGAATGCTTTTTCCACTTAATTAGATACTGGGTAAATCCGTGTTGTTTTCGCATGTTTGTGACGGCTAGGCGGTTTAACCAACTATTAAACCTTAAGTCGACGGGTTTATGTTGGCAGGAGTATCGTGGGAATCTGAGTAATGGATATAGTAACGTATTACGTCTCGTAATGCTAAGGGTGCTTTGGATAACGATGTTATATTGCAAACTAATGTTATCCAAACTATGGAAATAATAAGCGTATATATTTTTGTCTTGGCTTAAGGTATTTAACCGGCTTAAGCCCTTAAGCCCCTTAAGCCTTTTAAGCCATTTGCTGGCTTAACCGGCTTAAAGGCGCTAAGTCCTTAAGTTCTTTAAGTTAATTACGTAATTTTTTTTAGCATATTTGGGCTTAAGTACCTAAGTTCTCCAACCGTTTTGAGGAAACCAAAATCGTTAGGTTATAATACGATCTTTCCTTTTCCAGGATTTTTATCCTTAAAAATTATTCATTTATTTGTTAATTCCGGTAAATAACTTTTTTTTCTTTATATTTATCATATTTGGTCGTATCGAAAAATCCCGTTTCCGCAAACGTATTAACGCTTTTATTTTTGCAGAACGTATTACATTATTAAATTTTATTATGCCTTAAGAAAATTTTTATTTTCGTTATTATTCTGTCGGCGTACCCTATAAGGTTTACCGTAATTTTGAGAAATACGCCCGTTATATATAATACGGTGATTTTTGTAATTTATTTGTCCTTTCGGAATTTAAACATAAAAATTTTTTAATAAGGAAAACCGTTTAGAACGCGAAAAGAAATAAGTCCGTAAGGCTTTGCGTAATATTGCAAATAAATTAAATTATTTGCACAAATAACGAAAGTTACTTTGCCGTCGTAAAATTAAAATATTTCGTTATAATATTTAGGGTGTAAAAATGATAAAAGAATTTAAGCGTTTCGAAAAAAAAACAAAAACAATTAAAGGCCGCCATTACAGTTATTACGTTAACATAGGTCGCGGCCAATTAATCCGATATCCCAGTTATTAAATGGTCGACCCTTAATTAGGACGCGTCCGTCGTTATTAATAAAAGTTCTTTAATAGGCGTTAAGCGTTAATAAAGTTTTTGGCAGGTTTCCAAATATTTTCGGAATTTAAGTACTTTTTCCACTTAATTAGGTATTAAGTAAATCCGTTTTATTTCCGTATATCGAAAATCTTTTCCATTTCGTATATATATTCGTTTTCCATTTCAATATCGTTTTATACCGTACTTATTCTAATAATATTTATTATTAATTCGAATAAAAAAACATCAAAAATTAAATGGAATTTAACTTTTGGTAAAAATTCCAATTAATAATTATTTTTTAAGATTTTCTTAACGATTTTATATGGACCGATATATTTAAAATCAAATTTCTTATTAAGTTTTTTTATCTAAATATTTTTTATAACGAAAAAAACCATTTTTCTCTTTTCGAAAATTAATTCCTTTAATCTTTTTTAATTATAATATTTACTTATTTAATTTCGTACGAATTTTATTTTTATTTTTATTTCTTAATATAATTATCGTAATTATTTTAACGTAGAAATTATTTTAACATTAATTAAATTATCGTTACGCGCTTTTTTATAAACCTTTAAAATAAAATTCAAATTTACGTTCGCAAATATTATCTTAATACTTTCGTAATAACTAATATTATAAACTAATTAAGTAATCGGTAATTTCTTAACCAAATTATTTTATTCGTAATTAATATAATATTATAAATAAATTTTTAAAGTTTAATTTATTCGTTTTATTTATTTATTCATTTAAAATCTAAATACGTTAAATAATTTGTGATTTAAGCTAATTTATGCCATAAGGCCTTGTTAAAACTTAAATGCAAATATTAATCCTTTATTTAATATAATTTTTATTAATAATCCGTATATTCTGAAAATATATTTAAAGAAAATATATGCTAATTATTTAACATTTATATACTTATAATATAATAAAAAATACGAAAATTTCGTAAATTAATTACTAATTACGAAAATATTATCGTAATATATTTCTGTATTTAAATCTTTTAATATAAGAAATTTAATAATAAAGTTAAATATAATTAAAAACCATAATCGTTTTATAACTTATAATAACTGTAATTTTCCGTATAATTTATATCGTCGAATTTTTGCTTTAACGCAAATATCGCATTACCGAATAATTTTTTATATTATTAATTTTATTTTAAGAAAAAAATATATACGTTAAAATCGTTTTAAGATTTTATAAATCCCTGGATATCTATGTAACTGATATTCGTATATTTCTCGTATTAAATTCTTCTGGTATTCCTTTATTACTTATATTTTATCCGTTTTTTGATTTTTTGAAAAACTATTATTATATTATTAAATTTTCTAATATATGTTATTAGGTATTACCCGAATTATCGTAATCTATCGTAAACATATATATCTTTTTATAATAATATCAACAATTATATAACTAATTTTAACCAATTTTTTTTCGAAGTTTAATCGCTTATTTAAGGTATTTATTCTGCCGTTCTCTAAGCCTTTTTTATAGATAATAACGAAGTCGAAATTCGCCAATTTTTCTGCATATCTTTATTATCGTTTTATAAACTCCCTAATTATAGTAAATCGGGTAAAATTTTAATAATTTATATAAACCTTAACCTAATACAAATTTCCTTTTAGGAAATGCATAAATTTCCAAAATACCATAATAATAACCATAAATTCCTTATCTAAAATTCCGTAATTAAGTTCGGCTCCTTTTAACTTATACGAAAAAAATGCAATAAAATATAATTTGCCTTAATTATTTCGTTATCTAATTATTATACTTAACGCATAATTCGAAATATCGGTTTTTAGTTTAACGGAAAGGTTTAAATCGTACATAATTAATATTAATTCGTTAATAATCGCATCCTTAATATTCTAAAATACCTTTTTTATATTTAATATTTATTTAAATTTTTTTTTCGTAAAATTCGTTAGGGATATAATTATTCTGCTAAAATTTTAAATAAAGTTCCTATAATAATTAACAAATCCAAAAAATACCTATACCTTTTTAATTATTATTAACGTTTGTTATTTTGTAACTACAGCGATTTTCTTAAAATCTATTCTAATATGTCTTAAGATAATAATATATTTTAAATATCTTTTTTCTTATATATGGAATTAACTTTCTTTTGCATTAATAAATAACCTTACGTCCTATAAAACTTAAAAAACATTATAAACTTATTTTACGTATGCTTTTCTTATTTTTAAGAAAATAAAAATATCGTCGAAATAGCAAATAACGAAAATAGCGAAGTATTTTCGTAATACATAATTTACTATCCGCTAAAAAATTACTAATACGTTTGTAAGTCCTTTTTATATAACCAAATATTTAAATAATCCGTATTTTATCTTAAAAGCTATTTTCCATTCGTATCCTTTCTTAATCCTAATAAAGTTATATTTATTTTTAAAATTAAATATTATAAACTGTTTAATTTTATAATGTCGGTTTTTTATTTCCGTAATTAAAGGTAATAATATTTAATCTTTAATAATAACGTTGTTTAATTATCGATAATTAATTATAAGTCGTAATTTTCCGTTTTTTTAAATACGAAAAATATAAAATATTTTATTAGTAACTTCGAAAATTAAATCCATCTTTTTTATAGCCGATTTTCCAACTATTTTTTGAAAATTCGTAATTCGTTTTTATTAAAATTATAAATAAGGTAAAACTTTGTCAAAAATCCTTCCTTAAGAATTATTTTATAATTTTATTTGCTATATTCTAATAATTTCGTATCGAATTTTTTTTAAAAAACTATTCGTATCTATAATATTATGGTACCATATTAATTAAATCTTTTAACTCCTTAAGTTATTATTCTTATTTTTTCAAATCGTTATTCAGTTATTTTAATTTTGTTTTAATAATAATAATAATACGTCGTATTTTTCTTTAATACTCGTTTTTTTTCTTATATTTTATTTCTTTAGCTAATAAGATATTTATCGTATCCTTATGCCTTTATTTGTTATTATTATCGATCGAATATCCAAATTTTAAGTTTTTCTTTTTTTTATTTATTATTAAAGAATAAAGCAAAATTTATCTGGCCAGTTCCGCCGTTAATCAAAATTCCGTATTAGCATATTTATAATAATCCTAAGACTATGTCGTAATTCTCGAATAAAACGATATCGAAATTAATCATTTGGTATTATCGTTTAACAAAAATCTCGAAATGATCAATTTTGCGTATAATTTTTCCGTTATCGTAAGCGAATTCCTGATTTTCGGCATTCGTCATTATATAAGGTTCCAACTTATATTTCCATAACAGTCTAAGCTTATTAACCACATCCGGTACAATATAATTTCCGCCCAAAGTTCCGCAATCTACCATTACGGTATACCAGTATATTCCGATTCGTATATCCAAAATAATAAAGTCGTTAACGTTTTTTATTGTTACGTTTAAAACATTTTTTGGGAATTCCCTTTAATTTTTCTAGGTTTTGTTATTTTGCGGCTTTTTTAAAAATAAACTTTTTCTTTTAATTCCTATTCGAATTTATCGAATTTTATTTATATTTTTTCGTTTAATGCGTTAAGCTGTTATATCTGTTATTATTGCCGGCGTATTATTCCTTCGAACCGATTTAATTATTACTGGTTTTACTGTAATTCCTTTTCTTATTAAATATAATGTTCTCTTATATTTACAATTATATCCCATTATATATCGTTTTAATTATCGTTTTAAAGATTTTTTATGAATTAACGTATTTTTTCCTTAATAGCCTTTTTTTCGTAAAGATTTATAATAAATACTAATTAAAAATAAAGATCCGTAATAATTTTTTAATAATGCTTTTTTACCGTACGTTAAATTAACTCCTTTTCCGTTTGGTAATTACATTATCTATAATAACAAAAAGGGTTTTCTTACGGGCATTATTTTCCTTTAAATTAACTTTTTGCTTCGGTTAATTATTAAATATTTTTTGGGGTTATGGTTCGAAACTGTCAATACCATTATTTATTATTCTTATTAGGCCCGGTACGGTTTAAAAAGTCGAATCCCTTATAATATATTCGGGTAATTCGTACATAAATATATTATTTCCATTTTTCGTAATCGAGATATTTTCGTCATCGATAGTATATAATATATATTTTGCCGTATTAATCAGAAATTCTGGGACAAATTTTTTTTATTTAATTCTAATATTCGCGTAATTATCCTTATAATACCTTTTGCTATATTTACGTTATTTATTAAATTAATATTTTGGTTTTTCGCTTTTTTCGTTAAATTTTTTATCGTAATAATCCTTATTAAACCTTTTATTTAAGGTCTAATACGTACTTGGTTTAAATTATGTTAATAACCTTGCTATTATTTCCTTAATTATTCTTAAATTATTCCTCCGGTACAAGGGTCTAATTATCCTATCGTAACTTCTTAAGCTTTTTATATTTATAAATTTTATATCCCATTTTGCTATAATTAAAGCATTTAATTTGGTTCTAATCTTATCTATACGTAAAGCCGAATTTCATAAATCCTAACATTATTATATAAGAAATAAAAGGTACGTTTTATTTTTTCCATTAATTAAATTTATATCCCGTTCGTAAAGCATATTATTTTTTCTTTTTTATCATCTTTTAAACAATCGGTTATTAATCTTAATTATTTTTATAATATACCGATCTAAAGTAATTAATCGTTTAATTCGAATAATTTTATTTTTTACATTATCCTTTAACCCTTTACAAAACATATCGATAAAAATATCGGCCTTATTATTTCCCCATCCGGCCTTAACCGCAAAACTTTTGAAAATCACGGCGTACTTAAACGCAAATCCTTTTTATCGGAATTATAGGAATTATTAGGCCGCAAATTATTCTTTATCCGGATTACCGAAATTATCGCGTATTTTATTTTCGAAATTGGTATAAATTAAAAAAATCTTATTAATAAAATATTCCTTATTTACTTTTTTTATTTTTAAAAATTTCTCATAATAAATTAACACTAATTAGCCGTATCCCCTATTAAACATATTCCCATTATTAGGACCATATCCGCTAAGTTATTAAAATTTAAAAAACAAAAGTAAATTCGTATTTAAATTAAAAAGGTTTAAGGGTTATCCTTTCCATCGTAAGGTTCTGGCTTTTTAGGCTTTATGCGGGCGAAAAAGGATTAAGCAGGTGCCGTAACCTTAAGTTATCGAATTTCTTACTTTAGTTCCCGAATTCGAACCTAAAATTATTAAATAAGGGTTTCCTAAATACTGGTTAACATTTTAACAGTATTAAATATTACTTAAAATTTAACGGTATTATTAAACAAAAACTTATAACGTATAACGGATAAGCAATTTAACTAACTATTAAACCTTAAGTTAACGGATTTATATTAATAGAAGTATCGTAAAAATCTAAGCAATAAATATAGTAACGCATTACATTTCGTAATACCAAAAATACTTTAAATAACGATATTATATTGCAAACTAATACTATCCAGATTATGGAAATAATAAACGTATATATTCTTATTTTGGCTCAAAGTACTTAATTGGCTTAAGCCCTTAAGCCTCTTAAGCCCCTTAAGCCACTTACTGGCTTAACCGGCTCAAAGGCGCCAAGTCCTTAAGTCCTTTAAGCCAATCACGTGATCTTCTTGGCATGTTCGGGCTTAAGTGCCCAAGCTCTCCGACCGTTTTGGGGAAGCCAAGATCGTTAGGTCATAACAATGTTAAGGATTTTCTTTATCTTTTATACCTATTCGTCTTTTATTTCCATATCGTTTTGTATCGTATATACTTTAATTATATCGGTTGTTAATTTAAATAAAAAAATAAAAAATTAAACAAAGTTTAACTTTTGATAAAAGCTCCAATTAGTAATTGTTTTTTAAGATTTTCTTGGCGATTTTATATGGACCGATATATTTAAAATAAAGTTTTTTGTTAGATCGTTTTATTTGGATATTTTTGATAATAACAAAAATTATTTCCCCTTTTTAGAATATTGGTTTTTTACGCTTTTCCAATTATAATATTTGCTTATTTGGTTATGTACAAATTTTGGTTTTGTTTTTATTTTTTTTAATATAATCGTTATAATTATTCTGACGTAGAAATTATTTTAATATTAATTAGATTATCGTTACGTATTCTTTTCTAAACTTTTGGAATAAAACCAAAATTCGCGTTTACTGGTGTTATTTTGATATTTTCGTAATAGCTGGTATTATAGGCTAATTAAATAATAAGTAATTTTTTAACTTAGTTATTTAGTTCGTAATTAATATAATATTATAAGTAAATTTTTAAGGTTTGGTTTGTTCGTTTTATTTATTTATTTATCTAAGGTTTAAATACGTTAAATAATTTGTAATTCAGGCCGATTTATAACGTAAAGTCTTATTAAAATTTAAATGCCAATATTAATTTTTTATTGAAAATAATATTTATTAGCAATCCGGATATTTTAAAAATATGTTTAAAAATATGTATATTATTTGTTCGGTATTTATATCCTTATAATATTGTAAAAAAATAGGAAAGTTTTTTGTAACGATCGATAATAACGAAAGTATTATTATAATATACTTTTATAATTAGAGTTTTTAACATAAAGCGTTTGGTAATAAAATCGAATATAATTAAATACTATGGTCGCTTTACGATTAGTAATCGCTGTAATTTTCCATATAGCTTATATCGTTAAGCCTTTATTTTAGCGCAAATATCGTATTGTTGTAGGAATCCTCATATCGTTAATTTTATTTTAAAAAAGGAATATATACGTTAAAGCTGTTTTAAGATTTTGTAAATCGCTAAATATTTATATAACTAATGTTCGTATATATTTCGTATTACATTTTTCCGATATTTTTCTGGAATTTGAATTTTATTCGTTTTTTAGTTTTTTGAAAGATTATCGTTATACTGTCAGATTAGTTAATATATATTAAAAGGTATTGCTCGAATTGTCGCAATTTGTTACGAGCGCAAATATCTTCTTAATATAATATCGAAAATTATATAATTAATTTTGACTAATTTTTTCTCGAGGTCTGGTCGTTTGCTTAAGGCGTTTGCTTTGCCGTTTTCTGAGTTGTTCCTATAGATGATAACGAAATCGAAATTCGCCATTTCTTTCGCGTAACGAAATTATCGTGTTATAAGTTCCTTGGTCGTAATAAATTAGGTAAGATTTTAATAATCCGTATAAATTTTGACCTTGTACAAATTTCCCTTTAAAAAGTATCTAAATTTTCGGAATGCTATAATAATAATTATTAATTGTTTATTTAAAATATCGTAATTAAGCTAATTTTTTTAATTTGTATAAAACGAATATAATACGGTATAATTTGCTTTAATTATTTCGTTATCCGATTATTATACATAATACGTAATCCGAAATATCGGTTTTTAGCTTAACGGGGCGGTTTAGTTCGTATATAATGAATATTAGCTTGTTAGTAATCGTATTTTTGATATTTTAAAATGCCTTTTTTATTTCAGACGTTTATTTAAACTTTTCTTTTTCTTAAAACTTATTAGAAGTATAATTATTTTACTAAAGTTTCGAATAAACTGTTATAACCTAACGGTTTTGGCCGTTTACGGACGGTCGGGGCCCTAAGGGAAAGAAGCTCTGACCCACGCCAAGAAATCACGTAACTGGCTTAATAGGCTTAAACGTTACCATTATTTCAGAGACGTTAAACCAGTTAAGCCACGGAAAGCTTAAAGAGGCTTAAAGGGACTGAATTATTTAAATATCTTTAAGCCAGTTAAAGATACCTTAAGCCGGAATCAGATATATACGCTTATTATTTTCATAGTTTAAATAGCTTTAACTTGTAATAACAATTCGTTACCTAAAACGCCCTTAGTATCATAAGACGTAATACGTTATTATTTTTATTGCTTAGTTTTCCACGATATTCCTGCTAACATAAACCCGTATAACTAAGGTTTAATAGTTGGTTAAATCTTTTAGCCGTTATACGTTGCAAATTTTTATTTAATAATATCGTTAAACTTTGAGCAATATCGCCGACATTATATCTACCAGCAAGTAGCCCGAACAGCCCATTTCCTAAGTCACTAATAACTCGGACATTGGAATAGAATCCGAAAAGAAAAACAAAACCTCGCCTTTTTCGCGCAGAAAATTTTCGACGTTTGGACGCTATAAACGAATGTATTGTTTAACTTAAGAAAGATAATAATAAGTTTATAACGTCCTTATAAGCCGCCAATAAAAAGCTTAAAGAAAAGAAACGGCTTTGAAATTAAAAAACCTTTTCGAACGAGCCAAATTTTTACTTAAATTCAACCTAGGAATTAAAAAAAGGTTTTTAAGCTTCTTTAGGCAGAACTTTTCGACGGAACCTTAATTAAATTATAACTATTTTTAACGTAATGCCCAATATATTTCTGGTATTATTTTATTTAATTAATTATGCTTATTATACAAGTAAAATACATAATTAAACGATTTATTAAAAATAAAATTATTTAATTAACAAGTATTATAAAGGAATGCGTTATTGTATAAATAAAAAAAGGAAATACGGAAATAATATAAATATATAATACTTACGAATAATTTAAATAAGTATTAACGGAAACCGTCGGAATAATAAATAAGAAAATAAAAACCAAATATAAATCTAATAATTACGATAAAAAGATTAAAATATAATTATAAGAATATATTAATTTAATTAAAATTTAAGTTATATTAAAAAGAAAAAGTATTAATAATTAAATTTTACGATTGCTTAAAAATTAAGAAAAGAATTTTTTAATTTTAATCGGCTTAATTATTTATCGGATTATATCGTTATGGTAATTAAAATCGACAATCGATAATACGCCTGGCGTACTAAGAGCACCAAAGAAAGAAAAACGATAACAAATTTCGACATTCGGCCAATATTAGCGTTTTTCGACGTAATAGCATTTCTTAAGATACGGAACTAGGACCCATGGAACTAGGAGCCATTTACAAAAAGGATTAAAGCCAGATTAAATGTTTCAATTACGACAGAATGGGATATAAAGCAGCATGGTACAAGGCACCTAAAAAACCCCTTTAGGACAACTGAAAACCTATACCCGGGAGATAATCTAGAGAAAATCAAAGAAACGGAAGTAAATCTATTAATATAATTCGGCCTAAGTACGTACCGGGCCCCTTAAGGCGAAAAATCCAACAAGAAATACGAAAAGCAAAAAGGTTGGCTTAATAAATATTGCAAATATAATAAGAAATATTACAAAGATAATTACGTAAATAGTAGGATTAAATAAAAAAAACTCTGTCCCGGAATCCATAATCGGTACGGCAAAATACATGCCATTTATTGTCGACGACGAGAATATCCTGATTACGAAAAATAGAAATAATATATTTATGGAAAAGTTACCCATATATATTATAAAGGATTCGATTTTTTAAATCGAATCGGAAATAACAAAAATAATAAATAATAATATCGATATTTTCGATTTATAACCACAAAAATTATTTAATAACTGGCCGAAACAAAAAGCTAGTCCGGAAAAAAATAATAACCGCAAAAAACCCTTTTTTATTATTATTAGTTACATAATTAACAAAAGAAAACAGGATTGATTTAGTATATAATAAAAACATATTACCAAAAGATTATTACAGATTTTTATTTTCAATTAATATTTATTATAAACACTTATGAAAAAAGAATTATCCAAAATATATGTTAATTTATAAAACGACTTTAAAACGATAATTAATATAACGCATAATAGGATATATTCGAAATTATAAAAAAATAATTTACTTAATAGAAAAACAAATTATAAAAAAACCAAAAATAATTTATATAATGCGAAGAAAACATACGCTGGCAATAACCACCAATATAAGAACTTAACGCATTAAATACAAAAATATAAATAAATTTTGACAAATTCGAAAAACAATTAAAAAGAATTATTTATAAAAAAGGCGTAAGATAATGAAACCCGAAAAATTAGAAAAATTGTTTAAAAAGGCTGTAAACGCGATAATAAAAGCCGTTAATAACCTTATCACCTTGGATATAGAAATTAAAACGTATTAATATACCGCAATAATAAATTGCAGAACTTTGGGCGGAAATTACATTATACTAAACGTGGTTAATAAATTTAAATTACTATGGAAATAAAAGTTAAAATCTTATACAGCGATAAATGTCGAAAGTTAGGAATTCGCTTACGACAATAAGAAAATTATACGCGAAATTAATTATTTCGACATTTTTGTCCAAGGATAATACCAGATAATAAATTTCGACATCGTTTTATTTAGGAATTACAATATAATTCTAGAATTACTATAGATACGTTATTACGGAATTTTAATTAATAAATGGACTGGTTAAGTAAAGTTTATTTTATACCTTATTAACGGATAAAAAAAGAATTAAAATCTTAACACTTGATTAAAAATAGCGACAAATGTAAGCATAAAGATATAATAAAAACATTATTATCTAAAGAAACAAAAAACAGAAAAAAAACAGGCATCCAGAAAAAATAGGACGTATCCTTATTATTATCAAAGCGAAAGTAAAATAATTAAATAACGACCTAAAATAGCAGCCCTAAAAATTAGAAAATTTAATTAATATGTTACCATAATAATACGAATACGAACAGCTTTTTAAAAAAAAAGCTTAATACGAAGCTACTAAAATATAACGAATAAGATTATAAGATAATTTTTAAGAAAGGCTCCTCGACGAAATTTTACCCCATTTATAACTTTAATAAAAACAAGTTACGTACTTTTAAAAAATACCTGGAAAATTGGTTATAGAAAAAATGGATTCGACCTTTAAAGTTACTAATAAGATATCTAATCTTCTTTATACCAAAAAGGACGAAAAATTACGACTTATAGTTAATTATCAATAATTAAATAACATTATTATTAAAAACTAAATATCATTACACTTAATTACGGAAATAAAAAACTAATTTTAGAGAGTTAAATAATTCATAATATTCGATCTTAAAAATGGATATCACCTTATAAAAATTAAAAAGGAAAACAAATAGAAAATAACATTTAGAACGAAATACGGATTATTTAAGTATTTAGTTATACTAATAGAATTTACGAACGTATTAGCAACTTTTTAACGGATAATTAATTATGTATTACGGGAATACCTCGATGTTTTCGTCGTTTATTATCTTGATAATATTTTAATTTTTTAAATAACGGAAAGAATATCTATATAATATATTTATAAAGTTTTTTAAGTTTTATAGGACATAAGGCTATTTATTAATGCAAAAAAAAAGTTTTACGTTCAGAAAATAAAGTATCTAGAATATATTATTAGCTTAGGATATATCAGAATAAACTTTAAGAAAATCGCTATAATTACAGAATAGCAGACGCCAACTATAATTAAAGAGATATAGGTACTTCTTGGATTTGCCAATTATTATAGAAAGTTTATTTAAAATTTTAACAAAATAGCTATACTTTTAAAAAAACCTTACGAAAAAAGCAAAAGAATTTAAATAAATACCAAATACGAAAAAAATATTTTAGAATAGTAAAAATATAATTATTAACGAACTAATATTAATTATGTACGATTTAAACCGGCTCGTCGAACTAAAAACCGATATTTCGGATTATACGTTAAGCGTAATAATCGAGCAACGATATAATTAAAGCAAATTATACCTTATTGCGTTTTTTAATATAAATTAAAAAAACCATATTTAATTATGGCATTCCAAATAAGGAATTTATGGCTATTATTATGGTATTTCGAGAATTTAGATATTTCCTAAAGGGAAACTTGTACCAGATTAAGGTTTATACTGATTGTTAAAATCTTATCCGATTTACCACGACCAAAGAATTTACAGAACGATAACTTCGTTATGCGGAAAATTGGCGAAATTCGATTTCGTTATTATCTATAGAAAAAGCTTAAAGAATAATAGAGCAAACGCCTTAATCAAATAATTAAACCTCGAAAAGAAATTGGTCAAAGTTAGCCATATAATTTTCGATACCATTATAAAAGGATATTTACGTCCGTAACAAATTGCGATAGTTCGAGTAATGCTCTTTGATATATACCAGAAAATCCAGTAATATAACGACGGTTTTCTAAAAATCCAAAAAATAAATAAGATACAAATTCCAGAAAGAAACCAAAAAGATCTAATATACAACATATACGAATATTAGTTATATAAATATCCAGAGATGTATAAAACTTTAAAACAGTTTTAACGCATATATTTCTTTCTTAAAGTAAATTTAATAATACACAAAACCATATAATAATGCGATATTTATACCAAAACAAAGGTTTAATAACATAAGCTATATAAAAAACTATAGCTATTACCAGTTATAAAACGTCCATAATATTTAATAATATTCGACTTTATTATTAAACTTTTTACATCAAGGAATCCAGTTATAGAAATATATTATAAAAGCATTTTCGTAATCGTCGATTAATTTACGAAATTTTCCATTTTTTATTATATTATAAGAATATAAACGCCGAATAAATAATATTTTTTTTAAAATACGGTTTTAAAATATACGAATTATAAATAAATTTTATTTCAAATAAAAAATCGATATTTATATTTAAATTTTAATAAGCCCTTATAATATAAATCGATTTAAATTACAAACCATTTAATGCTTCTAAATTATAAACAAATAAATAAATAAAACGAACGAATTATACCATAAAATTGAATTGCGATATTATATTAATATAGAATAAAATAATTAAGTTCAAAAATTATTAATCGCATAACTAATTTATAATCTTAATTATTACGAAAATATCAAAATAATATCAATAAATATATATTTTGGTTTTATTTCAAATATTTATCAAAGAAAGTATCATAACGGTTTAATTAATATCAAACCAATTTAATGTTAAAATAATTACGATAATTATATTAAGAAATAAAACTAAATTTAAATTTCGTACATAATTAAAAAAATAAATATTGTAACTAAAGAAAATTAAAAAATTAATTTTCGAAAAAAGGGAAACAGTTTTTCTGGTTACTAAAAAAATATTTAAATAAAATAACCTAATAAAAAAGTCGATTTCAAATATATCGGTCCATATAAAGTCGCTAAGAAAATCTCAAAAAATAATTATTAATTAAAATTATTATCAAAAATCAGATTTTATTTAATTTTTTACGTATTTTTATTCGAATTAATAAAAATATAATTAAAGTATATACGGTATAAAACGACATAAAAATAAAAAAATAAATAAGGATACAAAATGAAAAAAATCCTTAATATACGGAAACAAAACGGACTTATCCAGTATCTAATCAAATAAAAAAAGCATTCGAATTCCGAAAACACCTAGGAACCTACCAAAATTCTTATTAACGTTTAACGCCTGCTAAAGAACTTTTATTAATAACGACGGGCGCGTCCTGGTTAATAATTAACCAATTAATAACCGGGAAATCGAGCTAGTCGGCTGCGGCCTACATTAACGTAATAGCCGTAACGGCAACCTCCAATTATTTTTGTTCCTTTTTAAGGCACTTATATTCCTCTATAACTTCTATACCTTGGATACTTCGATAAAACATCTTGATATTACGATTACGGAAAAGCTTTTTTTGCTTTCGTAAACGGTTTAAACGACCAAATAATTTATTTATATGTTATTAAATTCTTAATAGTTGTTTTAATAATATATTTTTCCAGTTTTAAAACGTTTTTCTATAACAAATTTATTATATTTAAATTAGAAACGACTAAAAAGCTATAAGGGCCTCCGTACTTAATATAACGTACATATTTTTCTGAATTGTAATAAGCCTTATAAATCTTTTTTTAGATTTATAACACAAATAAGAAAAATTCGATAACATAATAAAATTAAAATATTAATATATTTACGAAAACGACATTTTTTAATACGACCCGATATAATAAATATATAAAAAACAAAATTATTTATTAAAAATTAATAAATAAATAATTTGATTTTTAAAAACGAAGATTTTAAAAAAAGAGAGATCGTATTATAACTTAACGATTTTGGCCTTTTACGGATAGTCGAAGCCCTAAAAGAAATAAACCCCGACTTACGCCAAGAAATTACGTAATTAACTTAATAAGTTTAAACCTTATTATTAATTTAAGGACGTTAAATTAATTAAGTTATAGAAAGTTTAAAAAGCCTTAAAAGAACTTAATTATTTAAATATTTTTAAGCTAATTAAAAATATTTTAAGCCGAAATACAATACATATATTTATTATTTCCATAATTTAAATAAATTTAGTTTATAATAATAATTCGTTATTCAAAACGCTTTTAATATTACGAAACGTAATAGGTTATTGTATTTATTGCTTAATTTCCCCCGATATTCCTGGTAACATAAACCCGTATAACTAAGGTTTAATAGTTGGTTAAACCGCCTAGCCGTCAAATGTATTTAATATATACGAAGTGGAGCTAAGATTATGTAATTGAATTTGCGAGGTTACCGAATTAGGACCTTGGAAAAGGGTTTTTTAAAGTGCCGACAGAGCTATAAGTATGGACTTTCTTAACTATTTATACGAAAAGTAAAGCATTAACCCAGATAGCAACTTCGTAACAATACTGGCGTTAGTATAAGCAACTCTAAGTCAGCGTCACAAGCCGGTATATAGAACGAAACGATTATCAAGAGGTCATTAACACTTATGTATATTGAAAACCCGTTACGTTGGTTTCTTAATTTAGAATCTCTGGCCTACGGTACCGGCCACTAACAAATCCCTGCCTCCTAAATCCGGCATCTGCGGATTCTTACTGTCCGACTCATTTTCCCTCTTACAACATCACCTGCCACACTTATGACGATGCGAACCCCGAAAGACCGCCAACTTCCCAACCCCGACCGCTCCCGCCTCGGCGCACCGAACAAACGCCCCCCTCCCTCCACCACCCGCGCCGCCATCTCTCTTTCCGCCGTCGACCTCTGGGGCTGGCCCTCGCGCGGCGGCCTCATTGTTCTCCCCCGTGTCACAGCCCTGGACCTCACCTTCCTCAACCTCGACGCCACCGACTTCTCCTCCTACTCCCACCGCAACCCCGACCAAGACCTCGAAGACGCCTTCTGCAAACGCCTCCTCCTCCTCGGGGCCAAGTGGTTCGACAGCCACGCCCGCTACGCCTTTGTCTGCGGCGTCGCCGAAGACCTCGACGTGGAGATCCAAGCCCTCGAGGACGGGGAGCAGCCCTCACCGACAAAAATGGAACGTCGCTGGGTGAACGTCGCGTGGCTGCCCGACGGGAAGGGGTTCTGGGTTGCCGAGTTTGAGACGATAATGAGGGGGTGGCAGGAAAGGGGGAATCTCCCGCCGGTAGGGGCCGCGAAGGTGGCGCTAGCGCGGGATATGCAACAGAAGGGGGCGATTTTGAGGGAGTTGGGGGGAAGGTTCTTCGAAAGGGTGGAGGAATATGAAGGGGGGGCGTGTTTGAATGCCTGGGAGGGTAAAGAGACGGGAGAGGTTGGGCCGCTGGTTTATATGCCGTACGGGGGGCGTTAAGGACAAGGCTTAAAGAGGTTGTTTGCCGTTACTGCCTCTAGCAATAATGAAGTTTACCTACTTATCCATGGATAGGTACTATGCAGCTGAGCTGCTCAGAGACTATCTTGCCTAATAGATATCCTCCTTGTCCACATCCGCACAATTGCCACTTTCGGGCTTCTTAAACACCTCCGTTAACCACTCATACTTTTTATACCAGCACGTACATGTCCCATGCAACGCACTTTCTTCGCCTCCAATCGCATTCGTATCCGTCTCCTTACACTCCATTTCCCCCTGCCCCTTATACCACCCCTCATACGGCTTCTCCCCTTCTAGGGCCCCCCCGGATATCATAAACAATACACACATCCTTAATCGTTCCCCCCGTCATCCACCCGCTTTCATTACTGTATTCCTCCATGATCTTAATATACTTAGCCGCGCAAACCACGCATAATTATCCGCGTTTCTCTGCGTGTAGTACCCCGAGTACTGCGGATCCGGATCCCGGTAATTCGTCAATACGCGCGCATTATACGGCCCATGCGCCCCATGCTACTCCGTATTCCCCCTGTCCGTATACCTTATCTCCAAATCCGACACATACGGGCTCTTATTCTTATCCCCCGGCCCGGCATTCATGAAATAATCCAGATGCGTAATTTCATACAAGAAAGATCGCGCCTGGTTATCCCACTTATTTAGCCGCTTCTTCTGGTTCGCAGGCCGGTTTTTGCTTATGGACTCTTCGAACGTATCGAGGTTGAAAAAGTCGTTGCAAAAGGTGATCTTGCTGTACTTGCCCGTCGGGGCGCTTTACGCCTGGAAAGTCGGTTTGCCGGACTGGAGGGGCGCGCGGTAGGGGCAGTGGTCCCGGTCGGGCTTCGCGTCGCCGCAAACGTTATCGGGTCGGAGCTATCACTGCCTTGCTTGCTATCGCTGCAGCGGATTTCGATCCAGAACTGGCGCCAGGAAAGCCAGGGGGGAGGGGGGGGGCTGATATAACCACCAGTATAACCACATTTCGTTTGCGGCTTCGAAGATTTCTACATAACAACTCGTTAGGAACGGGATAAAAGTAACCAAGTCTAATATTAATAACTTACGCTGAATCTCCTTACGCGTATTATCCGGAATCTTGTTTTATCCCGCATTCGGCCTCCAAAAATTCACCGCCGCCGCATACGCCCAGTCGATGTTCTTGTGTACCCCGTCCTGGCTCGTAAGCGTGTGGAAGTCCTTGTACGCCCGCGTGATTTTGTTAACCTCCTCGTTGCCGCAGCCCTTCCAGCCGAAAAGGTGCGTCCCGCGGATGTTCTCGACGGTGATGTTATTGCCGCTTTCATCTTTAAGATCCGGGTACGGGGGGAATTTATCGTTAAAGAAGTCCGGGGCATAGTTCCAGACTTCGTTATAGTCAACATCGTCGTCTTGGGCGATAGTGAAGGAGGGGGTGGAAATAAGAGCCCAAAGCCTGAAAAATAGGAAGATGTTGGACCGCATTATGGGATGTTAAAAAGCAAATGTTGCCAGACTCCAGGACAAAGGATATCAAAATCAATTCCTGATAATCATCTACGTTATTTATATACCTTTTCAAGAACCCATACAATTACCTAAGTTTCAGACCTGCAATGTTACATCCTTCCAGGCCCCAAAATATAAATATCCTTTTACATCACACTTCAGTCTCCCCGCGGCGCAATAAATAAATCCTTTACGATAATTATAAGGCCCTATCTCAGCTTCTTATTACTTCTTTTATAAAAGAATTCCCTCCGATACATAAGGTCAAATTCTCGCCCCTCCGTACCATCTAAGTCATTTCATATCTTACACCTGTACTCTTTTACATTGCTTCGACCTAATGGTAGAGGTAACGGTGCTACCTACTCAAAATACGCGGATCCTTTATGCAAATACGCCCGCAGCCTACTGATATCTCATACCACCTCTCTTTTCGAATCTATTTTTAAAACATACGCCGCTGCCTCTTTGCAGCATCGCCTTAGCGCCTTGTATAACCTCGGAATTCAACTTAGCGCCTTTATCGCTACATAGTATACCCCGGCCTTTACTGTAAATAACTCTGCCCTGTCCGATGAATTGATGGCATTATTTCGAGCCTCGCCGTTATTATCGCCGCGAACTGCCCTACCCTATATTAACTCGAATTAAACTAAGAGTATCCTGAAACCTGTGAGAGATTGTATCGTGTGTGACGGCCTTGGTTTATTATGAGTGGCTGCTTTGTTATAATGACGACTGAGGTCCGATGCTCGGCCCTTACCTTAAGACTTTCACCATATAAGAATAAATAGGAAGATTCTGAGCGAAAACCGCGAAGTTTAAGAACAAATACCCTTTTCAATCCATTATATCCTATCCATAGGTTTATGGGCTAATAAGGTATTTAGGTAACTTTATCAGTTTCTTGATGAGGTTGTTAGTAGAGAAGAACCTTACGCCTTGGATAAATATAGTTAATAGTTTTAGTGGCAGATAGTAGATCCTTTCGTTGGAAACGTCGCACACAGCCTCGTGCGAACTAATAATTAGGTCCGCTTCTCTCCCAAATATCAAAACGCGGCTGGCATCCGGTCGACCAGGTCAGAAGCATAGAAAATCAGCTACTAACCTGCATTTCAAAAACCCATTCCAGCCCCCATTTGCCTCCCGCCCCCGCACTACCTGTCGGATTTACGGGAATAGTAAGCTAAAATAGTCTAACTTCAGTAATCTCGGGATGCCGCTGCACCAACGGGTGGGCCTGGGGTTGCTGTTTTAGTTATATTAATTAATACCATGGTTCGTTATTGTTTGAACGGAGCTGTTATATATAGATAGCCAACTGTCGCTATTGGTGGATGCAGCATTGTGGTAGGAATGCTATGACGAGGTCCCATACATCACATGATGTATCTTTATGCGCCCCGCCTTCACGCCCCGCCGTCCGCCCCTCCCCCTCAACCTCTGAAGACCAATCATAAACCTTACCATGCTGGTGGCACTGCAACTGATTGGTTCCGCTTGGGAGGGCTGTTACAAAGTTGGCATTTCGCCCAGACTAAACAATCGCCTGATGAAACGTATGCGAGTAACGCATTACCAGTGTTGGGCTTCGCATGCAATGTCAGGGGCTTGCTAATAACCCAAACACGAGAGATCGTCGATATATCTGACGACTTGGAAGGAAAGCTCTAAAGATATCATTGTTGGCGCGCAGTGGGCGTCAGCGCTCAGGGCGATTGATAGAGAAATCCTCGAATATTGAGGGGTAGCATTGGATGGCTATGCAGGAATGTATTTCCGTTTTCGGGTCCCTTTGTTAGATGACTTCCTAGGAAGTCTCTTCGCGCCATCCCCCTTGCTTCCCGCCGAATGAACCTCCCATCAACCAACGTGTATGAGTGCATGCGCCTGAGGCCTTCTTACTTGACATACCCTCTGGGTCCTTTCAGACCAGGTATTTCGGCCCTTCCGCGCTAGCTCTGGAAAGCGGCCATGCTGATTTGGATAATTCCCCCCGTTTCCCTTTCTTGCCATCAGCCCTTCCGCTGCGCAGATGCCGTAACGTTTGCAAAAAGGGGTCAGGTTTATGCCATGTACCCGATACAGTTAATTCACGCCGTACCGAATCCATCACCCGGCCTTGATGGAAAAAACATCGGGCGAAAGGAGCGGTATCCACTGGCTAAGATTGTCGCAGATCCTAACCATAAAGCGTGATAGGCATAGGATATATGCTGCAGTACGCTATTACAAGAAAAAGTCCCGATAACAACGTTCGAAGCAATGTTCATAAAGGGCAGCCCTAGCCTAGATGTTTAGTCGCTCCACCGAGGGTTCTTACAGGAAAGCCGTACAGTAAGGTAGTTCTGGAAAGCGACCTCCCTTTTTACCGCTCAAAATCGCAATACACATATTATTAATACACCTGGGTTAGCAAGGATATATCCGCTTTTTTGTAAGACAGGGCAAGATAACTCGCTGGCAACAAAATATCAGCACGTTTGGTGTAATTTTTGGGCGTCTAAACGAGACTTTAACAGTTAATCTCGTATCTCTTATGTTGGAAGCATACTTTGATAGTCCTAAAAGTAACTTAGATGAGGTCAAATTTTGGGGTTCCGTAATATTAAAAATGGTTCGGTACCTTTTTGGGTTATTTGCATTAGCGTAATTAATCCGTCGGGAATTACTGGTTAACATCGATTCGGCATCTCCATTAATTTTTTTACCAGGTTCGGCCCGGATTATGTGCAAAATTCCGACTTTTAATTACAGGTATTTTCGTTTTTTATTATTTAATCTATGTAGGTTATCTATACGATATCGGCCGGCATACAGGTCGGTTACCGGCCCTCTTATACCAAAAATAGACAGAGATAATCTAGGTCGTTAATAATAAGGAAAAAAAGCTAGTTAAAGTCCTTAGCAAATCTAAATAAGCAAATTATCTTAATTTTTATTAATATATATAATGACGCCGAGATAGCTTAATTTAAAACGCAAGAAATAACGCAAAAAATGCCGGCTACTATTAAGT
Organism: Monosporascus cannonballus; assembly: GCA_004154925.1. Lineage (NCBI taxonomy): Eukaryota > Fungi > Ascomycota > Sordariomycetes > Xylariales > Monosporascus > Monosporascus cannonballus. The sequence continues at coordinate 304,388 of QJNS01000039.1, read as the reverse complement.
CGATATATTGGTGAAAATTATTCCCGTACGATTATTAAGTAATGCCAGAAAGGAATAAAAAAAGTTAGGTATTTCCGTAAAAATATTATAAGTGAGATTATAATTGAATTACGAAAATAAATATTTATAAAAAGTTTTTTGTTACGACCTGACAAGCTACGGCCTTCAGGAACGGTCGCAACGGAAAGGGCCAAAAAAACTATGTAGATCAGATTACGTGATAGATCACCAACTTACTGGTGGTAAGCCAGTGAGCCGGATCACCAACTTATTGGTGGTAAACCAGTAAGCCGGATCACCAACTTACTAGTAATAATCCAGCTAAAAGAAAAAAATATATACGCTTATTAATTCCATAATTTAAATAGTTTTAATTTGCAATATAATATCGTTACCCAAAGTACCTTTAATATTACAAGACGTAATATGTTACTATATTTATTACTTAGATTTTTACGATATTCCTATTAATATAAATCTGTCAACTTAAGGTTTAATAGTTGGTTAAACCGTTTAACCGTTATACGTTATAAGTTTTTATTTAATAATACCGTCAGATTTTGAATAATATTTAGTATTGTCGAAATATCGATTAGCATTTAGGAAACCTTTATTTAATAGCTTTAGGTTCGAATTCGGGAGCTAAAAAAAAAGTTCGATAATTTAAGGCTACGTTATTTGCCTAATTTTTTTCGTTCGTATAAAGCCGAAAAAACCAGAACCTTATAATAAAAAAAATAACCCTTAAACTTTTTTAACTTAAGTACGAATTTATTTTCGTTTCCTAAACCTTAATAACCTAGTAAATATAGTCCTAATAATAAAAGTATGCCTAATAAGAAATACGGCTAATTAATTTAAGCCCATTATAAAAAATTTCCTGGAAATAAAAAAAATAAATAAATAAAATTTTATTAACAAAGTTTTTTTAATTTATACCAATTTCGAAAATAAAATGCGCGATAATTTCGGTAATCCGGATAAAAAGCGATCCGTAGCTTAATAATATTTATAATTCCAATAAAAAGGATTTGCGTTTAAATACGCCGTAACTTTTAAAAGTTTTGCGGTTAAGGCCGGATAAGGAAATAACGAAATTAAAGCCTTTATCGACATATTTTATAAAGGGTTAACAATAATATAAAAAATGGAATTATTCGAATTAAATAATAAATTACCTTAAACCGATATATCGTAAAGGTAATTAAGATTAATAATCGACAATTTAAAAAATAATAATAAAAAAAAGATAATATGCCTTACGTTCGAAATATAATAAGTTTAATTAAGGAAAAAAATAAGACGTATTCCTTATTTTTTACGGAACGGCGCCAGGATTTATAAAGCTTGGCGTTACCCATGGATAAAATTAAAGTTAAATTAAATGTTTTAATTATAGCAAAATAGGATATAAAGTTTATAAATACAAAAAACCCAAGAAGTTACGATAAAATAATTAAATCCTTATACCGGAAAAATAATTTAAAAATAATTAAAGAAACGATAATAAAGTTATTAATATAATTTAAAGTAAATACGGATTAAGCCTTAAATAAAAGGTTTAATAAAGATTATTATAATAAAAAGTTTAACGAAAAATACAAAAAGCCAGAAAACTAATTTAATAAATATCGCAAATATAATAAAAAGCGTTATAAAGATAATTATGCAAATACCAGAATTAAACAGAAAAAATTTGTTCTAGAACCCTTAATCGATACGGCAAAATATATACCATATATTGTCGACGACAAAAATACCCCGATTACGAAAAATAAAAATAATATATCTATATACGAATTACCCGTATATATTACGAAAGATTTGATTTTCTAAACCGTACCGGGCATAATAAAAATAATAAGTAATGGTATCGACAATTTCGAACCATAACCCCAGAAAATATCCAGTAATTGGCCGAAATAAAGAGTTGGCTTAAAAAAATAATGCCCGTAAAAAAACCCTTTTTATTATTATAAATGGTATAACTATTAAACAGAAAAAGAATTAATTTAGCGTACGGTAAAAAAATATTATTAAAAAGTTATTACGAATTATTATTTTTAATTGGTATTTATTACGGATCCTTAAGAAAAAAAGGTTATCAAAAAAAGATATATTAATTTATGAAAAATATTTGGAATAATAATTAAAATTACGCTTAATAAAATGTAATTATAAATATAAGAAAATAATTTATTCGATAAGGAAAAAATTATAAAAAAATTAGAAATAATTCATATAGCTTAAAAAAATAATATGCAGATAATAACAATAAATATAATAATTTAACGCGTTATATATAGAAACATAAATAAAGTTCGATAAATTTAAATAAGAATTAAAAAAAAGGTTATTTATAAAAAAGTTACAAAATATCGAAACTCAGAAAAATTAAAAGGAATTCCTAAAAAGGTTTTTAACGTAATAATAAGAGATATTAATAACTTTATTACTTTGGATATATAAATTGGAACGTATTAGTATATCGTAATGGTGGATTATGGAGCTTTAGGCGGGAATTATATTGTACCGGATATGGTTAATAAGTTTAAATTGTTATAAAGATATAAGTTAAAACCTTAAATAACGACAAATACCGAAAGTTAGGAATTTGTTTACGATAACAAAAAAGTTATATACGAAATTAATTATTTCGAGATTTTTATTTAAGGATAATATTAAACGGTTAATTTTAATATCGTTTTATTCGGAAATTACGATATGATCTTAGAATTATTATAAATACGTTAATACGGAATTTTAATTAATAATGGAATTAATTAAATAAAGTTTGCTTTATACCTTATTAATAAATAAGAAAAAAGAAATTAAGATTTTAATATTCGATTGAAAATGGCGACAAATGCAGGTATAAGGATACGATAAATACCTTATTACCTAAGAACATAAAATATAAAAAAAAACGGATATTAAAAAAGAATATAACATATTATTATTATTATTAAAAGGAAATTAAGGTAATGAAATAACGATCTGGAATAACATAAACCATAGCTTAAGGAATTTAAAAATTTGATTAATATATTATTATAATATCATAAATACGAATAAATTTTTAAAAAAAATTCGATACGAAATTATTAAAATATAACGCATAAGATTATAAAATAATCCTTAAAAAAGAAATTTCGACAAAGTTTTACCTTATTTATAACCTTAAGAAAAACGAGTTACGTATTTTTTAAAAAATACCTGGAAAATCGGCTATAAAAAATGGATTCGATTTTCGAAATTATTAATAGGATATCCGATATTTTTCGTACTTAAAAAAATAAAAAATTGCAATTTATAATTAATTACCGATAACTTAATAACATTATTATTAAAAATCGAATATTATTACCTTTAATTACAGAAATAAAAAACCGATTTTACGAAATTAAATAATTTATAATATTTGATTTTAAAAATGGATATAATTTTATTAAGATTAAAAAAAAGATACGAATGGAAAATAATTTTTAAGATAAAATACGGATTGTTTAAATATTTGGTTATATTAATGAGATTTACGAACGTACTAGTAATTTTTAAACGAATAATTAACTACGTATTACGAAAACACCTTAATATTTTCGTCGTTTGTTATCTCGACGATATTTTCATTTTCTTAAAAACGAAAAAAATATATACGGGATATATTTGTAAGGTTTTTTAAGCTTTATAAGACGTAAAATTATTTGTTAACGTAAAGAAAAGTTAATTCCATATATAGGAAATAAAATATTTGGGACATATTATTACCTTAGGACATATTAAAATATATTTTTAAAAAATTGTTATAATTACAAAATAATAAATATTAATAATAATTAAAGAAGTACAAATATTCCTTGGATTCGTTAATTACTATAAGAAATTTATTTGAAATTTTAATAAAATAATTATATTTTTAATGAATTTTACTAAGAAAAAAAAAGTTAAAAGGACGCCAAATATAAAAAAGGTATTTCAGGATATTAAAGATATAATTATTAGCGAACCAGTATTAATTATGTACGATTTAAACCGTTTCATTAAATTAATAACAGATATTTCGGATTATATATTAAGCATAATAATTAGATAACGAAATAATTAAGGTAAATTATACCCTATTGCATTTTTTTGTATAAGTTAAAAAAAGCTAAGTTTAATTACGATATTTTAAATAAAAACTTTATGGCCATTATTATGGTATTTCGGGAATTTAGGTATTTCTTAAAGGGAAATTTATATCAGGTTAAGGTTTATACGGATTATTAAAATCTTACCCGATTTATTACAACCAAAGAGCTTATAGGACGATAATTAAGATATGTAGAAAAATTAGCGAATTTCGATTTCGTTATTATTTACAAAAATAAATTAAAAAACGGCAAAACAAATAATTTAAATAAACGATTAAACTTTAAAAATATTAGTTAAAATTAGCTATATAATTTTTGATATTAATACAAAAGGATATTTACGTTTACGACAGATTTTAATAATTCGAGTAATACTTTACGACATATATTAAAGAATTTAATAATATAACGATAATTTTCCAGAAAACCAAAAAACGGATAATATATATATTTTAAAAAATATTAAAAAGATTTAATACAAGAAATATACGAATATTAATTACATAAATACCTAAAAGTCTATAAAATCTTAAAACGACTTTACCGTACATATTTTTTTAAAATAAAATTAATAATATAAGATTTTATACGGTAATATAATATTTGCGTTAAAACAAAAGTTCGATAATATAAGCCATACGGAAAATTATAATTAATATTAATTACACAACGATTATAATATTTAATGATATTTAACTTTATTATTAAATTTTTTATATTAAAAAATCCAGTTCCGGAAATATATTGCAATAGCATTTTCGTAATAAACGACCGATTTACGAAATTATTTTATTGTTAATTATATTATAAGGATATAAACGCCGAATAATTAGCATATATTTTCTTTTAATATATTTTTAATATATACGGATTATTTATGGAAATTATATTAAATAAAGGATTAATATTCGTATCTAAATTTTGGCAAGGCCTTATAATATAAATTGGCCTAAATTATAAATTATTTAACATATTTAAACCTTAAATAAATAAATAAATAAAATATATAAATTAAATTTTGAAAATATATTTATAATATTATATTAATTGCGAATAAAATAATTAAGATACGAAATTATTAATTACATAATTAACCTATAATACTATTTATTACGAAAGTATTAAAATAAGATTTACAAACGTAAATTTTGGTTTTATTTTAAAAATTTATAAAAAAATATGCGATAGCGGTCAAATAATATTAAAATAATTTTTATATTAAAATAATTACGATAATAACATTAAGAAATAAAAATAAAATTGGAATTCGTACGAAATCAACTAAATAAATATTATAATTAAAAAAACTTAAAAAAATTAATTTTCGAAAAAAAATGGTTTTTGTGGTTATAAAAAATATTTAAATAAAATAACCCAGCAAGAAATTCGATATTAAATATATCGGTCCATACAAAATCGCCAAGAACATTTCAAAAAATAATTATTAATTGGAACCTTTACCAAAAGTTAAATTTTATTTAATTTTTTACGTTTCCTTCTTCGAATTAACAGTAAATACGATTATGGTATATACGGTATAAGACGATATGGAAATAAAAAACGAATAAATATACGAAATGGAAAAAATAATTGATATGTAAAAATAAAACGGATTTACCCAGTACTTAATTAAATGGAAAAAATACCTAAATTCCGAAAATATATGGGAATCCGTTAAAAATCTTATTAGCGCCTAGCGCTTATTAAAAACTTTTTATTAATAATAGCGGAATTACCCGAAATGATGATATTTTAATTTACGAGATTTACGGAAGGAAACCCTTGGTTTACCGTATTTTAATTAATAACGTTTATTTTTTTAAAACTTAAACCTTAATTACGGATTCCGATTTTAATTGCGTAAAATTATTAAAATTATTTAAAAATTAAAGAATACGATTACTAAATATCGCATTTTAAAATTGATAGTATTAACGCTAACGACGTATGTTAAAAAATACGTAAAAGCTTCGGATAAAAACTTTTCGGCCGTTAATTTTTTTTTTTAATTTTTTTGATTTTGCAATATCCCAATTAATTATGGAAATAAGGATTTTTATCCCGTTATACGAACGACTTTAACGGATATATTCTTTATTACAAAAAATCCTATTTATTATTTAGTAATTAAATTGCCGAACAAAACAAAAAAAATAAGGTATTACGTTAAACCTTTCGAATTTAATTAAATTAATTAAGATAAGTCGTTATTCGGATTTGCGAAAACGATATTTGGACATACCGGAAAATATATTACAGGTATGTAGAAAAACCTTATTAGGAGAAAAAAAATCTTAAGGATAAGATTTTGGGAAAAAGGAGATCGTATTACGATTTAATAAGTTACGGCCTTTAAAAACGGTCGTAACGGAAAAAGCCAAAAAAACTATATAGATCAGGTTACGTAATAGATTACCAACTTACTGGTGGTAAGCCAATAAGCCGGATTACCAACTTACTGGTAGTAAACTAGTAAGCCGAATTATTGACTTATTAGTGGTAATCTAACTAAAGGAAAAGGATATATACGTTTGTGAATTCCATAATTTAGATAATTTCAGTTTATAATATAATATCGTTACCTAAGGCATCCTTGGCCTTACGAAACGTAATACGTTACTGTATTTATTATTTAGATTCCCACGATACTCCTGCTAACATAAACCCGTCGACTTAAGATTTAACAGTCGGTTAAACCGCCTAGCCGTCACATTTTTCCTAAAAAAACCATTTATTTTTTCAAAAAGAATTTAAGTAATTATTTTATTAAAACATATAAAAACTTGTGCGATGAGATTAGAGTTACTTTTAAGGTAATCGGGATAACGTAAAAATTATGCAGAGCCAGAGCGCATTGGTAAGTATTTAGTTAAACGGCTATTTAACCGTATCTATATCCGTTAACCGGTAATAAAACGTTACCAATTCTGAATTTCCGGGCGTTAGATTACGTATTAATAAACTCCAAATTTAAAATATTCTTTGACCTAACAGTTTAACTTTTTAAAGCTGCAATTAAAAACAAAAATTAAGTTACGATTTAATTTTAATAAAAAATTTAAACTGGTTTATAAAAAGATTAAAAATGCATAAAAGGAATTATAAAACGTAATCTGTCGAAAAAGCTATTTTCATAATATAGTTTTAAAATATTCGTAAGGCGTTTTTAAGATATTACTGTAACGAACCTGTTATGCATCCACCTGGAGGTATAAGCAGTATCCGAAATAGGGTTTTGATTTGCAGGTAACAATAGTGCGAGGAATGATTTAATGGTCTGTTCGTTAAAAGGATTTAAAGACTTTTCCCACAGTAGAGAACGGCTGCCTCTGGCTGTAGGCTTAGATTGATAGCTAAGGAGCGAAACTATGTAGGTGGCTATCTATATGAGGAAGTGATTCCTTATATATCCATCCCTTTTTGAACGAGTGTGTCGTGGATCTATGTGATCTATGTGATCTGGTCCAGATCACCTAGATCACCTAGATCACTTAGGAGGGCCAAGAGTTCTTGGCCGGGGCTTAGCCGTTGCGCACCCGCGCTAGGCCGCAAAGAGAGTCCTAGTGAGACGAGAACTCTTGTTCTCGTAACAATATTACCCTCGTTTTCTCGTTATTCTCTATAACCAGAATGACACTTCTGCTTTGCTCAGTTCTATATACCATGGGCAAATTACAGCGGATGCTCGGATTGATTTTTAGTTTAAGGAGCCAACTACTCTACCTTTTCACTTGGCAATTATAACTGCTAAAAAATGAACTTTATAATTAATAATCTTATTTATCAATTTAAAAATATTGGAAATGTTAAAAAATTATTAAGATTATACGGCTTTGAAAAAAAAGTATTGTATTTATAATAAGAGATACGAATCACCGAAAAACGTTGTTTTAACCTACAATTTATATTTTAAAAAATTATTAAACTTTTCTTTATTTTTTTCTTGATCTTTAAAGCTTTCGACGAAATGATTAAAAAGACGAAAAATACCTAAACATTTTATTAGTCGGTAATTTAGTATTATAATAATGCAAATTTTGAAATAAAGTCTGTAACGTTATACGTTTAATTTTTCGCTGCTGGGTTAATGTGATAGAAACAGGGATTTCTGTCTCGAAAAGACCAACCTTTAAAGTCTAGCGCAAATCTGTCACGGTTAAACCCCGGACAAAAAGGCTTAGTATTTGAGGTAATCTAATAAATCTAGGTAATGTAGGTAATCTGGCACCACATTACATATATTACATAAATCCACAATATATTTACAGAATAAAAATAGAATATACAATAAATCTGTTTTTGTTAGCAGTCACAGTGATCAAATGCATGAAGTTAGTAATAGCTTAATGATCTATGCTAGGAAAGACTAAAGAAGTCTGGGGCGTTCCGCCCTTATATATACGTCCTGTTTGTACAAACGGTAATCCCTAGATAAACGCTATCCCAGGTTGCAAAGCACTGCTTTAAAGCGCCAGCCGTAGGCATCTAAAATACCCAACTACCAATACGCCTTTTTGCGTCAAATAACCTTATCCACTAAAGTTTTTAATTTATATAAAAATTAAACTCTTATTTTCTTTAATCTTAAATGCTTTCTAACTTATTTTATATCTATATTCTTTTAAGCCTTAAATTAATTACAAATCGTTCGAAATTAGCCTTATTTAATAATTTCGTAAGCCCATTTGCTAGGTTATCCTTATTTTTTACGTATTAGAAATAAGTATTTCCGTTTTGAACCTTTTAACGTACATACTAATATTCGAACCAAATATAACGTTTTTTTCGGGTTATTTATATTTTCGTTATTTATTTTAACGTATTTATATTATTTTCCAAAATCAAAATAAAACCCTTAAGCATAAACCTTAATTTTATAAGGAAATTGTTAATTTTTGTTATTTTTATTTTTATTATTTTTAATTTTACATACTTTATTTCCGTAATATATTTAATAGTAATATCTTATAACTTCGAAAACTACATAACGAATATTTTAACTATAAAAAATACGTACCCCGTAATAAATTTTATTAATTCGAAATCCGTAAAACTTATATCTATTATTCCGAATAACCTCAAATCGTTATATTTCCGGTACGGATATTTTTCGTTTAACTTTTTATACCGAAAAAATAAATCTGCCGTATTATTTAAATATCGTAATAATTACTTCATATATTCCCGATATTTAAATAATAAATTACTTATAAATTTAACTTAAATTAAATTTGCAAATATTATATTGTGTTTGTTATTATAATTAGAAAAAATAAACTAATTTATTAAATTAATATATTCGAAATTCTTTCCTTATTAATTATTTTATTATACTGTATAACGTATTTTAAATAATGTTTAATAAATAACGTAAATACTTTCCGCATAATATTTAAATTTATTAATTACAATAATCTTTCGATATATTATTATTAATTTAACCCGACGTTTTTAATTAGCAAATAACGTATAATCCGTATATCCAAATATTAATCCACGTTACTTAAATCCTTAATAAGTACGTCTTTAATAATTCTTTTAGTAATACCTTAAAGGCGTTATTTCTTAAGGCCGAAAAACAAAATATTATCGATATACGAAATAATAATAACTTATATTTCCGGATTATGGTATATTACGTTATCCGAAATTAATAAACGGAATCCTTATTTTGGTGATATTCTTTTTACTTTTTTTATTAAAAACTTCCGGTTTATTTTAAGTTATATAAAGGATTTATTAATTTAATAATTTTCTTAAATGATTAAGAAATATCTTAATTTCCGAAATGAATATTAATATATTTTATTAATATAAAAAAAACTTTATCAAAATGTTTCCCTTTAAGTTATTATTTAAGTAAACGGTAATAAAATCTATTTGAAATATATGCTAGTCTAAAACGGTAATTAATATTATTAAATTTTTTAATATATAGCCTTTATAATATTAACTGAAATTTCGTCGTAATTTATTCTTTTCCGTTAAATAAATCCTTTTACGCAAATACGAGCCTTATACTTTTTTAATTTTCCCGTAAATATATATTTTTTTCTTAGTATTTATTTAATATTTATAAGCTATTTAAAAAATTTTCCGCCAAAAAATATAAATATAAAAATTCCGCGCAAAAAGGTTTTTTTAATTTTTGTAAAAATTATTTTAAGCCATATTCTTTATTTTAGGCTCTTTATAATTTCCTTTAAGTTTGGACTATCGTCCATTATAAACAGCTTATAGGTTTCGTTATTCAAATCGTTACCAAGGTCGAAATAAAAAGTATATATATTATAATCGCTTTTTTCGTTACTTTTTTGAGTTAAAACTAACTTTAATTTGTGTAAAAGGTCCGAGATTTTGTTTAAAGTTTCTAGGATATATAAGGTAAGAATTATTTTCTTTAAACGCCCCCTTTTGGGCTTTATTTATTTCGTTTCTTAATTTGTATTATCCTTTAAAATAACGTTATCGTTTTTATTTTTTTATTCCGACACCCTATTTTTAACGGTATTTCAAACGTTTTTATACGGGTTACGGAAATAACTAAATAATATTTTTCAGGTTAAGGAATTATTTTAGTCTTTTTTTAAATCTTTATAAATAATAACATATAATATTATTTGCAATTTGCGGCCATTTAATAATTAAACCTTATAATTATATATTCTTTAATACCTTAATAATATTTCTTTTATTTTATAGGTTATTAATTTCTTTAACATAATCCTATAATTTATATGGATTAAAACTATCTATCTGCTGCTAAAAATACGAGAATAATTATTATCTAATTTATATAATTATTTTGGTTTAAGGTTAAATATATTTTTAAAATATTTGATAAATATTATATCCTTTATAATTAATTATATTATTTTATTAATCGAATAAACTATAACTTTAATTATAAAGTTTTAAAAATGTATAAATATTTTTATTTATACGGAAATCGTACGTATTTTGTATTGAAAAAATTAAATACCATATTTTATAACTTTATTTTAATATTAATTATATAAATTAAAAATTCTTAGCTTAATATTTTCCATAACGCAAAAAATCTCGATAACTATTATGCCGAATTTCCTTCCGCCGTTAAACCGCAAAATTTATATTTTTTTCCTTTTACTGAACGCCTTTAAACGTTTAATTACTTCCGTAATATACGTATATAAATATTATTATATTTCGTCCTTAATTTTGAACGAATAATATTCCTTATAACGTAATAAATCGTTTATAATAAATCCAAAATAATTATTATTTTTAATATTAACGGGCTTTATTAAATTTACGTCGTATTAAACAATTTCCCTTATATATTATCTTTATTTTTGGGGGTTTATAAACGGGAGTTTCCGTATTCTCGCTTTATTATAAATTATATAAAATATAATTTTTATATCCTTAAGGTCCAAATTTATTCCTGTAAATTTTTTAATAATCCAAATTAATCGTTTAATATTAAGATGAGAAAGGCGGTAGTACCAAAAAAGTTTTTTTATAATTTCGTCTATTATAAAAACCTTTCCGTCCTTAAAGGCTTTTACAAAAGCTTTTCTTAAATTACTAATTAGGTTACCGTTACTTGTTTCGTTAAATACTTTTCTTAATCCATATTTTTATAAATCGTCTTCGTTTATTACTATAACTTTAAAAATAAATACCGATTTTTTATAAAACTATAAGAAAAATCTTTTTCGGAAAACGTTAATTATTATTAATTAAGTTTTATTAAAATTAATCAAAATATTATAATTTAAATAACTTTTTGTTTATAAAATACTTTCCCGAAAAATACGTTTAATAAGAAATCCTTAATATATAATATATACCTTATTGAAATTTTGGTAATTTCTTTATTAAAGCTTTTTAAAAATTACTTAATAATACCGATAAAAATAATAATTATTGGTCCGTTTTTTATCATAATTTGATTTTTTTAAACTTAAAACCTAACATAATATTGTTTTTAAAATCGTAAATATTATTGGTAATATTAACGTTTGTTCCCGAATCTCAAAGCAATTTATCTTAGTTATTATTTATGGAAAAATATACGTACAAAAATATAACGCTGCTTATAATTATCGCTTTAATTACTTTAAGTTAATTAATTACTTAAAGCTTAATATATTTAACTGCTTAAATCTTAAAGCCTTTAATTATTTATAATTTAAAGTTTTCATTTATTATAACCTTTTAAAATCCTTATTATTTTATTTTGTCGTATTATTATACAAAATCCTGAAATTATTATTTTTTAACGTAAATATTAAAAGGTTTTCGGTTCAACCGGTATAATTCCTTAAAACCTTTAAAAATAAATTATTTTTCGCTTTAACCGCCGTTACGTATATTACAAAAACTATTATTATTATTACTTTAATATTATTTACGTATTTTCTTTCCCTTATTATTTTTCCGCTCCTTTTACGGTTTAAAGTAATCCTTCGTTATATGGCCGTATTTTCCATAATTAAAATAAAAAGGCTTTTTTTATTTTACGCAGGCTTTTGATTTTTAAAATTATTATTATTACCCGTACCCCTTTAGGTATTATAAGCCTTTTCGTTGTTTTTATTATTAATATAATTATAAAATTTATTATTAAAATTATTAATTAATTACTAAAAGAAGTAATCCGTTTATTTTATTACCGACTAAATAATTTTATACTAGCTGCCGGCTCGTTCCTCCATAATAATAAAAATATAATAATTTATTTTTCTGGTCCAAATTATATATTATAACTTCTTACCTTACGAAAAAACTTCTGTAATTTAATAGTAAATTATATTAGGTTTCTTTTATCGTAAATAAATTTGCTAAACTTTTTTTAAAAGGACTTTTATTTAATTTTACTTCTAGCGCCGTAAGTTTTCCTAAAAATCCTTAATATTTTCATATTTTCTTTAATACCTATAATTAATTTTACGGACGCTTTTTTGCAAATCTTAATAATGGCCTTTATCAAATGCAATTAATCCGATTACTTTAGCTTTATTCCGTCTTTATAACTAATCTCTTTAAGGGCTAAAATAAAAACGTTATTCTAAAACTTTTAATTAATTAAGCCTAATAAATAATTTTTCTTATCCAAGGTAAAATCGAAACATTTTTAACGTAACTTCGTTATATTTCCGTTACTAAATTTTTTAAAATCCTTTTTTTATCTTTTAAAGTAATATCTGATTTACTAACACTATTTAAATTACTAAGGAAACCGTTACGATATCCTTATTATTTTAAATAATTTCCAGATAAATCCGAAAAAAATAATAATAAATTATTTAAATTATCGGGGTTATTACGTAATACACCTTTATTTTGAAGTAATTTCTTTTTAATACTTTTCGCTTTCTTTAAAACGTTTAATTTTTTAATAAATTACCTTTTCGATTCCGTTTTATTTTTTTTAAAAAATTTAATTTTTTCTATATCATCTTCCATTACGATAAATACTTTCTTTAAATTATTTAACCTAATAAACTTAACGTTTTATAATATTTTTCGTAAACTTTTTAAATTTTACAATTTTTTTAATTAGGGCGGAAATAATAACGTTTCGATTTTTTATAATTAAAAATTTCTTCCGAACTGGGGCATATACAATAATTATTTTATAACGTTATTTATTGGTTTTATAATATTAATATCGAAAAACATATAAAACTTATTTAAATTGCTTTCGGGTTATTATTTCTAAATAAGGATTTTATATTATTTTTTTACTTACTATTATAATCACAATAATAGAATATTTTCTTTTAAAAAGGTCCCGAAAATAAGTTCTTTTCTGCCGCCATTTTTAATCTATAATTCTATTTCTTTATTTTATTTTTATTAAAATATTATTCTTTTTAATCGTTAAAGGTTTTTCGTTAAAAGAAAAAAAAAGTTAAGTACGTTACCTTATATAATAAGGGTTTTATTTGCTATCGTTAATTACCACTTTACTTTCTTTTAAATTATTAACTAAATAACTTTTTTTAAATTTTGCGTTTTTTTTATTAATTTAATTTACAAATAAGTATTTCCTTTAACGTATTACTGTTGCCAAAAACCAGAAAATATTATTATATTAATAATCCGAATAATTAAATATAAAAACCTCATAATAACTTAATTTATATAAAAAAATTAAAAAAATCTGGGACGTTCCGCCCTTATATATACGTCCTATTTATACAAACGGTAATCCCTGGACAAACGCTGTCCCAGGCTGCAAAACACTGCTTCAAAGCGCCAGCCGTAGGCATCTACAGCACCTAACTGCCGACAGTTTTTATGTAAATAGTACCAACTTAAATTTGGTTTTTTAATTATTAATTTAAGTTTATAATTAAAAATAACACGTTTTATTATTGGAAAACTATATAAATTTCTCTAACAAATAAATTATGAAAATATTTTTCGTTTTATTATTATCTGTAAATCAAAATCTTATTTTGGATATTGCTTATATTTTTAAGTAGATATATAGCAGGTTCGTTATATTTTGATAATCTTTTAATTAATAGCCGATTTTTTTGACCTAACAGGCTTAGCGGACCTGGAGACGGTGAGGGATAAGAAGAACTAAGCCTAGGATAGAAGAGTATTACGTGATCGGCTTAAAGGGTTCGGAAGGCATAGTGCCTTGAGCCTTTTGAGTTGTGTCCAAAGTTTTCGAAGGCTTAAAGCTCTTAAGGGCTTAAACTCCTTAAATACTTTAAGTCATAAATAAGATATATATGCTTATTATTCCCATAATTTAAATAACATCAGTTTGTAATAATAATTTATTACCCAAAACGCCCTTAATATTACGAAACGAAATATATTATTTTATTTATTATTCAAAATTTTACGATATTTCTGGTAATATTAACCCGTACGATTAAGGTTTAATAATTAATTAAACCGTTTAGTTGTTATATGTTACAAGCTTTTATTTAATAATACCCGTAAACTTTGAGCAATATCGCCGACATTATGTTTATTAGCAAGCAGCTCGAATAACCTACTTACCAAGTTCTTAATAACTCGGATACCAGAATAAAATCCGAAAAAGAAAAAAAACAGCGTTGTCTTTTTCGCAAAAAGGTTTTTTAATACCTGGATATTATAAAAAAACGTATTTTTCAGCTTGAAAAAGATAATAATGATTTTACGACGTCTTTTTAAGCCGCTCATAAAAAGCTAAAGGTGAAAAAAAAGGGTTTCGAAATTGGAAAACTTTTTTAAACGAACCAGGTTATTCAGCTGAATTTTATTAAAAAATTAGAACAAGTTTTTAAACCCCCAAAGTCGGAATGTTTTAACAGAATTTCGATTATATTATAACTGTTTTTAACTTAATACCGAATATATTTCAAGTATTTTCTTATTCGACTTGTTATACTTATTATATAAAATAAATTTGCAATTGGACGGTATATCGGAATCGCAATTATTTAATTCGAATTTGTTATGAAAAGATATATTATTTCATTAATCGAGATCCGAAATTCGGAAATAATACGAATATATCATAATTACGAATATTTTAAATAAGTATTAATGAAAACTTTCGAAATAATAAATAAAAAATAAAGACCGAAATACAAATTTAGTAATTACAATAAAAGGGATTAGTATTTAATTACGGCAATACGTTCGTTTTATTAATATTTAAGCAAAAATATTTACAAAAAATATTAATAATTAAATTCTTTAACGGCTTAAAAAATAAAAAAGAAATTTTAAATTCGATCGGCCTAATTATTTATCAGATTATATCGTTATAGCAATTGAAATTAATGATCGACAGTATGTCTGGCGTATTAGGAATATTAAAAGAAAGAATAATAACAAATTTCAATATACAGCTAATACCAGCGATTTTTGACGCGATAATATTTTTTACAGTACGGAACTAAAATTTATGGAGCTAGGGGCCATTTATAAGAAGGACTGGAGCCAAATTAAGTGTTTTAATTGTAACAAAATAGGATATAAGGCAGTATGGTATAAGGTACTTAAAAAACCTCGTTAAGATAACTGGAAACCCGTACCCGAAAAATAATCCAAAGAAAATCAAAAAAACGGAAATAAACCTATTAACATAATTCGGCCTAAATACGTACCTGGCCCCCTGTGGCGAAAAGTCTAATAAAGAATACGTAAAGCAAAGAAATTAATTTAATAAATATCGCGAATATAATAAGAAATATTATAGCAATGGTTACGAAAATACTATAATTGGACAAAAGAAATCTGCCCCAGAACCTTTAATTAATACGGCAAAATGTACGCCATATATTGTCGACGACGAGAATATTCCGATTACAAAAAATAGAAATAATATATTTACGGACGAATTACCTATATACATTATGCAAGACTCAATTTATAACCTTAAGAAACGATATTTATAAATTAGCCGAAATAAAAAGCTGGCTTAAAAAAGTAATATTTGCAAAAAAAACCTTGTTTATTATTATAAATAATATGATGGCGAAACGGAAAAGGTGTTAATTTAGTATATAATAAAGAAATACTGCTAAAAGGTTATTATATATTTTTATTTTCAATTAATATTTATTATAAATCTCAACGAAAAATATGTTATTAAGGAAAAAAATAGGTTAGTTTATAAGAAAGCTTTAAAGCGATAATTAAGATAACGTATAATAGAATACGGTCGAAACTATAAGAAAATAATTTGCTTAGTAAAAAATGGAATTATAACAGAATTAAAAATGACTCATATACTTCGAAAACAATACGTCGATAATAACCACAAATATAATAACTTAACGGGTTATATATAGAAGCATAAATAAGGCTTAACAAATTCGAACAGGAATTAAAAGAAAAAGGTTACCTATAAAAAACACGCAGAATAATAAAATCTAAAGAAATTAAAAGGAATTCCTAGAAAAGGTTTTAAACGTAACGATAGGAGCCGTTAATAACCTTATTATTTTGGATATACGAATTAGAACGTATTAATATATCGTAATAATAAATTACGAAGTTCTGAGCGGAAATTATATTTCACCAGATATGGTGAATGGGCTTAGATTCCCATTAAGATATAAATTAAAACCTTATATAATTACAAATACCAAAGGTTAGGAATTTGCCTACGATAACGCGAAAATCACACGCGAAATTAATTATTTCGAAATTTTTGTCTAAGAATAATACCAAATAATTAATTTCGACATCGTATTACTTAAGAATTGCGGTATAATTTTAAGATTACTATAGATATGCTAATACGAAATCTTGATTAATAAAAGGACTGGCCAGGTAAAGATCGCCTTATACCCGATTAACTGTTATAACTTAACTAAGGAAGAGTTTCGAAAACGGTCGTTTGGTAACCAAAACAGGACCCAAGTGGGTCGAAACCACGTGATATGGACCCGGAAGAGTCCAAAAGATCTAACGGGATCCATGCAATTAGCCGGTATGGATCCAGAATGATCTAAGAGATCTAACGATATTTATGAGAAAATATATACGCTTATTATTTTCGTAATTTAAATAGCATTACCTTAAAAAATTTATCAATATTAATCCTTTATAATATAACTTTGGCATTTCTAATATTAAAAAACGTAATACGTTATTATATTTATTATTTATAATTTTAGGATATTTTTATTAACATAAATTCGTACAATTAAGGTTTATTAATTAGTTATATTATTTAACCTTTATACGTTATAAAATTTTATTGAATAATACCGTTAAACTTTGAGCAATATTGCCGATATTACATTTAATAATAAGCAGTCAGAATAATTTATTTACTAGGTTCTTCATAACTCGGATATTAAAATGAAATCCGAAAAAGAAAAAAATTAGGTTCGCTTTTTTCGCGAAAAAGTTCTTCGACGTCAGGATATTATAAATGAACATATCCTTTAGTTTAAAAAGAAATTTTACGATATCCTTTTAAACCGTCTATAAAAAGCTAGAAAAGAAAAGGGCTTCGAAACCGAAAAGCCTTTTCGAATAAACCAGGTTATTTAGTTGAACGTTACTAAAAAACTAGGAAAAGTCCTTAAACTCTTTAAACCAGAATTTTTTAACGGAACCCTAACTAAGTTATAACTGTTTTTAACTTAATACCAAACATATTTCGCGTCTTTTTCTATTCGATTAATTACGCTTATTATACGAATTAAATTCGTAATCGGACGATTTATTAGAAATGTAATTATTTAGTTCGAATCCGCTATAAGAAAAATACGTTATTTTGTTAATCGAAAAACGTAACCCCGAAATAATACGAATTTATAAAGATTACGAATAATTTAAGTAAATATTAACAAAAGCTTTCGAAATAATAAACCAAAAACAAAAGCCGAAATACAGATTTAGCAATTACGACAAAAGGTATTAATATTTAATTACGGTAATACGTTCGTTTAATTAGCGTTTAAATTTTATTAAGTACCAAAAATATTAATAACTAAATATTTCGATACCTTAACAGAAAGATAATTTTTTTAAATTTAATTAGTCTAATTATTTATCGGATTATATCGTTATGGCAGTTAAGATCCACAATCGACAATATACCTGGCGTACTAAAAGTATTAAAGGAAAAAATAATAACAAAATTCAATATACGGTTAATATAAGCTTTTTTAACGTAATAATACTTGTTACGGTACGGAACCGGGATTTATGAAACTAAGAATTACTTATAGAAAAAACTGAAGTTAAATTAAATGCTGTAATTATAAAAAGATAGTGCATAAGACAATATAGTACAAAGTATCTAAAAGACCCCGTTGAAACAATTAGAAACCCGTATCCGAAACATAATCTAAATAAAAAAAATAAACAAAACCGAGGTATATCTATTAGTAAAATTCGATCTAAGTACGTAGCGGGCTCTTTATAACGAGAAATCCAATAAGCAATACGCAAAACCAGAAAGCTGGCTTAATAAGTATCGCGAATATGATAAGAAGAATTACAATGATAATTACGCGAATACCAGGATTAAATAGAAGATATTTGTCTCGGAACCCTTGATCGATACGGCGGAATATATGCCATATATTGTCGACGACGACAATCTCCCGATTATAAGAAATGGAAATAACATATTTACGGAAGAATTACCCGTATATATTATAAAGGATTCGATTTTCGGAACTGAACCGGAAATAGCAAAAATAATAAATAATAGTATTAATATTTTTAATCTATAGCCCCGGAAGATAATATCTATTAACTGGTCGAAATAAAAAGCTCACCCGAAAAAGACCTAATGCCTATAGGAAAACCCTTTTTATTATTACGAATAAAGTAATTATTAAATAAAAAAGGAGTTAATTTAGCATATAATAAAAGATTTATTAAGAAGTTATTATACATTTTGATGTTTAATTAATATTTATTAAGGATTTTAACGAAAAAAGGCTATTGAAAACACGTTAATTTATAACCAAGTTGTAGAACGATAATTAGCGCGATATATAATAAGATGCAGTTCAAACTATAAAAAATAATTTACCTAGTAAGGAAAAAGTTACAGTAAAATTAAATATAACTAATATAGTTCGAGAAAACGATAAGTCGATAATAACAATAAATATAACAACTTAATATATTATATACAAAAGCATTAATAAAATTCGATAAATTCGAACAAAAGTTAAAAGAAAAAGCTTATTTATAAAAAACGTGTAAAGTAACAAAACCTAAAAAGGTTAAAAAAGAATTCTCAAAATGAGTTTTAAACGCGACGATAAAAGCCGTTAATAATTTTATTATTTTGGAGATACGAATCGAAACGTATTAGTATACTGCAATCATAGATTACGGCACTTTGAGCGGAAATTATATTATACCAGATGCAATTAATAGGCTTAAATAATTATGAAAATACAAGTTAAAACCTTATAGAATAACGGCTATCAAAAGTTAGAAATTCCCTGACGATAACGGCAAATTATACGCGAAATTAATTATCTCAAAATTTCTATCTAAGAACAATACCAGATGATTAATTTCGATATCGTTTTACTCAAAAATTATGACGTAATCTTAAGATTATTATAGATACGTTAATACGGAATTTTAATTAATAAAGGGATTAACAAAATAAAATTTATCTTATACCTCATTAGCGGATAAAAAAATTAAGATTTTAATATTCGATAAGAGACGGCAACAAGTGCAAGCATAAGAATATAACAGAAATCTTATTACCTAAAAGGACAAAATAAAGAAAAAAAATATGTATCAGAAAAGAATACGACGTATCGTTATTACTATTAGAGCGAAATTAAGATGCCAAAATAACAATTTAAAACAACAGCTCCTAGAGATAAAAGGTTTAACCAATATTCTACTATAATATTACCGATATAGGCATTTTTTCAGAAAAAGACTTGATACGAAATTATCAGAAAATACCGAATGGGATTATAAAATAGTTAAAAAGGGATTTTCGACGAAGTTATACCTTATTTACATCCTTAACGAAAACGAATTACGCGTTTCTAAAAATATTTAAAAAATCGGTTACAGAAAGGATAGATACGATTTTTAAAGTGACCAGCGGGATACCTAATATTTTTCGTACCCAAAAAAAAAACAGAAAATCGCAATTTGGAATTAATAATAGATGACTGAATAATATTACTGTAAAAATCGAATATTATTACTTTTAAGTATAAAAATAAAAGACCGTTTTTAGAGAGCTAAATGGTTCACAATATTCGATCTCAAAGATAAATACAACCTTATTAGGATTAAGGAAAGATACGAATAAAAAATAGCCTTTAGGACGAAATACGGATTATTTGAATATTGGATTACTCCAATAAGATTTACGAATGTATTAATAATTTTTTAACGGATAATTAAGTATGTATTATGAAAATACCTTGATATTTTTATCATGTGCTACCTCGATAATATTCTCATTTTTTTAAAAATTGAAAAGGTATATATAATATACATTCATAAAGTTTTCCAAGTTTTACAGAACATAAAATTATTTGTTAACGCGGGAAAACATTAATTTGATACATAGAAAGTGGAATATTTAGAATATATTGTTTTCTTAAAACTTAATAAGATAGACCTTGAAAAACTGCTGCGATTTCAAAATTTTAAACGTTAATTACGGTTAAGGAAATATAGATATTTTTTGAATTCGTTAATTATTACAGAAAATTTATTCGGAACTTTGCAAAAATAATTATATTTTTAATTAATCTTGCAAGAAAATTTAAATAAGCGCCCGAAACGAAAAGACCGTTTCAAAATATTAAAAATGCGTTTATTAGTAAGCCAGGATTAATTATATACGATTTAATACGCTCCGTGAAATTAGAAACCGATACTTCGGATTAGGCGTTAAATGTAATAATCGGATAACGAAATATTTAAGGCAAATTACATCTTATTATTTTTTAATATAAGTTCAAAAAACCGAGCTTACTTACGGCATTCCAGATAAAGGATGTATGGCTATTATTATAGCATTCCGAAAATTTAGATATTTTTAACAGAAAACTTATACCAGATCAAAATTTATACGGATTATTAAACTTTATCCGTTTTATTACGACCAGGGAACTAACAGGATAATAATTGAGATTCGTAGAAAAATTGGCGAATTTCGACTTTATTATTTATAAAAAAGATTCAGAAAACGTCAAAGCCGATATTTTAAGTAAACAATTAAATTTCTAAGAGAAATTAGTCAAAGTTAAGTATATAATTTTTAATATTATTAGTTAAGGCTATTTACGCCCGCTACAAATTGCGATAATTCGGGCAATATCTTTTGATATGTGTTAGAAAATCCAGCAGTATAATGACGGTTTCTTAAAGGACTTACAAACGGATAAAATATAAATTCCAGCAGAATACCAAGAGGATTTTGTATGAAAAATAAATGAATATCAGTTATATAGATACCCAGAGAGTTACAAAACTCTAGAACAACTTTAACGTATATATTATCTGTCTTAGAATAAAAATAATAAATTAAAAGATACGATTACAGTCCTTTTCTTTAACAAAGCTAAAATACGACGATATAAGCCTTACAGAAAATTATAGCTATTATTAATCCTAAAACGACTATAGTATTTAGTCATATTTAACTTTATTACCAAATTTCCTATATTAGAACATCCCGTTACAGGAATATATTATAATAACATTTTCGGAATCGTCTACCAATTCAAATAATTGTCTTATTTTTTACCATAATATAATGATAGAAACGCCCAATAAATAATAGATATTTTCTTTAAATCTATTTTTAACATATACGGCTTATTAATGGAAGTTATTTTAAATAAAGAATTAATATTTGTATTTAAATTTTAATAAGGATTTATAATACAGATCGGTCTATATTATAAATTATTTAGCGTTTTTAAATCATAGATAAATGGATAAATAAAACGAATAACATAGATTTTAGAAAGATATTTACGATATTATAATAATTACGAACAAGATAACTGAGTTGAAAAATTGCTAATCGTATAATTGGGCTCTAATACCAGCTATTACGAAAATATTAAAATAATACCTACAAACTTTAATTTTGGGTTTACTCTAGAAATTTACAAAAACATACGCGACGATAATCCAATTAATATCAAAGCAATACTTACGTTAAAATTACTTAACAACTATACCAAAAAATTAAAATAGAATAAAAATTGGTAGGTAATTAAATAAATAAGTATTATGATTAAAAAAGATTAAAGGAATTAACTGCCGAACAAGAGAAAATAATCCTTTTAGCTACAAAAAATATCTAGATAAAACGATCCAGTAAAAAACTCGATTTCAAATGTATCGGTTTATACAACATCGCTAAGAAAATCTTAAAAAAATAATTACTAATTGGAACTCCTGTCTAAGGTTAAACTCTATCCAATTTTTCATGTTTTTTTGCTCGAGATAACGGTAAATATTAGCGTAGTATATAAGAAGCAAAACTATATGGAGTTAAAAGACGAATAATTATATAAGGTAAAAAAAATATTCGATATGCAAAAACAAAACGGATTTACCGAGTAGTTAATTAAATAGAAAAAGCACTCGGATTCCGAAAATATTTAAAACCCCGCCAAATATTTCATTAACGTTTAACATTAATTGAAAAAATTTTATTAATAATATAGTTCAAAATACGATCCCAATTTAAGTCCACCATAAGGTTTGAAAAATAAAACTATTCGAGAAGTACAGCGTAAAGCTTAATTTCTAAACGTTTGCGTTCCGACTCCAAGCGGTCGGCTTTTTCTTATTTTTTTAATTTATTCAAAAATTAGAAGCCCTAATTAGCTATTTCCATTTGCTTTTTGCAAAAGAAATCTTATTCGATACGAAAACGTTCCAAACGGAATAACGCTTCGTTTAAATAACGAAAAACTATTAACAACTTTTAACGAATATAACGAAAATATTAACGAGTGCAAAACCTTTTTAATAGCAAATGTTTTATTTCCTTATTAATAATATTAAAAAATAAAAAAGAGATATCGGAACCATTTTAATAACGTTTTTTCAAAATATATTACTAATAACGCATTATATTATCCAATATAGTATATAAATCAATAATACGAAAACAGGATATATAAGAGATAACTTCAACACCTGAATTTAAAACGCAACGAATTAAAGTTTCGCGTTTTTTTGGTTCATACGTTTACGGTTTTTAATAATTCGGTTAAACATAATAATAAACAAAGGAAAAGCTTACCATAAAAATGTTAAAGGCAGAATTTGAGGAAAAGAGAAATCGTATTATAACCTAACTAAAAAAAGGTCTCGGAAACGGTCACTTAATAACCAAAACGGGACCCAAATAGATCGATATTAGGTAATATGGATCTGGAGTAATCCAAAGGATCTAACGGAATCCATGCGGTTTTTTAATATGGATTCCGAATGATCAAAATAATCCAAAGAGATCCATATAATTATCCAGTATAGATCAGAAATGATCTAAGCGATTTGAGGGAATTTATAAGAAAATATATACGTTTATTATTTCCATAATTTGGATAGCATCAGCTTGTAACATTTATCAATACCAATCATTTGCAATACAACTTTGGCACTTTTGGTATTAAAAGACGTCATATGTTTCGATATCTATTATTTAGAATCCCACAATACTTTTGCCAACATAAACCCGTACGACTAAAGTTTAATAGGTGGTTAAACCGCCTAGCCATCAAAAAATGAACCTAAACGGGAACCTCGTTTACCGACGTATAATCGATTATAGGCAATTAAATAATATTATTATTAGAAACGAATAGTTTTTAACAGCAATAAATACCTTAAAAACGCTAATAAAACAAAATAATTTACCTAATTTGATCTCCGAAACGGGTATTACTGGATTAAAATAATTAAAGAGAAAAATAAAAGCCGATATTTAAAATAATATATAGGTATTATAAATATCGTATAATACCCATAGAACTTACCAACGCAGCTGCTAATTTCCAATGCTTAATTAAAACCACTTTAAGAAAATTTCTAAACAAATTTATATTCGTATATCTAAATGATATATTAATTTATTTGAAAATCCTAGAAAAATACAAAGATCACGTTATTTAAATATTTGACACCCTAATTAAGGCCAACTTCCAAATAAATTCAGTCAAAAATATATAGCACGCTTAACAACTCCACTTTATAAAATATACTATTACTTTAAAATAGATACGAATTTAACGCTTTTAGGTACGTAACTTAATTAAAAGCTACAGAAACATAATTAAATTATTACCGAAACTTGTTACTAAAAAATATATTAGAAAAAAGTTTAAATTGTTAAAAAAATAAAAGAAATATTTCAAACGTTAAAAACGGAATTACAAATAATCCTGTAATACGACTAACTAATACGGGCAAAAAAAAACAACTGAAAACTGACCTCTTAAACTATGCCTTAGATACTATCCTAAAATAACGAAAAAAAACAATAATAAATAATACCTTATAGCAGATTATTTAACAGCATTTCGAAATACAAAACTTAAATATTTAATTTATAACAAAAAACTGTTCATAATTATGAAAACTTTTAAAAAATAGAAACTCTTTTTAACAAAACTAAAAGCCCTTTCGGTATTTACTTTAATTATAAAATTTTGTGATGATATACACAGCTAGTCCTTATAAGGTGATTCGGGATCCCGGGGACCATGGTCCACTGCCCGTTAGGGCTCCGTTATAGGCTCTCTCTTGCCTCATTGTAATCAGGACCCCATTTTGGAGGTTGTGGCTGCGCCTGCGGCATAGCAATCGTAGCTACAGTTATAGCTTTTGATCAAGAAATATCTGTCAGGGGTACAATATATTAACTAGACTCCTTTAAAAATAATACCCACAAAAATAACAAACCTCTAAAATAAGGCCTAATAACAATTTATAATTTTTTCGTTTTATTTGGTACGTTTTTAAATAAATTCGCAGAAATTATTATTATTCATTTTGCCAATATATATAAATTGCAAAGCTTTTAATACTTTAACCTATATAATTTAATATAAAATTAAACTTTTTATTTTTTAATATAACAATATTTTTAATTAATACGAAATAAAAATTATTATAATAAAAAAATAACTTAAAATCTTATTTAATATATACTATAACTTTTTATCCGTTTTAGGCTAATACGATAATAATATAACTTTATAAATTAAAATAATAATATATAAAACTTAAAATTATCCGTAATAAAACCCGAAACATATTTTTTTCCCAATTAATTAAATACGGATATTATATTTAAAAATTTAAAATAAATATTTTAAATTTTCGAATATTTAATTTTTTAAAGCAAAACGTTTATTTGTATTTAATACCTTTACAGGTGCTTTGCCGATATAAACGTAATTGACCTATATATTAATATTATATATATAGCTAATAACTTTACGAAAGCTTTATGTTATTAATATATTTACTTTATATTAGGTATTATACTTAACGGGCAAAACCGGATTTTACGAAAAAAAATAAATTAATAGGGTATATAATCTGGTTTACGGAAAACTTAATATTTTTTTTAAAAATAAATTTCGGAAAATCCTTAATTATTTTAATTAAAAGTTTTTAAATATTATTTTCCCGTTTTTCTTTTAAATTTATCGTATTAATTTTTGAAATATCTTTATTTTTTTAACCTGTAAAGTATTTTGGTTCGGATTGAATAATTAAGGTAAAAAATCGACAATACGGGTAAATAAATAATATAAATAATTTTTGTTAATATTAAAAAAATTATGTTTTATTATTATTATAATTATTCCGGTATTTATTTTTTTTAAATATTAATTCGAAATATTTAAAATTTCGAATTTGTAATAAACTTTTATTAATTAGGTTTTATAATTTTGTTTTCCTATAATTAAAATTAATATTTATCGGCGCACGGTTTTAATAAATAGTTTTCGAAATTATTCGTATATTTTATCGTTATTTTATTAAAAAGTTTAATAATTATTTTTTTTGAATTAAAGCATTTTAATTCTTTTAATAAAGGTTAACGGCCGGATTTAAGTTTTTTCCTTTTGCCGTATTTTCCCTTTAACGGCGTAATTCAATTCCCGGTTAATTTTAAGAATTTTTTTATTTTTTAAATTAGTTTTAAAATTTTGTTTATATTAAAATTTTACATAAATATAATAATAATCGGATATTCTTTTTATGTAATATTATAAAAATAATATCCATATAATATATACCATAAAATATATTACGGTTTCATATTCCTTTTAATCGAAATTACAAAATTATTATATTTCTGGTATTATTTATATTATGTAAATCGTTATAAATTATAAATTCTCGAAAACGGCTAACTGCCCGAATTATATAATTTTTAAAAAATATATATTAATTAAGTTTACATTTAAAAAACGTTTATTTTGCGGTTTTAAAAACTTATTATCTAATAATCCGTATTATGCGGATCGATAATTTTATTATTATATTTTAATATAAAGAAAAATGAATAATATTAAATATTATTTAATAACCTTTTCGGAATTCAATATCAACGAAATTCAAAAATCGTTAAAATATATGAATTTATTTTTTATAAATTCTTTATGAATTATATATATAAAATTAAAATCTTAAAATATTTATTTAAATATTATTTCGAAATTATCGGAAATAAAATATACGTTAATATATATATAACGGTAAATACGTTACGTTTTTTGGCATATAATAATAAAATCCACCTTTTAAAAACCTTAAAATATTAGGATTTTGTCAAATAATTATTTGGCTTAAGGAAGATTTACTTTATAAATTAAGGCAAAATTTCAAAAAATAATATATATAATAAAAAGCACAATACGGAATATAATATTATAATTAATATAATTCCTATTAAAAATTAACTTAACGTTATTATAATCTTTATATACATTCCAACTTTTTGCTAAATCGCCATATATTTTCCGAATATAATTATTATATTTTGCATTATTAAACCGTAATGATATTATTATAACATTTATATAATAATAAATATTACAAATAAATAATAATAATTACCAGTTTTAATAATATTATTAAGTTATCGATATAAATTTAACTTAATTAATATTAAAAATATAAATAAAAAATAAAAAATATAATAAATATAGTCAAGTTCGGATATTAAATAATTATTAAATATATTATTAATATGAATAAGAAATATATAAAACTTTATAATATATAAATAGAATTTACGGATAATTAATAAATTATGAAAATATTTTAAATTAATATATATAATTAAGATTAAAATAATATATAAATTTTAGGATTATATAATTATAAATATGTAAATTATTAAATTTATATAAATTACTAAATATGAATAAAAAAAATTCATATTATTTTTTTATAACAAAATAATAATATATAAGGAAAAAACCTAATAATTATATACAAATTATATAAAATTTATATTTTATTATAAGTTTCTTTTCATATAATTTATAAAATTATTTTAATTAAATATATATATAATATAAATATTATTTATATAATTACAATTTCTTATAACTTTAAATATTTATTATATTTTAAAATATAAAAATATATTATTTATAATATAATAATCATGAATTAAATTGTTTTAATTTAATATCTGAAATTTATATTATAATATATATTTTTATATATTTTACGATATTATAAAAAGTAAATAAATTCCTGATTAATATAATAAAGATAATTTCCGTTATAACTTCCGATAACAGATTCCGAATAAACTCAAAAAACCTGATTTACCTAGTTAAAAAAATTAAATTTCCTAATAATATCTCCGAAAAATAACTTATTTTCGAAAAATAAGTTACCTTTAAAAATAATTTTAAAAACGGATAATAAGATTTTGAACCACAAAATAACCGGAATAAATATTAAAAAAAACTAATTTGCCCTCGAAAAATAATTTTAAAAATAAATAATAACATCCCAATTAAAAAATAACCGAAATTAATATTAAAATAATTTACGATAAGGCGAAACCGACGACGTAATCCCGATTAAGATATTTTTGTATTAATATAATAATATTCAATTATTTCAAAATATAAGATATTCTTTATAAAAAATATATATTATACGTAACCGATTTCAAATATTAGATATATATTATAAAATTATATTAATATAACCGAAAATTAAAAAAACATAAACACTTTACGTTTTAATATTAATATAAATATATATTAATTAAATGAATTTGATAATTATTAAAAATATATAAATTCCTTAATATTACGAAAAACCTATATTACGAATAAAACGTTTTATTATGGAAAAATACAGCATTTACAAAAATATTAAATGTTAATAATATATTTTAGGATATTTTCCGTAATAATAACCGGTAAAATAGAATTTATATTATAACGGATTATACCGTCTTTATAAATTATTAAATTATTAAATTAATTGTGGATTTTCGATTAATTACAGTTTTTACAATTTAACGAAAATGCTATATAAATTATATATTTTTTAAATAATATAAAAAGAATTTAAGATTTTATCAACCAAGTTATATAATTAAGAAATATATATTATATAATTATTTTATTAATATTATAATTTACGAAATTATACAAATAATAAATATTTAAATTATATATAAAAATACGGCAAAAAATATTTATACATAATTCCCAAATATCCGGTATTATTATATAATCCGAATAGAAATTTGCAAAATATTTTACATATAAAGATTACGCCTAAAACGAATAAAGTTTTAGGACCTAAAAACAAAAAAAGAATTATTAATATATAAATTATAAAAATACGCAAAAAAAGCAGAATAAAAGAAAAGAATACTAAGAAATATTTAAAAATATTAATTAGTAAATTAATTACAAACGGGATATATATATTAATTTAAAATTATGGGTTATATTTAGTTATAAATAATACGATATTTTTATATGATTTTACAAAAAATAAAATATTTAAATAAAATATAATTAATTAATATTCGGTAAATTTTAAATTTAATTATTTATATTAATTTCGTTAATAATTATAACGTATATTATATTATAAAATATTTTTTTATTTGCCGTTTTATTACCGGAAATAAATAAAGTATATTAATATAATAATGAAATAATTACGGTAATATATAAAATAATCCCGAAATCAATTAATTAAAATTACGTAAAGAACAAAATTATATTAATATTAAAATTATAATATAAATATTATATTATTTATATAAAAATATATTATATTATAAAATAATAATAAAAAATTATATTAATAATTTTTTTTCGTCCGATAAATCTTTATTTCATTTATCCGATAACGACGATAACAATAATAGAATATCTTAATTAGAATTATTAATTAAGTTATTAATAATTTGTACCATAGGATTATTACTTTTTTTCGTATGTAAAATATTACGGTTATTTTAAATCAAATTATTTTTAATAAATTCAGTATTAAATTTCTTTTAAATAATTATATTAAAATTATTTATAAATTAATTTTCATTTTTATTATATTTATTTAATTAAACCTATTTACGTTAATAATACTAAGTATAATATTATTAAAATCGATAAATATAATATTTATAGTTTTATAATTAAAAATCAAAATATTTCCGGATTTTTAATTATTTTTTTTAACTCCAAATAAATATTTTTTAATAAATTAAAAATTCCAAAATAAAAAACAAACGTATTCGAAAATTTCATTACGAAAGTTCAGAATATTATAACGTTTATTTCGCAAGGAAATATAACGGGTATGGAATTTACGTTATAAGGATATATAATATTTAATTAAAAACAAATTTCGAAAAAAAAATAATATCAATAATATATATATTATTGTTTTATTAGTAAAATTTATTAATAAGTTATAAATTATAATATTTGCCCTTTAGATTAAATATTTTCTATATTTTTTGGATTTTGTTAAAGCCAGATTTAATATTAAAATCAAATTAATAAAAATTTGATTTGATATTATAAAACGTAACATCTAATTAAAATAAAATATTTTTTTTGCCGAAATTAAATTAATTAACCTTATAAAAGATAATAATATCGGTATTAACCGTTTAATATAATTAATATTATTATATCGTATAATATATAAAAGACATAAATAAAATTAGGTTTTTTAAAAAAACGATAATAATTTCGTAATTTTTTATTAATAAAAACGATATTAATCGAAAATTAATTATTAATTTTAATAAGGTTAAAAAGGCTATCGTTTTATAAAATATCGGCCGTATTAAAAGTTATTCCGGCCTTATAATTATCCGATAAAACTATTTTATTTAATACGTTTTAATTAAAATTACGTTATTTAATAAATAATATAAATAAGTTATATTTCCAAATTAAAAACTAAAATATTTACGAATTATCCGTTAAATTATTTATATTATTAAATAACATATTAATAAGAAATAATAATTAAAGATTTTTGTTAAAAAATCCTTATTTATTAACGTATTTTAATTAAAATTCCGTAATATTTTTTTATTTATTCGGTATAACCAAAATATTTAGGGAATTATATTTTACGTAATAGATTTAAATTTAATAACGGTTAACCAAAATCATATATACTTTATAAATTCGGTAAATTCGGTTTTTGAAAGAAAGTTTTTAATCGAAATATTTTATGAAATTCTATATATATTAAATATTTTTATTATAAATAATTCGTATCGAATACGTAATTCTTATAATAATAATACCAATATATAAATATTATATATATAAAAAATAAACGGTTTAAGAAAATGGAATTTCGGCGATTTTTGATATCATTATATTATTTTTTTAAAAAAATTAACGATTTGTTTTTAAAAATATTTATATTTTATATGTTTTAATTATATTATCGGGCCAATAAATATATATAATTATAAATAAAAAATTTATTTATATATGGAATAAAGTAGAAATAAAAAGAATTCCCGTATTTTATTATATAAACTTATTATTTTAATTTAATTAACCTATATTTTCCGAAAATAATTAATTATTTTCTAATTTTGATAAATAAAATAAAAACATTCTAAAAAGAAATAAAATTATTTTTCTTTAAATTTATATATTTTTTGAAAATATTTCGATAAACGTTATAAAAATTATTAATAATATCTTTATTTTCGTTAATTATATTTAATAAAATCGAACGGCATTTATTATACGATATATACTTTAATTTAACAAAACCGAGTAACTTTTATTTATTATGTTTATAAAACGTATTAATAAAAGCTGAAAATAAAATCCGGATAATATTAATTATAAATTAATAAAAAAATATTATGTATTATTAAACATTATTATAATATTTTATAAAATTATTTTATTTTATAATATTAATTAGGCCAAAATATAAATTATTTTAACTTTTTTTTGAAAATACAATTATAATAACGGATGAAAATAATAATAATATTCCGTATAATAATATTATATTAAAACGTTATATTACGAATATAATTTTAAATATTAAACTTATCTTATTTAATTATAAAACGTAATTTATTTTAATTAAAATTATATTATTATAAAGGAATTAATATAATTATTTCAATTTTATTTATTAACCGAATTATATGTTTATTTAATATATAATAAATTTCGAAAAGTTTTAGCTTTTTTAATATAATAATATTATTTTGTAATAAATTTAAAGATAATAAAAATCTATTTAATAAATAAGGTATATAATTACTATTAATTTTGGAAATTATTCTAATTATAATAATTAGGATTATAAAAATATATAAAAAATATTTAAATTGTTATTATTATAAAAGCATTTCGTTTTCCGTTTCGTATTATACGATTATTATTTTTTAAATATATAATTATTTTATTTAAAAATATGAATTAATTAAAAATAAATATTTTTATAAAATATTAACTTTCGTTTAAAATAATATAGATTACGTTAATTTTAAATAATAACTTTTTCGACAAACGGCGGAATTTAGGCCTTTTTGCCCAAATTAAAAATTCCTTATATAATATATTATAATATTTATATATAATAAGATTTTAATTAATTAAAATTAAAAATTCTTTTTAATCTTTATATATTAATAATTATTTGCGTATTTATTTTTTAATACCTTTATTAATCGGTTAATTTAAGTAATTAAATTAATAATTCCGCTTAAATTATTATATAAAACGTAATTACGAATAAAAGTTTTAAACGTTATATTAATTTTTTTATATTAATATCAAAAATTTAAAATACGCGTACGTATATTTTTTTTAAAAGCGTAATCCGATAAACCTAGAAAAATTCAGATTTATTATATTTTAAAAAAGAAAATAATAACGTAATGGGTTTGGATTATAATTATTATATATGTTAAGGTTTAAAAATAATAAATAAGTTTTAATTAAAATTATCGTAATATTAATAATAAATTATGGTTAAAATAATTATATATATATATATATATTTACAAAAACATATTATTATTAAATTATTACGGATTTTTATTTTTTGGAAAAAATAAATATATTAAATAAAGCCGTTTTTACGTAATTATAACTTAGGCCTCGCTGGCTCGTTACGGGGATTTGGGATTTGATTGGTTAATATTTAGCGTTGTGGAGCGGTACTTGAGTGACTTTGAAGAAATTGGGAAAACGAGCCAGGGAGGCCTGAGCTAGCTGAGGTAAGCTCTCTCGCCTGTTCCCGTACCGTGATCGATCGCTCGTCGGTTGGGTTCCGATCGGCGGTCTCTTCGACTGGTGACCTAGGTTCGTCTTGCAGTCGGCGAGCTCTGCTTCTGGTGGTTATCGCGTCACCCTCCATGGTAGATGGAAAAATTGTAAGATAATGGATAGCTGTAAGCTAGGTAAGGTGATTTCCGACCAGTCGTAAAGCAGATTCCAAGAAGTAAGTGTATTAGGTTACTTCCATCTGGCGTTTCCCACTAGCTGCCAGATAGTAGATTTATATTAGTAAGTGGGTCGGTGGCTGATCGGTGGCTGGTCGGCTACCAGCCTTATCCTTATAAGGGCTGTATTTTCACAAACTTTTACCCGATTTATAAAAATTCAAAAACTAAATAAACGATATAAAACATAAATAGTTTTTCTATTAAGGTTGAATTTCAAAATACATTATATTAAAAAAACTTTGAACACATATTTTTAATCGCAAACATAACATTTTGTTTTAAATTCCGAAAAGAAATTTATAAATATAATAAAATAATACAAATAGTATTATACAATTATAAAACGAATTGAAAAAATTAAGCTTTAAATTCCTAATACGGTTCCGGAAGTCCTATAATACGGAAAAATAAAAA
The DNA here is from genome assembly GCA_004154925.1 of Monosporascus cannonballus. Taxonomy (NCBI): domain Eukaryota; kingdom Fungi; phylum Ascomycota; class Sordariomycetes; order Xylariales; genus Monosporascus; species Monosporascus cannonballus. The sequence goes on along the minus strand of QJNS01000039.1, from coordinate 270,392 downwards.
AGATCTAGCAGTTAAAAAAAACAACCAAAAGCTTAACTGCTGTACTATTTCAAAATTTACGTTCCTAACAACCAATAAAAACAATTTGTAAAGGAATTCTGCGAATATTCGTTATCTAAATATTAAGGAGATTTCAAAACTACTAAACGATTATAAAAAAATAGAATTGCTTAAAAGTACGCTGAATAATTAAAAAAGTAATTAAAAATTACAACGAATATAACAAAATTCAAATAGTATCTTATAAGCCTTATAGATTATTACAACCTATTAACATTTTTAATAAAACTTGAAATATTATAACTTAAAACATTATTATTAATTTATTTTTATTAAAAAGGCCTGGTACTAAAGTTAAATACGATAAAATATCGGTAATTATCGATAAGTTTTTAAAACACAAATATGTTTTATTTTTTAAAAAAATATCCGGCCGTAAAATACTTGGTTTACGTTTTTATTCGAAGTTATTTCGAGAAACATAGAATATTAGAAAATATTACTTCTAATAAAAATAAACTTTTTATATCCAAATTCGATACCAACTTTTTTAAGGAAATCAGCACAAAATTGAAACTTTTAATAACTTATTACCTTTAAACGAATAACTAAATAGAAAAAATTAACCAGATCTTAAAACAATGTTTCAAGAATTATATCAACCATTAGCAAAATAACTGAGTAAATTTTCCACCTATAGCCCACATAACTTACAACACATCAATTAATTAAAACATAGGCGTATCGTTTTATACGGCTATATACGGCTAAAATATAAAAACCTAGCGACCAAAATAATCCCTTATTAAAGCGCTAAAAATCATTACCGTTACTTTAAAAACATAAAATACTGATAACAAAAATCTAAATATTTTAAAATCCTTTCCGGACTGAGTTGCAATTTCTTTAGCAAAAAACGGTCCAATATTATAATGATAAAAAATTAAAAAATGAATTTTGTTAAAGGAAAATGAAATCTATCTGCTACGCCAAAAATAAAACATAACATTAAATATTTTATAAATTAAAACGAAAAAAACCTAATAACAAATTCAATTTCAAAAATATTAAACCGTTCAAAATCTACAAAACTATTTCCAAAACCAATTATCGATTATTATTACCTAAAACCATAAAAATACATCCTGTTTTTTAAGTTTCCTTACTTAAACTAATATCCAAAAACGCTCCGTTAAAATCAAATTTAAAGATTAAAAAAATAATAACGAATACGAAATCCAAAGAAAAACCAAATTTTAAAATACATAAAAACCACTTAAATACCTAACGACCGTAATAAACCTAGTTAAAATATTCTACCGCTAAAATCTTAACCGGCCGTTTCTAACGCGGCCAAGGTCGTAAATAATAATGGTCCTCCGCTTAAATCTAACCCTGCAACGTTTTAGTCGAAAAAGGTAAAAGCTTTTACGATAACGTCTATCTCGGAAATAAACCGTACTTCTTCTCCTTTTATACGTCACTATTTTTTCCTTTAATTTCTTCTGTTTTTTAATTAATTTATTTTATAATCTTTTTTCAAAATAATAAAACCCTTTTTCTGCAAAACGTTTTGCTGGAAACACAAGTGTTTTAACCGACTAAAAAGTTCCATAAAATATTCTCCATTTTATAATATTGTTTTTAAAAACGCTTACGGTCTTTCCCGATTTTCGCTACGGAATTTATATTTAATATATTATATACCGGGCGCTGGCTATCATAACCCAACGAGCCACGGTCTCCAGAAACGGTCTGCCACGACCCAACCATGTGACGGCTAGGGGGTTTAACCAAGTATTAAACCTTAGTCATACGGGTTTATGTTAACAGGAGTATCGTGGGAATCTGAGCAATAGATACAGTAATCGTATTACGTCTCGTAATTCCAAGGGTGCCTTGGGTAACGATATATAATTGTAAATTAAAGCTATCTAAACTATAGAAATAATAAGCGTATATATTCTTGTTCTAGTTTAAAGTGCTTAAGTTGTTTAAACCCTTAAGCTCGTTAAGCCTTTTGAGCTTTTTGCTGGCTTAAAGGGCTTAAGGTACTTGGTACCTTAAAACCTTTAAGCCGGTTACGTAATTTCTTGGCGGTAGTTGGGGCTTATTTTTTCGTAGTTCCGTCCGTCCGTAAGGAAACTAAGACCGTTAGGTTATAATATGATTTTTCTTTTTCCAAGATCTTTATCCCTAAAAATTAAATTATTCGTTTATTATTCCTGGTACGTAACTTTTTTTTATATTTTCGTTATGCCGAATTGCGTGGAAAAACCTCGTTTTCGTAAGCGTATTAACGTTTTTATTTTTTTAATATGTGTTAAACATTTTAGTTTTAAAATATCTTTTTGTTTCTATTTTGAAATAAAAGATACAAAGTATAAGGTTGTTTGGGGTTCTTTAAAATATGCGCGCTGTATTTATTATGGCGGTCCTCATGATATTTTTAGTTTTTCAAAAATTAAATATCAAAAATTTCTGAATAAAATGGGTTATTTAAAACGTAAAAAAAAAATAAGTTCGCGAAATATTACGAACGGCTGCCAATAAGCTGGATGGTTTGCAAAAATAAAGGCGGCTGTTCCGTTATCGTAATATCGAAATGCTTTATTAAGATATTAAAAATGCGGAAGTTATAGAGGAATTTAAGCGTTTCGAAAAGGAACAAAAATAGTTAGAGGCTGCTATTACGGCTATTACGTAAACGCAGGCCGCGGCCGACTGGCCCGATATCCCGGTTACTAACTGGTTGGCTATTAATTAGGACGTCTTTATCGTTATTGGTAAAAGTTTTTTAATAGGTACTAGGCGTTAATAAGATTTTTGGCAGATTCTTAGGTATTTTTGAAATCCGGATATTTTTAAACTTAATTAAGTATTAAATAAATCTGTTTTGTTTTTGTATATTAAGGATTTTTTTATTTTGTATATTTATTCGTTTTTTATTTTTATGTCGTTTTATACCGTATATACCTTAATTATATTTATTATTAATTCGCACAAGGAAACTTAAAAAATTAAATAAAATTTAAATTTTGGTGGAAATTTTAATTAATAATTATTTTTTAATATTTTCTTGGCGAGTTTGTATAGGCCGATATATTTAAAATCGACTTTTTTGCTACGTCGTTTTATTTAAATATTTTTGGTAATAAGGAAAATTATTTTCCTTTTTTCGAAAATTAATTTTTTTAACTTTTTTTAATTATAATATTTGTTTATATAATTTTGTACGAATTTTCGTTTTGTTTTTATTTTTTGGTTTAATTATCGTAATTATTGTAACGTAAAAATTGTTTAAATATTAAGTGAACCGTCATTACGTACCTTTTTATAAATTTTTAAAATAAAACCAAAATTTGCTTTTACTGGTATTATTTTGATATTTTCATAATAATTAGTATTATAAGTTAATTACGTAATTAGTAATTTTTTAACCTAATTATTTTATTTATAATTAATGTAATATCGTACCTAAAATTTTATAATTAAATTTATTTGATTTATTTATTTATTAATTCAAGGTTTAAATATATTAAATTATTTGTAATTTAGGCCGATTTATGTTATTAAACTCTGTTAAAATTTAAATATAAATATCGATATTGTATTTAAAATACTTTATCTAAGTAATTTATATATATTGAAAATATTTTTAAAGAAATTATATATTATTTTTTCGGCATTTATATTTTCGTAGTATGGTAAGAAATAAGAAAATTTCGAAAATCGATCGACGATTACGAAAATATTATCATAATATATTCCCGTAACTGGATATTTTGATATAAGAAGTTCTGTAATAAAGTTAAATATAATTAAATATTATAATCGTTTTGCGATTGGTAATGGTTATAATTTTCTGTATGGCTTATATCGTCCAATCTTTACTTTAGCGTAAATATCGTATTGCCGTATAATTTTTAATACCGTTAATTTTATTTTAAGAAAAATATATATATATTAAAATTGTTTTAGGCTTTTGTAAATTTCTAAATATTCGTATAATTAAGATTTGTATATTTTTTGTATTAAATACTTTTATAATTTTTTTAAAACTTTTATCTTATTTATTTTTTGGTTTTTAAGAGATTATCGTTATATTACTGGATTTTTTGATATATATTATAATATAATGCCCGAATTATCATAATTTGTTATAGGCGTAAACATTTTTTTATATTAAGAAATAAAATTATATAGCTAATTTTAATTAATTTCTTTCGAAATTTGGTCGGTTACTTAAGGTATTTACTTTGTTATTTTCTAAATTCTTTCTATAAATAATAACGAAATCAAAGTTCGTTATTTTTTTTCGCATAACGAAATTATTATTCTCAAAGTTCTCTAGTTGTAATAAAGCTGGTAAAATGTTAATAATTTATGTAAACCTTAATTTGGTATAAGTTTCCTTTTAAAAAGTACGTAAATTTCCGAAATGCCATAATAATAGTTATAAACTTTTTATTTAAAATACTGTAATTAAGTTCGGCTTTTTTAATTTCTACGAAAAGAATATAAAAAGGTGTAATTTATCTTAATTATTTCGTTATCCGATTATTACGTTTAATACGTAATCCGAAATATCAGTTTTTAATTTAACGGGGCGGTTTAAATTATGTATAATTAATATTAACTTGCTGGTAATCGCATTTTTAATGTCCTAAAATACCTTTTCCGTATTTGGCGTTTATTTAAATTTTTTCTTTTTTTACAAGGTTTGTTAAGAATATAGCTATTTTATTAAAATTTCGAATAAACTTCCTATAATAGTTGGCGAATCCAAAAAATACCTGTATTCCATTAATTATTATTGGCGTTTGTTATTTAGTAATTATAACGATTTTTAGGGGTTTATGTTGATATATTTTAAGGTCATAATATGCTCTAAGTATTTTATTTCCTTTTTCTGGAACTGATTTTTTTTACGTTAATAAATAGCTTTATATTCTATAAAGCTTAAAAAACCTTATGAACGTATTTTGCAGGTTTTTTTTCCGTTTTTAAAAAATGAGAATATCGTCGAGATAGCAAACGACAAAAATATCGAGATAGTTTCGTAATATATGGTTTATTATCCGTTAAAAAGTTGCTAATACGTTTATAAATTTTATTAGCGTAATTAAATATTTAAATAATCAGTATTTCGTTTTAAAAGTTATTTTTCATTTTTGTTCTTTTTTAAATTTAATAAGGTTATATTTATTTTTAAGATTAAATATTATATATTATTTAGTTTCGTAAAATCGGTTTTTTTTACTTCCGTAATTAATGATAAAAATATTTAAATTTTAATAATAATATCGTTTAATAATTACTAGTTAAGTATAAATCGTAATTTCCTATTTTTTTAAATACGAAAAATATTAGATATTTTGCTAGTAATTTCGAAAGTTAAATTTATCCTTTTTGTAATCGATTTTCCAGGTATGTTCGGAGAATACGTAATTCGTTTCCGCTAAGGTTTTAAATAAGTTAAAACTTCGTCGAAAATTCTTTTTAAAAAATTAATTTGTAATTTTTTTTCGCTATATTCTAATATTTTCGTATCGAATTCCTTTTTAAAAAGTTGTTCGTATTTATGGTATTATAATGGTATATTAATTAGATTTTTTGATTTTTAGGGCTGTTATTGTTGTTTTAAATTGTTACTTAATTGTTTTAATTTCGCTTTAATAATAATAATAATACGTCGTATTTTTCTTTAATATCTGTTTTTTTCTTATATTTTATCCCTATAAGTAATAAAGTGTTTATCGTATTCTTATCTTTGCATTTATTATTATTATTAATCGAATATTAAGATTTTGATTTTTTTGATTTATTAATAAAAAATAAAAAGAGTTTTATTTAATTAGTTTTATTATAAATTAAAATGCTATATTAACGTATTTATAATAATCTTAAATTTATCTTATAATTTTCAAGTAAAACAATATCGAAATTAATTCTTTAATATCGTCCTTAAATAAGAATCTCGAAATAATTAATTTTGCATATAATTTTTCGTTATTATAAGCGAATTCCTAATCTTTGATATTTGTCGTTATATAAAATGTTAACCTATATTTCTGTAATAATTTAAGCTTATTAATTATATTTAGTATAATATATTTCCTGCTCAAAGTTTTGCAATTTATCATTATGGTATATCAATTCGTTCCGATTCGTATTTTTAAAATAATAAAGTTATTAAAAGCTTTTATTATCGCATTTATCAGCCTTTTTGGGAATTTCTTTTAATCTTTTTAGATTTCGTTATTTTGCGGCTTTTTTATAAGTAACCTTTTTTTAATTTTTGTTCGAATTTGTCGAAATGTTTCTATGGTTTTTCGTTTAACGCATTAAACTATTATATTTATTGTTATTGCCGGCGTATTGTTTTTTCGAATTATATTAATTATTTTTAATTTTGTTATAACGTTTTTATTGCATAAATTATTTTTTTATATTTATAACTACATCGTATTATGCATCGTTTTGATTATCGTTTTAAACACTTCCTATAAATTAATATATCTTTTCCTTAATAACTTTTTTTAAGGATATGTAATAAATATTAATTTAAAATGAAAATTTATAATAACCTTTTGTCAGTATTTTTTATTTTGCGTTAAATTAATTTTTTTTCCGTTTAATAATTATGTTATTAGTAATAATAAAAAGGATTGTTCTATGGGTATTATTTTTTTCCGGGCCAATTCTTTATTTTGGCCAATTACTAAATATTTTTTGAAATTATGATTTGAAAATCTCGATATTATTATTCATCGTTTTTATTATTTCCGATACGGTTTGGAAAATCGAATCTTTCGTAATATATACGAGTAATCTGTCCGTAAATATATTATTTTTATTTTTCGTAATCGGGATATTTTCGTCGTCGATAATATATAGCATGTATTTTGTTACATCGGTCGAGGGTTCCGGGATAAATTCTTTTTGTTTAATTTTAATATTCGCGTAATTATTTTTATACTGCTTTTTATTAAATTTGCGATATTTATTAAATTAGTTTTCTAGTTTTTTATATTTTTCGTTAAAGGTTTTATCGTAATGGCCTTTATTATGTTTTTTGCTATAGAGAACCCGGTATATGTTTAAATTAAATTATATTATTAAATTTACATTTATTATTTAATTCCTTTTTAAATTACGTTTTAAATATTAGTTTTTAATTGGTTTAATAAGGTTTCTTAGGTGCCTTATATTATAATACGTTATATCCCATTTTGTTATAATTATAGCATTCAATTTAGCTTTAATTTTTAATCTGTAATTCTTAATTTTATAAGTTCTAGTTTTATGTTATAAAAAATGTTATTACGACGAAATAAGGTAATATTAGCTATTTATTGAAATTGGTTATCATTATTTCGTTTAGTATTTTTAATACATTATATATATTATTAATCGTTCATCTTAATTATTATAACGATATAATTCGATAAATAATTAAGTTGGTTAAATTTAAAAAAGTTTGATATTTTTAAGCCGTTAAAAAACTTAATTATTACTATTTTTAATTATTAGTTTAACTTAATTACTAATTGAATTAACGTATTGCCGTAATGAAATGTTAATTTTTGGGGTCGCAATTATTAAATTTATATTTCGGTTTTTATTTTTTTGTTTATTATTCCGAAAACTTTCGTTAATATTTATTTTAATTATTTGTAATTGCTAAAAATTCGTATTATTTTTGCATTTCGTTTTTAATTAGTAAAATAACGTATTTTTTATAACGGGTTCGAATTAAATAGCCGTATTTCCGGTAAATTATCCGATTAGGAACTTAATTCGTATAATAAACGTAATAAATTAAATAACAAAATACCCACAATATATTCGGCATTAAAATGAGAATAATTATAACTTAATCGAAATTCTATTAAAAAGTTCTGGTTTCGGAAATTTAAAGATTTCTCTTAGTTTTTTAATAAAATTTAATTAATTAATTTAATTTGCTTAAAAAGATTTCCCGATTTCGGGAGCTTTTTTTGTCTTAATCTCTTTATGAGTTACATACAGGGACGTTATAAGATTATTATTGTTTTTTTTAAGCTAATGGATACGTTCGTTTATGGTATCTAGTCGTCGAAGAACTTCTTTGCGAAAAAAACGAGGTTTTTCCTGTTTTTTCCGGATTCCATTCCAGTATCTGGATAATTAAGAATTTGGTAAAAAAATTGTTTGGGTTATTTAGTAATAATTATTACGTTAATCAATATTATTCAAAGTTTAACGGTATTACTAAATAAAAATTTATAATATATAATAGTTAAAAAATTAAATTAGTTATTAAATCTTAATTATACGGGTTTATATTAATAAAAATATTATAAGAATTTAAGTAATAAACATAATAATCGTACTACATTTCGTAATTCCAAAATTATTTTAAGTAACGATAAATAATTGTAAATTAAAGTTATTTAAATTATGGAAATAATAGATGTATATATTCTTATTTTGGTTTAAGGTGGTTAAGCGATTTAAACCCTTAAGCCCGTTAAGCCCTTTAAGCTCCTTGCTGGCTTAAGGGGCTCAAGGCGCTTGGCACCTTAAGACCATTGAGCCGGTTACGTGACTTCTTGGCGGTGGTCGGGGCTTGTTTTTTCGTGGTCCCGTCCGTCCGCAAGGAAGCCAAGACCGTAAGGTCATAACAAATCACAAGTGCGCGGTGGAGCAGGTCACGTAATGGATCACCAACTTACTGGTGGTAAGCCAGTGAGCCGGATTACCAACTTACTAGTGGTAAGCCAGTAAGCCGGATTATTAACTTATTAGTAATAAGCTAATAAGCCTAATTAAAATATATATATTTATTATTTCCATAATTTAAATAATTTTAATTTATAATAATAATTCGATATTTAAAATATTTTTAATATTATACAACGCAATATATTATTATATTTATTATTTACGTTTTGAAATATTTTTAATATAAAGCCGTATGATTAATGTTTAATCATTAGTTAAAGAACTTAGTTATTGTATAATATAAGCTTTTATTTAATAATATTATTAAACTTTACGCAATATCGCCAATATTATGTTTACCAGGAAACAGCTCGAATAACCCATTTACTAGGTCCCTGATAACCCGGATACTAAAATGGAATCCGAAAAGAAAAAAGAACCTCGCCTATTTCGCGAAAAGGTTTTTCGACGTTTGGACGTTAAAAACGAATGTATAGTTCAGCTTAAGAAAAACAATAATGATTTTATAACGTCCTTTTAAACCGCCTATAAAAAGCTTAAGGAAAAAAAGAAAGTTCCCGAAACCGCGAAATTTTCTCAAATAAGTTAAGTTATTTGGTTGAATTTTACCGAAAAACCGGAAAAGATTTTTAAACCGCTTAAACCGGAACTTTTCGACGGAATTTCGATTAAGCTATAATTATTCTTAATTTAATGCCAAACCTATTTCGAATATTTTCTTATTTAATTAATTATATTTTTTATAAAAAGTAAATTAATAATTAAATAATTTACCCGAAATACCGTTATTAAATTGGATTTAATTATAAAAAGGTACGTTATTTTATTAATTAAAAACCGAAACACGGAAATAATACAAATTTATAACGATTATAAATAATTTGAATAAATATTAACGAAAACCTTCGACATAATAAACGAAAAAATAAAAGCCGAAATATAAATTTAGTAATTACGACAAAAAGGTTAGCATTTAATTACGGTAATACGTTTATTTAATTAATATTTAAATTAAATTAAGAATAAAAAACCTTAATAATTATAAATTTTTAATATCTTAAAAAAACATAAATTTTTTTAAATTTAATCGGCTTAATTATTTATCGGATTATATCGCAATAATAATTAAGCTCGATAATCGATAATATGCTTAGCGCATTAAAATTACCCAAGGAAAAACTAATAACAAATCCCGATATATGGTTAATATTAGCGTTTTTCGGCGCAGTAATATTTCCTATAATACGGAACCAGAACTGATAGAATTGAAAATTACTTATAAAAAAGTGGAATTAAACTAAATAGTTTAATAGTAATAAAATAGAATATAAGGTAGCATAATATCAGGTACTGAAGAAACCTCGTCAAAATACCTGGAAACTAATACCTAAAGGATAATTGAAAAAAGAATCAAAAAAACGGAAGCAAACCTATTAATATAATCTAGTCTAAATACATACTAGGCTTTTCATGGCGAAAAACCTAACAGGGGCCATTATAACAAGAAATTCGACGAAAAATGCAAAAACTTAGGAAATTAATTTAATAAGTAAAGGAAATATAACAAAAAACATTATAAAGATAATTACGCGAATATCAGGATTGGACAAAAAAGATTTATCCCGGAACTTTTAATCGATACGGCAAAATACATGCTATATATTATCGATAACGAAAGTATCTCGGTTACGAAAAATAAAAATAATATATTTATAAACGAATTACCTATCTGCATTATAAAACCTTTAACTTTCTAAATAGAACCGGAAATATTAAGAATAATAAATAATAAATATCGGCATTTTCCATTTATAACCCCAAAAATTATTTAATAATTAATTAAGGCAAAAAGGTGCCCGAAAAAAGAATATTTATAACAAAACCATTTTTATTATTAATAATAATATAATTATTAAACTGAAAAAAGATAGTTTAATATATAATAAAAAACATTATTACAAAATTATTACAAATTTTCTATTTTCAAATAATATTTATTATGAACCTTTATGAAAAAAAAGCTATTAAAATAAATACAGTAATTTGCAGGCGAACTTAGGAATAATAATTAATATAACGTATTATAGGATATAATCGAAACCATAAGAAAATAATTTACGTATTAAAAAAATACAACAAAACTAAAAATAATTAATATAATTTGAAAACATAATACGCCAGTAATAACGACAAGTATAATAACTTAATACGTTAAATATCGAAATATTAAAAAGGCTTAATAAATTCGAAAAAGAATTAAAAAAAAGGTTACCTATAAAAAATCCGCAAAATAACAAAACCTAAAGAATTAAGAAAATTCCTAAAAAGCGTTTTAAACGTAACGATAAAAGTGGTTAATAATCTTATTACTTTGGACATACGATTCGAAACATATTAATATACCGCAATAATAAACTGCGATATTTTGAGCGGAAAGTATATTATATTAAATATAATCAATAATCTAGGATTGCTATAGAGATATAAGTTAAAACCATATATAACGACGAATACCAAAAGTTAAGAATTCGTTAACGATAACGGAAAAATTATACGCGAAATTAATTATTTCGAAACTTTTGTTTAAGGATAATATTAAATAATTAATTTCGATATCGTTTTATTTAAGAATTGCGATATAATTTTAAAAAGACCATAAATATACGGGTATAAAATCTTGATTAATAAAAAGATTATCTAGGTAAAATTCGTCTTATATCTTATTAATAAATAAGAAAAAAAATTAAAATCTTAATATTCGATCAAAAATAATAACGAATATAGGCATAACGATATAATAAAAACTTTACTACGTAAAAAAATAAGATATACGAAAAAAACAGGTAATAAAAGAAATATAACGTATCGTTATTATTATTAAAGCAAAACAAAAATAATTAAATAATAAATTAAAATAATCGCTCCAAAATCCAAAGAATTTAATTAATATATTATTAAAATATTATTAATAAAAAGGTTTTTTAAAAAAAACTTAATACTAAATCATTAAAATATAGTAAATAGGATTATAAAATAATTTCAAAAAAGGATTTTCAACGAAATTTTACCTTAATTATAATTTTAGCGGAAACGAATTACGCACTTTTGAAAAATACCTAGAAAATCGGTTACAAAAAATAAATTCGATTTTTAAAATTATTAGTAGATTATCTAATGTTTTCGAATTAAAAACAACGGAAAATTGCGATTTATGGTTAATTATCGATAATTAAGCGATATTATTGTCAATTATTAAATATTATTACCTTTAATTACGGATATAAAAAACCGATTTTACAGAGCCAAATAATTCATAATATTCGATCTTAAAAATAAATATGACGTTATTGGGATTAAAAAATAAATAAAACATAGTTTTCAAAGCGAAATACATATTATTCAAGTATTTAACTATATTAATAGGATTTAGAAACGTATTAATAACTTTTTAATGGATAATTAATTATGTATTACGAAAATACCTCGATATTTTTGTCGTTTATTAATTTAACGATTATTTTATTTACTCAAAAATGGAAAGAGCATATATAAAATACGTTTATAAAGTTTTTCGAGTTTTATAAAATGTAAAGTTATTTATTAACGTAAAAAGAATTAATTTTACGTATAAAATATAAAATATCTCGGATATATAATTTCCTTAAGGTATCTTAGGATAAACCTTAAAAAGATTATTATAATTATTAAATAGCAAACGATAATTACGGTTAAAAAATATAAATATTTTTTGAATTTGTTACTTATTATAAATACTTTGTTTAAAATTTTACGAAAATAATTATACCCTTAATAAATCTTACGAAAAAAGGAAAAACAAAAAATAAATAAATATTAAAAATAAAAAAGACATTTTACGATATTAAAGATACGATTATTAACAAATTCATATTAATTATATACAATTTAAACCGCCTTCTTAAATTAAAAACCGATATTTCGAATTACGCGTTAAAGGTAATTATCGAATAACGAAATAATTAAAGCAAATTATACTTTATTATATTTTTTATACAAATTAGAAAGAGTAAAGTTTAATTGTAGCATTCTAAATAAGGAATTTATATTTATTATTATGGTATTCCGAGAATTTAGGCACTTTTTAAAAGGAAACCTATATCAAATTAAGGTTTATACAGATTATTAAAATTTTACCCGATTTACTATAACTACAAAACTTATAAAACGATAATTTCGTTACGCTAAATATTTGGCAAACTTTAATATGGGTTATTATTAACAAAAGAAATTAAAAAACGGCAGAATTAATACGTTAAGCAAATAATTAAACTCGAAAGAAAATTGGTTAAAATTAGCTATATAATCTTTAATACTATTATAAAAAGATATCTACGCTTGTAACAAATTACGATAACTTGGGCAGTACCTTTTAATATATATTTAAAAATCTAGTAATGTAATAACGCTCTTTTAAAAAACCAAAAAACGAAAGAAATTCAAATTTCAAATAAATACCAGAAAGATTTAGTACGAAATATATACGAATATTAGTTACATAAATATCCAGAGATTTATAAAACCTTAAAACGGCTTTAACGCATATATTCATTTTTTCAAATAGGATTAATAATACAAAACCTTATATAATAATACGATATTTACGTTAGAACTAAAAGTTAACGATAAAAGCTATACAAAGAATTATAGCTGTTATTAATTATATAACGATTATGGTATTTAATTATATTCGATTTTATTATTAAATTCATTATATTAGAAAATCTAGATATAGAAATATATTACTACAGTATTTCTTTATCCTTAATCGATTTACAAAATATTCCTATTTTTTTTACCGTATCATCAGGACATAAACATTAAACAAATAGCAAATTTCTTTTAAATATATTTTTAGCATATATCAATTATTAATGGAAATTATTTCCAAAAACGGATCGATATTTGAATTTAAATTTTAGCAGGGTTTAATAATACTGACCGGCCTAAATTACAAATTCTTTAACGCATTTACACTTTAAATAAATAAATAAACAAAACGAATAAATTAAATTTTAAAAATGTATGTACAATATGATATTAAATACGAATAAATTAATTAAGTTAAAATGTTACCTGTTATTTAATTAGCTTATAATATTAGTTATTATGAAAATGTTAAAATAATATTAACAACCGTAAATTTTGGTTTTACTTTAAATATTTATAAGGAAGTACGTTACGATAATTTAATTAATATCATAATAGTTTTTATATTAAAATAACTACAGTGGTTGTATTGGAGAATGGAAATGGAATTGGAATTTGTGCGTAGCCGAGTGGGTGGATATTGTAATTAAAAAAGATTAAAAGGATTAATTTTCGAAAAGGGGAAATAGTTTTATTCCTTACTAAAAATATGTAAATAAAATAACCTAACAAAAAACTCGATTTCAAATATATTTGTTTATATAAAATTGGTAAAAAATCTTAGAAAATAATTATTAATTAAATTTCTTATTAAAAGGTAAATTTTATGCAATGTTTTACATTTTCTATTCGAATTAATAACGGATATGATCAAAATACATACGGTATAAAACGATATAAGAATAGAAAACGAATAGGTATATAAGGTTAAAAAAATTTTCGATATACGAAAATAAAACGAAGTTATTTAATATTTAAAAAGGTAAAAAAAATACCCGGATTTCGAAAACACCTAGGAATCCGCCAAAAACTTTATTAATATTTAACATTTATTAAAAAAATTTATTAATAACGACTGAATTATCCGAAATAATATTTTATTTTACGATATCCAAAAAAGGAAATCTTTAGTTTACTGTATTCTAATTAATAACGTCCACCTTATTGAAGGCTTATTTTCGACTATAAATTTTGATTTCAAATGGATAGGGTCGTTAAAATCGCCTAAAAACTAAAAACTACGATTAATATGTTTCGTATCTTAGGATTAATATTGCTGGCGTTAACGACGTATACGAAAAAAACGCGTAAGAATTTTAGATAAAGATTTTTTGGCCGTTAGTTTTTTTTTGATTTTTTTAACATTGCGATATGACGATTAATTATGGAAAGAAGGATTTTTGTTCCGTTGTACAAATAATTTCGACAAATATATTTTTATAACGATACACCTCGGTTATTATTTAATAATTAAACCGTTGGATAAAATAAAAAAATAAAATATTATGTTAAAACCTTTAAATTTAATCATATTAATTAAGATAAGTTATTATTCGGATTTATAGCACTAACGTTTAAATATACCGGAAAATATATTAAATAGATATGAAAAGTTTACCCAAAAAAACGATTATATAGGCAAAATGTATAAAAAAAGAATCGTGTTATAACCTAATAAGTTACGGTTTCCAGAAACGGTTTGCCACGACTCAACCACAAGTTGCGCAATGGAGCAAATTACGTAATGGATTACCAACTTATTGGTGGTAAGCCAGTAAGCCGGATCACCAATTTACTGATAATAAGCCAATAAGCCGAATTACTAATTTATTGGTAATAAGCCAATAAGCCGGATCAAAATATATTCGTTTATTATTTTCATAATTTAAATAATTCCAGCTTATAATAATAATTCGTTACCTAAGGCACTTTTCGTATTACGAAACGTAATACGTTACTGTATTTATTGCTCAGTTTTCTATAATACTTCTGCTAACATAAACCCGTACGACTAAGATTTAATAGTTGGTTAAACCACCTAGCCGTTATATTAGTGACGAATATAACAACTATAACTTAAAATATTAATTACGTAAAAACAATATAGTTTTCAAAACATACATATAATTCGAACAAAAAACGATTTTAAAACCAAGTTTTTTTTTAATAAAACTAGTACGGTTATTACATATTTCGCGTTAATTTAATCGAAATTTCCTATTTTTTTTAAATTGGACCTGTTATAATAAAATTAGCTGAAAGGTTTATGGGATTTTTTTAAATAGGTAAAAATAGCCATTTACGGTTTTTATCTTTAGAATAAAAATATTTGAAAAAGAGAAATAATGTTACCGGAATAAACATTTCTATTTTAAGAAAACGGACCTTTAAGGCCTAGTATAAACTTACCGCAGCTAAATTCCAAATAGAAGTTTTTAACCTTGTTAATATAATTTAAGTAATCTGATAGATTAATTAATTTATATCAATTATATAGATTTATAATATATTTAGGTAAAGGAATTGGAATATATAATGAACCGATTTTTCATGTAGCCATTTACTTAGTTTTTGTTCCTTAGTTATCAATCTAAGCCTACAGCCAGAATGTCATGGCCCAACGAGCCACGGTCTCCAGAAACGGTCTATCATGACCCAACCACAAGTGCGCGGTGGGGCAGGTCACGTGATGGATCACCAACTCACTAGTGGTGAGCCAGTGAACCGGATCACCAACTTACTGGTGGTGATCCAGCGAGCAGAATAAGGATATATACGCTCATTATTTCCATAGTCTAGATAGCTTCAGCTTGCAACAAACCACTCATCAATACCAATCGTTTGCAATACGCTTCTGCGCCCTTGGTATTAAGAGACGTGACTAAGTTATTCATTGCTACAGAGTCCCACGATACTCCTGCCAACATAAACCCGTACGACTAAGGTTTAATAGTTGGTTAAACCCCTAGCCGTCACACAGAAACAGCCGTTCTCTACTATAGGAAGAGTTTTTAAATCTCTTTAACGAACAGACCACTGAATCATTCCTCGCACTATTGTTACCTGCAAATCAAGACCCCATTTCGGATACTGTTCATACCTCCAGGTGGATGTATGACAGGTTCGTTACATTTTGGTATTGGAATATTGATAGTAAAGAGTTAAAGCGGTTGTAGACGTCGTAATTTGTATATCCAGGAGATATTCGATAGGATGGATTAAGATTATAAGCCTTTTTACGTATAACTCAAAAATAATCCTTGTTATTGGTTATTTTTATTTTTGGTAAATAGCAACTTTAACCGGGGTGTCCAAAAACGGCGGTTATGAGCTGTGCTACAAGCTTACCCCAGGCTCACCCTGGCTCAGGGGAAAGCAGGACCGGCTCAGGTTCATACACGACAAAGGAAATTGCTGAGGGCAACTTTCGGAGAACGCATATGTCTGTTGCCTTGTCACTATGGCTTCCAACAACTGACAGAGCAGCACGTCTAAATTCCTATACTCCTGTCTAGCCACGAGGGCGGTATCACTCGCGTAGATTAGCGGCCGCCGAGAAGTCTCCAAAAGTTAACCCCAATATTATACTGCTTATACTTCCTCCAGAAATTTTCTCCTTTGCTGGCATATTCTATGGAATCTGAACAGTGCCGAAAAGTGTGAGGCCCTACTATATGGCGGAGACATTACCAATTTTCATATATCCCAACCAAGCGTGAATACAAGTAGATAGCTTCTTAAGCTTTTTCCTGCAGAGCTGACTACTTGGACAACTGGGGGGCATGGAATTAATCCTCGGCTTTATCCATCGCATCACAACAATCTCACTTCCGAAGCTTAACAGCAAATTTTCATAATAAAACTAAGAATCAATGATTTAGCAACTATAAGCAGTTGTTAATTATATGCATCTATTCTCTACAGAGAGGGTTAGGCAAGTTCATGATCTCATATACTTCGTAGCTGCTCCTTAAACATGCTGCGCCCCAAACAATCGCTGTGCCTAAACATACACCATTACTGCCACGTGAAAACTATTACTACAACCACGCATCCATTCCTCCAAGTCTAATACTTTACAGCGGCCTTCTTTGCTGTGTTCATTGCTGCGTTCTTTGCCGCGTTGATGATCTTCTGACTGGCCCTCTCAAGCTTGGCCCGCGCGTTACCGCTCAGCAGGTTGAACCACTCCCTAAGGTACCCCGCGTGCAGCGCCTCCTTCTCACTGATCTCGACTGGTGGACCTCTAATCTGTGGCGGGCCGCCGTGTGCTGAGTCCCAGACGGCCCAGCTCGACTCGTCCCCGGTGCGCAGTCCGCAGCCCCTGCCTTGGAGTGCCACCACCTTGAAGTTCCGCAGGAGCACCACGTCACCGCGCTTCACGACCGGCAGTGCATCCTTATGCGGCCGGTACAGCTGAACCTCGATGACATTGCTGGGCGGCGTCGACTGGTCCGCGACGTTGAACGACATCATGTATTGGCGGGGGCCGCCCTTAGCACGGCGGGGTTCCGGCGACCGCATCATGGAGACAGCCATAATATCTACAGTCTGACGCATGTAGTACCGCAGAATTTGTAGTTGTGGGTACTCCGGGAGTTCGTCTCGGAGGTGTCGGACAACTTGTAGTTTTGCCTCCACCCATCGTTCGTCCTCCGCCTTAGAAGGAGAGCTCAAGGATATCCTGGCAAGTTGCACACTGGCGTCCTCTTCTTCTGGTGTTTGAGATTTTCGGACGCTCTGAGACCTTGAATAGGGGCGCTTAACCCCTAACCTGGGGCGGCCACGTTTTCTTTTTGGCATAGTGGCGTTCGCAGCTCTCGCAAGCTGCACGCTTGGATCTAACTGCGAACCCTCGTCTGGGGACTCTTGGACTGGGTCGAACGAATACTCGAAGACTTGTTGTGTGTGCTCAGTTTCCGTAGGCTTCAATTGGATTTCTTCGAAGCCTGCGTTGGGCGTTGTCCCTATAGGCTCCAAGTGGAAGTCATCGAACTGCTTAGTAGGCTCAAATTGAACATCCTCGGACTCTGTGATCGACCCAGTCTCCGCAAGCCCCAAGGGGGTGTCATCGAACTGTTTAGTAGTAGGCTCCGATTCGATGTCGTCAAACTCCGGGGTAGACTCAGTCTCCGTGGGTTCTAATTGGACGTTGTCCAACTCCGTGGTAGGGTCAGAGCCAAGGACCGGGGACCATTGGTATTCTTTGCCAGGCTCGTAGAAGTTGTCTTTCAGGATGCTAACCTGTAACTCCTCATCGGTTTCGAAATCAGATTCATCAACATCTCGTTGTTCTGGTCCCAGTTCCCATTCGGTAGACCCTTGGCTGTAGGAGTCATCTTCTAGGATGCTAGCCTGCAATTCCTCGTCGCTATCCATCGGGAAATCATCGCTTGCTCGTTGGCCTAACTCTACATTTGCTACGCTAGGTTCTTGGATGGGTCCCTCGACGGGTTCTTGGACGGGTTCCTGAACGGGTTCCTGGATGGGTTCCTGGATGGGTTCCTGGATGGGTCGTTGAATGGGCTCCTCGAGAGGCTCGACAGGCTCGTCGACGGGCTCTCCGGTAGGCTCCTCGGTGGGCTCCTCGACGGGCCTCTCGACGGGCTCCTCGACGTCGGGGTTATCTTCCAGGATACTAACCTGCAACTCCTCGTCGGCTTCCATCTGTGATCTGAATAACCAGCTGACCGCAGTGTAATCTATATCGACCTCCTCGGCTGCCCCGCCAGCAAGCTCGATCGCAATCTGCGCGGCTTCGGCTTCAGAATCATCGCTAGCTTCTTGATCTGACTCTAATTCGGACTCGATGGGCTCATCGATATCCTCTTCGATAAGCCCGCCGGCCTGGAGGGCATCCTCCAGGATGCTAGCCTGTAGCTCCTCGTCGCCGTCCATTGAATAGTCGTCGCTAGTATCTTCGTCTGGCTCTAGTTCCGATTCAATGTACTCTTCCATGGCGTCTTTGTCCTGGAGGCTGTCTTCAAGGATGCTAGCCTGTAACTCCCCATCGCCGTCAAGGGAAGAGTCATCGCTTGTTTCTTGATCCGATTCTAGTTCCGACTCCAGTTCTGAGTCGGTAGCTTCTTCAATGGGCTCTTCGGCATCGGGGTTATCTTCAAGGATGCTAGCCTGTAACTCTTCGGCGTCTTCCATCAGTTCCCTGAATAACCAGCTTACCCCCGAGTAATCCACATCGAGCGCGGTGTCCGCGCGAAGACGTGCCTGTACCCAGTTATCGATACCCCCCCGAGACCGGAAGACTACGGCAGGTGCGGGTTCAGGTGATCGAGATGCTTGCCGTGGCTCCGCGACGTGTTCTTCCACCATCAACGTCTGACGTTGGACCTCAATCCGGTCACTACCGGGCTGTTCGATCTCTTCTGTCACGACCGCCATGGTGTGTACGTGATTTGGTTCAACCGGGTGTCCCCAAACGGTCAGCAAGGGTTCCTCGTGTGCTCTGTGAACAGCTTCCTGTGGCTCGTCTACATCTATAGACATAGCATCAGATGTCATCTCATGAAGTTCGATCACGTCTCTGAGTTGAGTATCCAGGGGTGTAGGTAGCTGGTCCATCGGTGTAGGTAGCTGGTCCATCGGTGACTGAGACCTTGAGGATATTGTAGACTCGTGAATCGGTGCCTCTGGTTTTGACTCCGCCATCTCTGTTGGGAATGACTGCGTCAATGCTGGTGACGACGGTGCCGGTATGGAATCCCGCGGGATCTGGCGCGATTCCTTTGGCTGGACTTCTGGATGTGGTTCCGAAGTTGTTTTGGTTAGGTCTATAGATTCTGGAGCGTCATCTGTGGTGATGGGTTCTCTGTTACCGCCGACAACGGCAATGGCCGCGGACCTCTCGACTTCCGCGACCTTTAACTTGGTGCTGTTTTCCGTAACGGTTTCGCGATCACCACTTAGATCACCCTCACCCATTTCAACATCCTCAGGCTCAGATTCTTTCGCCCTGTCTTTAGCATCGAGTATGCTGAGCTTTTCCGGTTCCGCTTGGGAGACATCGATTTTCTCACCGGCTTTCGCTTCAGCTGCTTCTCGGTTGACTGTCTTGCTTAAAGTCTCGAGCCCTTCAGCCGCCGTTAAGGGAGCTATATCGTGCTCCCGCTGGTCCTGATCTGCGACGTCTTCTCTTCCTTTGAAAGTTGCAGACGGTTCTGTGGCTTGGCTTGCGGGAGGGATGCGTTCGTCCAAAGGGAGTGGTTGGCTTCTGTTCTGTGACTCCCCATTCTCCATGTCTTCTGCTCCCTCTAAGGATGCCAATGGCTCCGAGACATGACTCGCTGTAGGCATGTTCTCGTCCACCGAAGCTGGTTCAGCACCCCTTCGCTTTCCATCGTCGCTTGTAGTCTCTGTAGGCGCCTGTAGAGGGTTGTCCCTTTCAGAAAGCCCACACAGCTCTTCCTCGCTATCTGAAGAGCCTTCTCCTGCCGTCCCGTCCGCAGCTTCCTCGTGGTGCTGAACCACCTCGTCCTGGCCAAGCGCCTCAGGGGAATCTGACGTAACAGAAAACCCTTCGAATTCACCATCGTCCTCCTCTTGACTTACAATATCATCTTCTGGGGGCAATCTCGCCTTCAATGTAGGATCATTCGTGCGACCTACGCTGGTAGGTGCGGGTCGGGGTTGAGGAAGCATGCCGTCTCCATCCTCGTTGTCGTCTTCATCATTGTCAGAGGAGATCAGATCTATCACTGCCGGGGCGGGCCGAGGAGCTAGCGGTGCTGGCCTTCTTAATTCTTCTCCTGCTTCTCCTTCGTCCTCGTCCATATCATAATCCTCCTCGCTGTCGGTTTGATACCGACGTTCTTCCTCCTCCAATTCATTCTCATCGTCCCAGCTCTCGCCATCGTCGAATTGTGGTTCTAACCGGTGCGGTCTTAAATCTTCATCTTGACTATCGTCTTCGTCATCATCGGGTCCGACGTAGTTACGCGTGTCATAGTCACCACCCATCTCATTCTCATCTTCATCATATTCTGGTTCATCCTCGTCAGAATGCATAGCGTCAGCCTGATCCCCGACCTCTGCATCCTCGGAAATTTCGAGGGTGTCAACACGGCCGTTTCTGAGGGTATTCCCCACTGCAGAGGGGGCCGGTGACGGATCACCGTCAGACTCGTCGTCATCGAGAACCACGGGCGTCTCAGGAGATCGACCATCCACACTGCCCAACCGATCTGACTGCGGCTTCGAGGTAGTATGAGAGTTGTTGTTCACGGCAGCCCAAGAAGTCAGGCCCTTTTCCGCGATAGGGGGTGCTAGAGACGCCTGAATTCCCTGGCTCAAGGATGGTGGTGGTGTTTGCATATGGTGTCGAGGCACGGGTTGCGCGGCAGCATTCAAATAGTCTGGGGGGTAGTTACAAATGATGTCCGTGGTAGCAGGTGCGTGTCCTTCCTCGTCATCTGCTACGTCCAAAGGCGGATAACTCGCCTGTGGCGTAGTATAGTAAGTGTGGGTCTGTTGGATGTCATGAGTATAATGACTGTGATCTCCGATATCTTTCGGGAAGTTCTCCGGCCTGCTAGGAGGATGCGAGAGTCTCCCTAGCCTCGTGTCTTCTAGGTCCAAGGGCTGATGGTCGACCATCCTAGCTCCGGGACTGGCTGGAAGTAAGTCATGGGATGTTTGGTCATGCGCGACCGGGCCCTCGATGTAGACTCGGTGTGCACTTTCAGTAATTTCGGTTTCCCATCTTTGCTGGAAGGCATCTCTAAGCATACCGGACACATGATTCGTAGGAAATGGGTGGATGTCAGGGGTAGCATTATGGAGTGTGCCAGCAGGTGTAAACCGTGTGTTCGCAACGGGAACGGTAGGTGGAGATTCATTCTGAGGGAATGCTTGGACACCTTGGTCTACCAGGCCATTCCGGGGATGGTAAACCGTCTCTGTCGTAGGGGGCGAAGTTTGGGGCTTTTGCGAAGGCAAGTCAGTGGAAACTGGGATGCGAACTGGCATGGGAATATCGAGTTCCATTGTTTGGCATCCTTCATCCGTCATTTTCGGCCTCGTCGGCGAGCTCGTATGACCCTCTTCTTCGGCCTCGCTCTCGCTCCGGGAAGCGGCAGGATGCTCAGGGCTCGGTGACTGGCTGGTATATCTCCAGGCGTCGCTTTTCCGGCCAAAACGCGATCTCTTGCGACCCCTTCCCCTAACCCCACCATCGTCTTCGAAGATGTCATAGCCGTCTTCGAATAGAGAGCCGTAGGATAATCTTGCCCTCTTAAGAAAGGCAGGTGATGCAAACTCGTCATTCAGCTTTGTCAAGCGGTTATTCTTAGCCGGTGCAAGGGCCGGGACATCGAAGAGTTGCGGTGGAGAGTTTCGTAGGCGAGAGGTCTCTACTGGCGAGTCCTCGATGGGTTGATCTGGCTCGATGGGGTCTGCGTGATCGATATTGATGACTTTTACTTCGCCGGTTTCGCCTAGATTGGCCTAGACAGAGAACAAGAGTCAGCACCTTCTCAGGTAGACCATAGGACATCCCTACCCGAAGCAGCAACTTCTCGGAGAACCTCAGTTTCCAGTCAAGCCCAGCGCCAGGTACGCTTTGACGTCTTTTAGCGTTCTCGGGTTCCCACTCAGCGCCGTCCAAGCTCAGATAGATCTCGTCATTCCCCGCGAGGCGGCACTCCCCTAAAGCTCTCGCGGCCGACCCAGTGAAGTTGACGCGAACCTGGCCCCTTTTGCGACGAAGACGGAAGTCGGGCTCTGCAAGAATGAATGCGAAGGTGTTCTTGACCGAGTTGTAAGGCCAAGTAACAGCGACGATGCCCCGGACAACCCTAGAAGCAGGATCCGAGATATCTGGAGTCAAGGCAGCAATCGGCGTGTGCCTTTCCAAGCGAAGCTGCGGAGGCATTCCCGAATCGTTCATGGCGTCCATGTTGCCAGCATTGTCAGGTCACGGCACGATGGTAATGGTCGGGCGTTGGATATGTCATATGCGTGCGTGCGACTTCGAGCTGGGTAACACGGGCTATTCGCGATGGGAAGAGTGACGCTTTGACTTGAGAAAGACTGAATGAAAGATGGAGGGGCAACCGGTGATTCATGTAAAACTAATTCGCCGCCCAAGTGACAGAGAGCATGGGAACTTTGATACGCCCAGTTAACTTGTGGAAGGTTAGTTAAATGGGTCTATGGCGCATCAGAAGCGCGATTGCTTAACTTGCTTGAATTGTTCACGATGCAACTGCAGCTTCGCCCAAAACCCCAAGCGCCAATATTGATCGAGAGCTGGCAAGTGGGAAACGTGGGAAGTGAGCTGGCAGGTGGGTCCCAGGAGGCGTGCTAACCATGAATAGGCTAGCCCATGAAGGCCCAACCAGGTGGCACTCTGCGGGGCGCTAATTACTTCCCAGCAAATACTTCGTACTTACTATGGTGTTATGGGTAATTTTAAAAACACTGCTAGGTATGTGGGCCGCGAGGCCCATATAGTAATAACCCACCTTGGATTAGCCCATTTCGCTAAGAACTCCGTACTTATAATTATTATACCTAATATTTGAAATTATATATAATATAAATAAAATAAATAACAGGCATTAAAATTATTACAATAATGATTAAATATTATATTTTACAATGTAATTTAAAAAAAAATATGACTTAAAATTTTATATATCTCCTTTAATGTTACGGCTTGGTCCATCGTGAGAGCTCCAGTATATATGCAGCTGTAAGTACCAGGATGGTCGTTACCTTATCTTGATTAGGACCCCATTTTGGAGATTGTGGCTGCGCCTGCGGCGCAGCAGCCGTAGCTACAGCTATAACTTTTGATCAAGAAGTATTTGTTAGGGGTCCAATGTATTAGTTAAACTCCTTTAAAAATAATACCTACAAAAACAATAAAACTTCCAAAATAAGGCCTAATAACAAGTTGTATTTTTTCGTTCCCTTTATTATGTTTTTATATAAATTTGCAAAAATTATTAATATTAATTTTAAGAATATATGTTAATTACGAAACTTTTAATATTTTAACTTCTATAATATAATGTAAAATTAAAATCTTTATTTTTTCATATAATAATAGTTTTAATTAATACGAAATAAAAATTATTATAAAAAAAATAACCCAAAATCTTAATTCATACGTATTATAATTTTTTTATTTATTTTGGGCTAATATAATATTAATATAACTCTATAACCCAAAATAATAATATATAAAGTTCAAAATCGTTCGTAATAAATTCCGAAATATATTTTTTAATTAATTAAATACGGGTAATATATTTAATTTTTTAAAATAAAACCTTTATTTTTATTTAATATTTTTATTGGTTTTTTATTAATAAAAATATAATTAACCTATATGTTAATATTATATATACGGCCGATAACCTTATAGAAAATTTATGCCGTTAATTTATTCGCTTTATATTAGGCGTTATACATAATAAATAAAGTTATATTTTAGGGAAAAAATAAGTTAATACGCTATATTATCTGGTTTTCGGAAAACTTAATATTTTTTTTGTTATTAAGATAAAATTTAAAAAACGCTTTATTATTTAATTTTTTTCGTTAATAACCGATTTAATTATTATTTAAGTTATATTATTAATTAAATTAATAAAAAAAATCAGAAATTGTTATAATAATAATTTTATATTTTATTTTAGTTTTAATATTTGCGAATACGAAAAAGTTTAATTTAAAGATATTCGACCCTATAGCCACCGGATAACATAATTATATTATTTTTAAATTTAAATAAATATTAAACGATTAGTTCCAAATTATTATCTTCAATTTTATTTTCGAACGACAATATAATCTGGTTATTATTGACAAAATACATTTATTATTAAAATAAAAATATTTCCTGATTAAATATTAAAATATCCGCAATTTATATATTATTTCTTTTGTTTATATATATTAATTTACGTATATAATAATGTTACAATCCAAGCTAGCTGGGCCTGCGGAAACCGTCCAGCCAAGATCACAAAGCTACGTTAGTTTAGGATTAGGTAATTAGTGTTTAGTAGGTTTTAACTAAGCACGACTAAATAGCATTAAGTAATTGTTTAGTAGGATTTTGTTAAACAAAAATAAATAATAATACAGAGATTAAGATATATACGTTTATTATTTTTATAATTTAAATAATACCAGCTTGTAATATAATATCGTTACTTAAGACATTTTTGGTATTACGAGACATAATATGTTATTATATTTATTACTTGGATTTTTATAATATTTTTATTAATATAAATTCGTCGACTTAAGGTTTAATAATTACTTAAACCGTATAATTCGTTATATCTTACAAGTGTTTATTTAATAGTATTATTAGATTTTAAACAATATTTAATATTGTTAAAATATTAATTAGTATTTAAGAAACCTTTATTTAGCAGTTTTAGGCTCGAATTCGGGAACTGGAAAAAGAAATTCGACAACTTAGGGTTACGCCATTTACCCAAAACTTTTTCGCCCGTATAAAGCCCAAAAAGCCAAAGCCTTATAATAAAAAGGGTAATCTTTAGATTTTCTTAATTTAGGTACAAATTTATTTTCGTTTCCTGGATTTTAATAATTTAGCGGATATGGTTTTAATAATAGGAATATACCTAATAAAAAATGCGGTTAATTAATTTAAGCCTATTATAAAGTTTTTTTTAAAAGTAAAAAAGTTGAATAAGGAGGATTTTATTAACGAAATCTTTTTACTTTATACCAATTTTAAAAATAAAATGCGTAATAATTTCGGCAATCCAGATAAAAAATAATTTACGGTTTAATAATTTTTGCAATTCCGATAAAAAGAATTTTGCGTTTAAGTATGCCGTAATTTTTAAAAATTCTACGGCTAAGGCCGGATAAGAAGATAACGAAATCAACGTTTTTATGGATATATTTTATAAAAGGCTAAAAAAAATGATACAAAAAATAAGATTATTCGAATTAAAGGATTAGCTACCTGGGACCGATATAATATAAAGATAATTAAGATTAATAATCGACAGTTTGAAAAACGATAGGAGAAAAAAGGATAATACGCTTTACGTTTGGGATATAATAAGTTTAATTAAAGAAAAAAACGAAACGTACTTTTTATTTTTTTATAGAACGGCGTTAGGATTTATGAAATTCGGCGTTACTTATAGATAAAATTAGAACCAGATCAAATGCTTTAATTACCGCAAAATAGGACATAAGGTTTATAAGTATAAGAAACCTAAGAAATTATAATAAGATAACTGGATCCTTATACCGGAAGGATAATCTAGGAATAACTAAGGAAATGATAATAAAATTATTAATATAATTTAAGCCAAGTATGCATTAGGCTTATAACAAAAGGTTTAATAAGGGCCATTATAACAAGAAATTTAACGAAAAATATAAGAAATTAGAAAGTTAATTTAATAAATACTGCGAATATAATAAAAAGTATTATAAGGATAATTACGTAAGTACCAGAACTAGATAGAAAAAGTTTATTCCGGAACTTTTAATTAATACGGCAAAATATACGCTATATATTGTTGATAATAAGAATATCCCGATTACGAAAAATAAAAGTAATATATTTACAAATAAATTACCCGTATATATTATAAAGGATTTAATTTCCCAAACCGTATTGAGAATAATAAGGATAATAAGTAATAATATTGATAATTTTAAACCATAACCCCAGAAAATATTTAATATCTGGCCGAAACAAAAACCTGGCCCGAAAAAAGTAGTGTCCGTAAAAAAACCGTTTTATTATTATAGATAATATAATTACCAAACGAAAAAAAGAGTTAATCCAGCGTATAGTAAAAAAAATATTGCCAGAAAGTTCTTACAAATCTTTATTTTTAATTAGTATTTATTATAGATCCTTAAAAAAATTATTAAGAAAAGAATACGTTAGTTTATAAAAGAACTTTAAAATAATAAGTAAAACGATGTATAATGGAATATAGTCATAAATATAAAAAATTGTTTATTGGATAAAAAGAAAGATTACAAAAAAAATTAAGAATAATTGATACGACTTAAAGGAATAGTACGCCGGTAATAATAATAAATATAGCAGCTTAACGCGTTAAACGAAGAAATACAGAAAAAGTTCGATAAATTTGAATAAGAGTTAAAAAAAAGGTTACATATAAAAAGTTCGCAGAATAATAAAACTTAAAAAAGTTAAAGAGAGTGCATAAAAAAGGTTTTAAACGCGACGATAAAAGACGTTAACGACCTTATTACTTTGGAAATACAAATCAGAACGTATTAATATACCGCAATAGTAAATTACGGAGCTTTGGGCGGAAATTATATTATACCGGATATAATCAATAAGTTTAAATTATTATGGAAATATAAATTAAAACCTTATATAACGACGAATGCCAAAGGTTAGGAATTCGTTTATAATATTAAAAGAATTATACGCGAAATTAATTACTTTAAGATTTTTATAAAAAAATAATACCAGATAGTTAATTTCGATATCGTTTTATTCGAGAATTACGATATAATCTTAGAATTATTCTAAATACTTTAGTATAAAATTTTAACTAACGCCGGAATTAGCTAAATAGAATTCGTTTTATTGCTTATTAATAAATAAAAAAATTAAGATTTTAATATTTGACTAATGATGATAATAAATATAGGCATAAGGATACGATAAAAACCTTATTATCTAAAAGAACAAAATATAAGAAAAAAAACGAATATTAACAAAAATACGATATATCGTTATTATTATTAAAACAAAATTAAAATAATTGAATAACAATTTGGAATAGCAAAAACAGCAACGTTAAAAATCAAAAAATCTGGTAAATGTATTATTATAATACTTTAAATATAAGTAGTTTTTTAAAAAGGAATTTAATACGAAATTATCAGAATATAATGAATAAAATTACGAAATAATCCTTAAAAAAGAATTTTCGACAAAGTTTTACCTTATTTATAACTTTAGTAAAAATAAGTTACGTACTTTCAGAAAATATCTAGAAAATCGGTTACAAAAAAGATAAATTCGATTTTCGAAACTATTAATAAGATATTTAATATTTTTCGTATTAAAAAATGAGAAATTGCAACTTATAGTTAATTATTAATAACTAAACGATATTATAATTAAATATTAAATATTATTATGTTTGATTATGGAAATAAAAAACCGATCTTACGAAATTAAATAGTTCACAATATTCGATTTTAGAAATAAATATAATCTTATTAAAATTAAAAAAAATACAAATAAAAAATAGCTTTTAAAATAAAATACGGATTATTTAAGTATTTAATTATACTAATAGGATTTACGAACGTACTAGTAACTTTTTAACGAATAGTAAATTACGTATTACGAAAATATCTTAATATTTTTATAATTTGCTATTTCGACGATATTCTTATTTTTTCGGAAATAAAAAAAGCACATATAGGATACGTTCATAAAACTTTTTAGACTTTATAGAACGTAAGGTTATTGATTAATGCAAAAAAAAATTTATAAATAGGAAATGGAATGTTTAGGACATATTATTACTTTAGGATATATTAAAATAAATCCCAAGAAAATCGCTATGATCATAATATAATAAATGCTAATAATAATTAAGGAGGTAAAGGTATTTTTTGGATTCGTTAATTATTATAGGAAGTTTATTTAAAATCTTAGCAAAATAGTTATATTTCTAATGAATTTTACTAAAAAAGAAAAAAATTCAAATAGACGCCAAGAACGGAAAAAGCATTTTAGGATATTAAAGATGCGATTACTAGCGAGCCAGTATTAATTATATACGATTTAAATTATCTCGTTAAGCTAAAAACCGATATTTCGGATTATGCGTTAAGCGTAATAATTGGATAATAAGATAATAAAGACAAATTGGACCTTATTACATTTTTTCGTATAAGTTAAAAGGAACCGAATTTAATTACGGCATTCCAGATAAGGAATTTATGGCTATTATTATGGCATTTCGGGAATTTAGGTATTTTTTAAAGGGAAACTTGTGCTAGGTTAAAGTCTACATAGATTATTAAAATTTTACCCGATTTATTATAATTAGAGAATTTATAAAACGATAATTAAAATATGTAGAAAAATTGGCAAACTTCGACTTCGTTATTATCCATAAGAAAGGATTAAAAAACGGCAAAGTAAATACTTTAAATAAGCGACTAAATTTCGAAAAGAAATTGGTTAAAGTTAGCCGTATAATTTTCGATATTATTACAGAAAGATATTTACGTTTACGACAAATTATAACGATTCGGGCAGTATTTTTCGACATGTATTAAAAAATTTAATAATATAACGACGGTTTCCTAGAAAACTAAAGAACGGATAAGATGCAAATTTTAAAGGAATATCAAAAAAATGTAATATGAGAAATATACGAATATTAATTATACGGATATCCAGAAACCCACAAAATCTTAAAGTGACTTTAATGCATATATCTCTTTTTTAAAATAAAATTAATAATACAAAAAATTGTATAATAATACAATATTTACGCTAAAGCAAGGATTCGATAATATAAGCTATATGCATAATTATAACTATTATTAATCGTAAAACGACTATAATATTTAATTATATTTAACTTTGTTATTAAATTTTTTATGTTAAAAAATTTAATTACGAAAATATATTATAATAGCATTTTCGTAATGGACGATCGATTTACAAAATTCTTCTATTTCTTATTATATCATAAGAACATAAACGCCGAACAATTAGCATATATTCTTTTTTTAAATATATTTTTAATATATACGGAGTATTAATGAAAATCGTTTTAAATAAAGAATTAATTTTCGTATTTAAATTTTGGCAAAGCTTTATACCATAAATCGGCATAAACTATAAATTATTTAATACGTTTAAATTATAGATAAATAAATAAATAAAACGAACAAATTACATTTTAAAACCTTATTTACGATATTACATTAATTATAAATAGAATAATTAGGTTAAGAAATTTTTAATCGCGTAATTAGTTTATAATACCATTTATTACGAAAATATTAATATAATACTTATAAACGCAAATTTTGATTTTACCTTAACAATTTACAGAAAAGTACGTAACGACGGTTTAATTAATATTAAAGTAATCCTTATATCAAAATAATTACGATAAATGTACTAAAAGATAAAAACAAAACTAGAATTCGTACGAAATCAAATAAATAAGTACTATAACCAAAAAAAGTTAAAAGGACTAATTTTCGAAAAGGGGAAAATAATTTTCCTTGCTACAAAAAATATCCAGATAAAACGACCCAGCAAAAAACTCGATTTTAAATATATCGGTCCATACAAAATCGTTAAGAAAATCTTACAAAACAATTATTAATTAGAACTTTTATTAAAAATTTAATTTCATTTAATTTTTTACGTTTTTTTATTCGAATTAATAACGAATATAATTAAGGTACATATAACATAAGATGATATAAAAGTAAAGGATAAATAGGTATATAAAGTAAAAAAAAATTTTAACATACGAAAACAAAACGGACTTACCTAGTACCTAATCAAATGGAAAAAATATCCAGATTCCGAGAACATCTGAAAATCTGCCAAAAATCTTATTAACGCTTAGCGCCTGTTAAAAAACTTTTATTAATAATAACGAAACCACCGGATATAATTATATTCCAATTAACGTTTTCTAACAGCCAAATAACGGCGGGCAATTTAAGGAAAGGAATTAAAACGGCTAAGGAAGTTTCGGCATTGGCCTGCTCCTGACGTTTCTGTTTTTCCAGTTCCTTTAGCAATTGCAATTCTTGCTATACCACTTTAACCCCTTTCGGACGAAGAAACGTTTTTTGTTTTCGAAAACGGATTAACCGTATAATGGCCTTATTTATTTTCTGCTGATAATGTTTTTGTAATTCCAAGAAATGCTTTTCCGTTAGCACCTTTTTACGTTTTAAACGTTAATTTTCGACATGAATATTCTTTAAGAAAAATAAGGAAATGCCGTTATTATTACAAGAATAGTTACGTTTAATATACGCTTTATATTTAGAAACGTTTTTTATTATTTCGCACTTTTAGCCTTTGGAAAAGCATAAGGGATACGGCATAATTTCGGAATTGAAATCGTCAAAGATAAAAAGCAGATTTTGACGTCGCGTAATAAACGAAAAAACCTGACGATAATTTTTAGTAACGCGGGTTAACATCTTAAAAGGAAAAGGCTTACTAGAAAGAAAAAAAAATCTTAAGGGCAAAATTTAAGAAAAGGGAAAATCGTATTACAACCTAAGCCAGCTAGGCCTGCGAAAACGGTCCAGCCAAGATCACAAAGTTACGTTAATTTGGAGTTACGTAATTAATATTTAGCGGGTTTTAACTAAGCACGATTAAATAGCATTAAGCAAGTATTCGACAAAACTTTTGCTAAACAAAAATAAATAATAATAAAGGGATTAAAATATATACATTCATTATTTTCATAGTTTAGATAGCACCAGCTTGCAATATAATATCGTTACTCAAGGCACCCTTGGTATTACGAAACGTAACATGTTACTGTATTTATTGCTCAGATTCCCACAATACTCCTGCTAACATAAGCCAGTCGACTTAAGGTTTAATAGTTGGTTAAACCTTATAGCTCGTCACAAATAACTATTAGTAATATTATAAAAAGATATTGCGAAATATAGCGGTTTTTCGTTAAATCGATAACTTAAATAGATATAATTATAAGGTGAAAATCCGGCGTTTTAATATTAATCGTTTTGGAATCGATATTATTATTTTTTTATATTTTAAAATTAATATCCGAATTAAAAATATTTAGATTTTTTAATAATTAATATATCTGGCTTAATAAGGAATATTTTTCTAATTTAACTTAATAATTTACGTTTTATTATTAAAATTATTATTTATATTAATAATAAGGCGAAAAATATGGATATTCGTAATTATTTGATTAAGATTATAATAGATTAAGGGTATTTATTAAAAATTATAAAAATAGTTAGGAAGTTTTATAATTCCGAAATATTTTATTGAGATTAAGTTTGAGTATATGATAATTTAAAGTAATTGAATAATTTTATTCGTTTCGCTATATTTATTATGATTTTTGGATTATGCATAGATATGGTGGATAGTAATCGAATAATATAATAAGATATATCGTAAGGTTTTTCGATTAAGGATTTATAACAATAATTCGGTTAAAAATTTCGTAATTAAAAATAATTAAATATAATTAATTATAAATAAATACATTATTTATATTTTATTAGGCGTTCGATAAGTATAAAATTAAGTTATTTATTTTAAAAAAAAGATTAAAATAACGAAAACTATTTAAGCACGGTAAACCAAAAACCATATTATTTATAAGAATATAAAATTTACAATAAAAAGTAACGTAATAGACTTAAATAATAAAAAAGATAATACATAATTTATTGCAAATAATCTCGATTAGCATAAATTAATTATTAAATTTTAATTTTAATTTTCGGCCGGCCAAGATATTATCCGTGAATTTCCGAAATAAAGTAATTTTAATTTGCGGTACTGAATAAAAACAAGGCCTTAATAATACGCGTTATTTAATGGCAAATATATATGTAAAGTAGTTTCGGCAAATTTAAAAAAACGAAATTCTTATACTGGAAAAAAACCATAATAACTTAATTCTGCCTGGATTTTATTATAATATATATATGTTTAATTTTTTTTAATATATTCGAACTTTTAAATTCGAAAATATTTACGTAAAAATAATTAAAAGCTGGTTTAATAAAGGCGGTTATTTAGGAAATAATAAAGATTTAATATAAATAACGGGCAAACGAATTATTTTTTATACGGTTATTTCCGTTTAATAATAAAAAGGTAAAATAAATATTTATTTTTTCTGAATTTAAACGGCTTTTAGTTAATAAATTTTCAAATAAATTAAACGAAATTCAAGGTTTATATTTAATTTAAAATCTAATTAAATTAATTAAAGGGGTTCCCGGTTTTAATAAAAAATAATATTAAAATATTTTAAAAAACCGTTTATTTTTTACATTATATATCATAAAAAAAAGTTATATTTTCGATTTTATAAAAAGTATAAGTAATTTTCTATAAGTAATAAAATGTATTTAATCGGAAATAACGGCGTTATATTTTTATACCGTAAACCGATTTAAATAAATTATAAATTATTATTACGCTATAAATTTAATAAATATCGGAAAAAATTATAAGGTCGCTTTAAGCCGTATTTTGTTTTAATTACACTATACCGTATATAATTATATGGTTTAAATTGGGAATTAATAATTTAGTAATAATTTTAATAATTTTAATATTAAACCGGTATATAATTTATATGTTTTTACTATTTAAAATTTTAATTTCGGTTATAGTAAAGTTTATATTTATAAATGTAATTTGCGATATATTAAGTAATTTTAATTAAGAATTTATATTGTTTTTTAATTTATAATATTAAGGTAAAATTTATTGTATTTAAATATTTTTATTTTTTTAACCTTAATTTTAGTATTATATTTATATTTATATAACTTGTTAAGTTTTATATCGTTACCGAAATTGCCGGCCTCGTTAAAACGTAATAATTCGTAATTTAACATTATAAATAATATATTAGAAAAACAAATCAAAATAATAATATTTTATCCAAATTAAGAAATTATATGTTAAAAATAAACGATATTTATCGGATAATAACATTAATAATATTTTAAAACATTAATCATAATATTAAGCTAAAAATAAAAAACGCGTTCTGTTTAGGTACGGTATTACGGTCGTAAAGTATAATAATTATAAATATTTATATAATATTAAAAATATTAATATATTATTTATTTATTAAATTTATTATTTTTATTAATTTTTAATTTGTTAAGTTTTATATAAAATATTTATTTGTTTTAATCCGGATTAATTATATGTCGTAATAAATATATAATAAATTTTTTAATTTAAGAAATATAATAAAAGTTTGTTTTATGTCTTTCAAATTATAATTTATTACGGTTAATAATAAATTATTTTTTTAATTTATAACCATTAATTTATAATATCGAATTAAAATTTTTAAAACCTTATTTTCCGACTTTTTTTCGAATTTGTTATATTAATTTTTAAAATGTTTTTATATTTTTTAACCTTTAAGGTGTTATAGGCTAAAGTCTATAGGGCAGCTCGGGCTTACGGAACGAGCTCCTTAGCCCGAGCTCACCCATATGTATATTGTGACGGCTTGGCGGTTTAACCAACTATTAAACCTAAGTCGACGGGTTTATGTTAGCAGGAGTATCGTAGGATTCTAAACAATAAATATAATAACGTATTACGTCTCGTAATACCAAAGGCATTTTGGGTAATAAATTATTATATTACAAATACTTAGTATTAATAAGTATTGCAAATTATTATTATTTAAATTATGGAAATAAACGTATTTATATATTGTTTTTTGTTTTTTCGTATTTACAGGATTTTGGTAATCCCTTAAAATCCTAACGATTTTGTTTTTCGTAAATTTCGCAAAATTCCAATAATCCTATTTTTCGTGGATTTCGCAAGATCCTAATAATCCTATTTTTCGTGGATTTCGCAAGATCCTAATAATCCTATTACGTAACCTTCCTTTTAATGCTCTATTTGTTTTAATTATTTCTGGATGCGCCAAATGTGTTAGGTCATAATACGATCCTTTTTTTCTTAGGATTTTCGTTCCGAAAATTTTATTCTGTAAATCTTTAATTCCATTATAACGGGTCGTATTAAAAAATATGCTAAACTTTCTTTTAAAGCGAAAATTGTTTAGCATAACTTTTTAGTTATTATAATGCTTTTTGCCAACCTTATTAAGATAACGCCTTGTTTTTACTGTAAACGAAAAAAATTAAAATGCAAATTATCGAAAGACGATTTTTTTCGTTATTCGTCCTATATCAAAAATAACCAATTTAATTATGATGCGTAGGGTTTAAGCCTAAAGCAGTTATAACGTATCGCTGTTTAGCACCGAAAACTTAAGTTGGAATTGGAGGTTGCTGAAAAAGAGGCCGATTAGGTTAACGCCCGTTTGCGCCGTTTGCGTAAACAAAAAAGAATATGGTATAACAAAATGATAAAGGCTGTATTTCGTGGTATCGATAACTTAAAGGAACTGGACGAATTGGAACGTAAGGAACGGGCAGAGGCCGTGGAGGTTACGTTAACGCTATCTGCTACTTTTCCCGATTAGTTTAATATCGAGCCCACCGACTGGTCGATTACTGATTGGGGGGTTTTCGATTTTGCCGTTTTCGACGTCGCTAGTAAAAATTTTTTAACAGGCGCTGGGTATTCATAAGGTTTTTGGCTGGTTCCCAGGTGTTTTCGGAATCTGGATGCTTTTTTTACTTAATTAGGTACTAGGTAAGTCCGTTTTATTTTCGCATATCGAGGATTTTCTTTATTTCGTATGTTTATTTATTTTTTATTTCCATATTGTTTTATGCCGTACGTACTTTGATTATATCTGTTGTTAATTCGAATAAGAAAATATAAAAAATTGGATGGAATTTAATTTTTGGTGGAAATTCCAGTTGGTAATTGTTTTTTGAAATTTTCTTAGTAATTTTGTATGGACCGATGTATTTAAAATTAAGTTTTTTGCTGGGTTTTTTAGTTTAAATGTTTTTGGTGGCAAGGTAAACCATTTTTCCTTTTGCGAAAGTTAATCTTTTTAATTTTTTTTTATTATAATGCTTGCTTATTTGATTCCGTACGAATTTTAGTTCTGTTTTTATTTTTTAATGCAGTTGCCGTAATTGTTTTGACGTAAGGATTATTTTAATATTAATTGGACCGTTATCGCGTATTTTTCTGTAAACCTTTGGAGTAAAATTAAAGTTTGCGTTAGCTGGTATTATTTTGATGTTTTTATGGTAATTGGTATTATAAGTTAATTAAGTAATAAGTAGCTTTTTAACCCAGTTATTTTGTTCGTAATTGATATAATATCGTAGGTATGCCTTTAACGTTTAATTCAGCCGTTTTATTTATTTATTTATTTGGGGCCTAAACGCGCTGGATAACTTATAATTAAGGCCGATTTGTAATATTAGACTTTGCCAAAACTTTGAAGTAAATGTCGTTCTTTTATCGGAAACGATTTCGTATGGTAATCCGTATATATTAAAGATGTTTCTGAAAAGAATGTATGCCATTTGTTTTGCGTTAATGTCCTTATGGTAAGGTAAAAAATAGGAAAATTTCGTAAATCGATCGATAATAACGAAAACGTTATCGTAATATACTTTTGTCGCTGGATTTTCAAATAAGGAAAGTTTGGTAATGAAATCCATAATGATTAAATTTTACGGTTTCTTTAAGACTGGTAATGGTTATAACTTTCCATAAGGCTTATGTTGTTACGCCTTAGCCTTATTATAAAGGTTATATTGCCGTCGTACTTTCTGAATTATTATTTTCATTTTTAGGAAAAAAATATATGCGTTAAAATCGTTTTAGGGTTTTATGGATCTCTGGGTGTTTATATAGCTAATGTTCGTATATGTCCTGTATTAAATCCATCTGATATTTTTCTGGAATTTGCATTTTATCCGTTTTCTGGTCTTTTGGGAGACCGTCGTTATATTGCTGGATTTTCTAATGCATATCTAAAGGTATTGCCCGAATTGTTGTAATTTGTCGTGGGCATAGGTATCTTTTTGTGGTAATATCGAAAATGATATAGTTAATCTTGACCAATTTTTTCTCGAGATTTGGTCGCTTGCTTAAAACGTTTGCTTTATTATTCTTTGAGCTTTTTTTGTAAATAATAACGAAGTCAAAGTTCGCCAACTTTTCTGCGTAGCGAAGTTGCTATTTTGTAAGTTCCTTAGTCGTAATAAATCGGGTAAGGTTTTGATAATCCGTATAAATTTTAACCTGGTGTAAATTTCCCTTTAGGAAATGCCTAAACTTTCGGAATGCCATAATAATGGCCATAAATTCCTTATTTAGAATGCCGTAATTAAGTTCGTTTCCTTTTAATTTGTATAAGAAAAATACGATAAGGTGTAATTTGCCTTAATTATTTCGTTATTTGATTATTACGCTTAACGCGTAATCCGAAGTATCGGTTTTTAGTTCGACGGGGCGATTTAGATCGTATATGATTAATATTAATTTATTGGTAATCGTATTTTTGATTTTTTGGAACGCCTTTTTTGTTTCTGGCGTCCAATTAAACTTTTTCTTTTTTTTAGTAAGGTTAGTTAGGGGTATGGTAATTTTGCTAAAATTCCGAATAAATTTTCTGTAGTAATTGGCGAACTTAAGGAATGCCTGTACTTTTTTAACCGTTATTGGCGTTTGCCATTTTGTAACCGCAGCGATTTTCTTGGGGTCCATCTTAATATGTCCTGGGATGATAATATGTTCTAGATATTCCATTTTTTGCTTATGAAATTAATTTTTTTTTGCGTTAACCAATAGTTTAGCGTTTTACAAAACTTAAAGGATTTTGTGAACGTATTTTACGTATGCTTTTTCCGTTTCCGAGAAAATGAGAATATCGTCGAGGTAGCACATAACAAAAACGTCGAGGTACTTTCGTAATACATAATTTATTATCCGTTGGAAAATTATTAGTACGTTCGTAAATTTTATTAACGTAACCAAATATTTAAATAGTTTGTATTTTATTTTAAAGGTTATTTTCTATTCGTATTTTTTTTTTGATTTTAATAAGGTTAAATTTATTTTTGAGATCGAATGCCGTAAATTATTTGGTTCTATAGAAACGGCTTTTTATCTTAATGATTAAGGGTAATAATGTTCGATTTTTGATAGTGATATCGTTTAATTGCCGGTAGTTAACTATAAGTCGTAGTTTTCCGTTTTTCTTGGGTACGAAAAATATTGGATATCCTGCTGGTAACTTTGAAGGTTGAATTTATCCTTTTTATAACCAATTTTCCAGGTACTTTCTGAAAATACGTAATTCGTTTTTATTAAGGTTATAGATGGGGTAAAACTTTGTCGAAAATCCTTCTTTAAGAATTATTTTATGGTCCTATTCGTTATGCTTTAATAATTTAATATTAAGCTTTTTTTTGAAAAGTTATTTATATCTGTAATATTATGGTGGTATATTAATTAAATTTTTTAATTTTTGGGGCTGTTATTTTAAATCGTTATTTAATTGCTTTAGTTTCGTTTTGATAGTAATAATAATACGTCGTATTTTTTTTTGATGCCCATTTTTTTTTATATCTTGTTCCTTTAGGTGGTAAGGTATTTATCGTATCCTTATGCTTATATTTGTCGTTATTTCCGATCGAATATTAAGATCTTATTTTTTTTTTCTTTTATTTATTAATGGAAGGTAAAACGAATTTTACTTGGCTAGTTTCTCCGTTAATTAAAATTCCGTACTGGCGTATCTATGGTAATTTTAAGATTATATCGTAATTCCTAAGTGGAACGACGTCGAAATTAATTATTTGGTATCGTTTTTGGATAAAAATTTCGAAATAATTAATTTCGCGTAAAATTTTTTTGTTGTCGTAAGCGAAATCCTGACCTTTGGCGTTCGTTGTTATATAAGGTTTTAACTTATATTTCCATAATAATTTAAGTTCGTTAATTATATCCGGTATAATATAATTTCCGTACATAATTTTGTAATTTATTATTACGGTGTACCAGTACGTTCCGATTCGTATATCCAAAGTGATAAAATTATTAACGGTTCTTATCGTCGCGTTTAAAGCCTTTTTTGGAAATATTTTTTAATTTCTTTAGGTTTCGTTATTTTACGGCTTTTTTATAGGCGACCTTTTTTTTTTAATTTCTGTTTGAGTTTGTCGAGCTTTGTTTGTGATTTTTTGTATAACGCGTTAAGTTATTATATCTGTCGTTCTTGTCGGCGTACTGTTCTTTCGAACCGTATTAGTTGTTCTTAGTTTTATTACAATTCCTTTCCTTATTAAGTAAATTATTTCTTAATATAACGTATAGTTTCCTATTAAGCCTTATCGCTTTTTTACTGAAAATTGCGGGTAAACCGTTAAATTTTTTCTTTTAAGGCTTGTCGTTTATCGGGATCTGTGGTAAATGCTAGTTGAAAATTGAAATCCATGATAACTTTTTGGCAATATTTTTTCATAATGTACTGGATTAACTCTTTTTCCGTTTAGTGATTATATTATTTATAATAATAGAAAAAGTTTTCCTGCGGATACCATTTTCCCCTAGGCTAGTTTTCCGCTGCCGCCAGCTAAAGAAAATTATTTTCAGGGGTTATTGATCGAAAGTATTAATACCATTATTTATTGTTTTTGTTATCTTCCGTTTTATTAGGAAAGTCGAATCCTTTATGATATATACGGGTAATTTTGTTATAAATATATCGTTTCCATTTTTCGTAGGTAAGGTAGTTTTATTGTTTGCAATAAACGGTATGCATCTTGCCATATCGGTTAAGGGTTTTAGGGCAGATTTTTTCCGTCCAATTTTAATATTTTTTTAATTATTTTTTGAAAATATTCTGTTACTCCTTAATTACTTGTTAAGCCAGATTCCTGGTTTTTCGTATTTTTTGTTATATTTCCTGTTACGGGGGGCTTAGCATATATTTAAATCGAATTATGTTAATAGGTTTGCCTTTTTTTTTTAATTTTCCTTAGATTATCCTTCGGATATAGGCTTTTAGTTGTTTTTTCGTAATTTTTTAAGCGAAGGGCATTTATAAGCTTTATATCCCTTTTTTCCGTAATTATAATATTCGACCTGGCTTTAATCCTTTTTATGGGTGGCTCCCAATTCCATAAGGTCTGGTTTAATGCCGTAAGAAATATTATTATGCCGGGGAGCGCTAATATTGGCCGTATGCCGAAACTTATTATTATGTTTTTCCTTAATGCTTCTGGTACGTTAGGCATATTGTTGGTTATTAATTTTAACTGCTATGGCGATATAATTTGATAGATATTTAGGTTAATTAAGCTTGAAAAATTTTTCCTATATTTCTTTTTTCAGGCCGTCGAAAAACTTGGCCATTAATACCTTTTATCCCTAATTTAACTTAAATACTAGCTGAATAAACGTGCTGCCGTAATTGGATGTTAATCCTTTTTGTCGTAACTGCTGGATCTGTATTTCGGCTTTTATTTTTTCGTCTATTATTCCGAATACCTTTATTAATATTTATTCGAACTGTTTATAATCGTTATAAATTCGTATTACCTCCGGGTTCTGCTTTTCCTAAGGTAAGGTAACATACTTTTTCATAACAGGTTCAAACTAAGTAATTATATTTTCCGTAAGTCGTCCGACCGCAAATTCGATACGTATAATTAACGTAATTAGTTAAATAGGAAAATACTTAAAGTATATTCGGTATTAGGTTAAGAATAATTATAATTTAGTTAAAGTTCTATTAAAGGGTTCCGGCTTAAGGGGTTTAAGGACTTTTCCTAGTTCCTTAATAAAATTTAGCTAAATAACTTAATTTGGCCGAAAAGGCTTTTTAATCTCGGAAGCCTTTTTTTTTTCCTTAAGCTTTTTATGGGTGGCTTAAAAGGACGTCGTAAAGTTATTTTTATTTTATTTAAGCTGAAGGATACGTTCGTTTATAATATCCAGGCGTCGAAAAACCTCTTTGCGAAAAAGGCGAGGTTGCTCCTTTTCCTTTTCGGATTCCATTCCGGTATTAGGGTTCTTAGGGATCTGGTAAATGGGCTGTTTAGGTTGCTTGTTAGTAAATATAATGTCGGCGATATTGCTCAAAGTCTGACGGTACTATTAAATAAGAACTTGTAACGTATAACGGCTTGGCGGTTTAACCAATTATTAAACCTAAGTTAACGGGTTTATATTAATAAAAGTATCGTAAGATTCTAAGTAATAAATATAATAACGTATTACGTTTCGTAATACCAAGGGCGTTTTGGGTAACGAATTATTATATTATAAATACTTGGTATTAATAAGTATTATAAGTTATTATTATTTAAATTATGGAAATAAGTGTATCTATATATTATTTTTTGTTTTTTCGTATTTATAAGATCTTAATAATCCTTCAAGATTTTAACGATCCTGTTTTTCGTAAATTTTGCAAAATTCCAATAATCCTGTTTTTCGTAAATTTCGCAAAATCCCAATAATCCTGTTTTTCGTGGATTTCGCAAGATCCCAATAATCCTGTTACGTAACCTTCCTCCTAATGCTCCACTTGTTTTGACTGTTTCTGGATGCGCTAAGTGTGTTGGGTCATAACATATATAGGAAATAGCCACCTCGCTAATAACTAACTGTTTTTCCCTTTTCCTCCTTACCTTAAATATAAACCTTTATTAGGCCGTACCTCCGTTTAACTTACGTATTATGCTCGTTACATATATTTAAGGTTATAACTTATTCCAGCTTTCAGAAAATTAAATAAAAATAAAACGTTTTCTAAAAATACCCTGGTTATAAATAATAAACTAAAGAAAGTTTTATTATAAAATAACTGCGAAGCAATATAACCGACGAAATTATAAGCGAGCTTACGGCATTAACCTTATCCGGAACCATTAAGAAAAACTTATAACACCAGTTATTCGTAAATATGCTTTAAAAACTTAACATATAACAGAAAGAATTTACTAAATTAGTTTTTAACTATAACGAAACGATAAATAACTTATTTAACCGGATAACGGAAATAGAAAAATACCTTTTTACGAAAACGAAAAAAAAAGCCTTTATAAAACAGGACCTGCCTCGCCAAGAACTTACGGTAGGCCCGCCGCTTAATAACGCATTCGCAGGAGCAAATCGTAAACCTATAAAATAGCTTTTATGGGACGGAAAACAAAAAACGTTCCGTTTGTTTTTCGTTATGCTCCGTACGAAAATAAAAGAAAACCGGTTTATTTCCGGCTTTTTTGCAGTAATTAATTTAAGTATTATAATATTTATATTTATCAAAAAGCAATTACGACTTAACTATTAGTTCGAAATAAAAGGATTACGAAAAGATTTTGACGACGATAATTTCCCTTTTTATATAAAAAAACAATTCGAAAATAAATAAGTAATATAATTTATTAAGAAATAATTATAACGCATAAAATAAGATAATAATTAACAATTTTAGGATTATTTAATAGATTTTAAGCTAAAGTTGGCCAAATATAAAAGCTGAATATAACCCTTAATAACTAAGGTGGTTTTTTTAAACGCCGGTATTAATACGTAATTCCGTAACGTGTTAATTGCGAAAAATATGCCTTATAACGATTATAACCGTTAAATATGTAAAATAAAAAGGATAATTAATTACTTAAAGGCTTTACTTAATTACAATATAAGCAAAAAAATAATAATTTGATATTTTTATAAAAAAAACGAAACGGTTAGCTAGTAATAATAAGTTGGCTAAATTAATAAATTAGCTTAAATAATAAACGTTTAGGGGGATATGTTTATAACGGATATTACGTAATTAATTACATTAATTTTTAAGTTTATTAATTGATAGCAGGGTAATCGAAAAAACCGATTCGGGGGTAATTCGGGATAAAATTCGAATAACCGGCCTTATGCGAAATAGTTTTCCGATAATAAAATAAAAGTTCGAAAACGAAAAGGGTAATATTTCTGCTACGCCGCCATAAATTATTCGGATTAGGAATACCTTAAATATAAATCCATAAAACGGCCTCGTCCGGTTAGAACAGGAATTGCGGTAATAAGCTTGCGGAATATTATTAATAGGGGTAACGAT
Source organism: Monosporascus cannonballus (assembly GCA_004154925.1). Taxonomy (NCBI): domain Eukaryota; kingdom Fungi; phylum Ascomycota; class Sordariomycetes; order Xylariales; genus Monosporascus; species Monosporascus cannonballus. The sequence goes on along the minus strand of QJNS01000039.1, from coordinate 227,175 downwards.
TTGGATAACGAAAATTTAAAAAAATAACCTTTATTAAAAATTACTAATAAGGGGAAAACGTAATAAAGGAAAAATTGCAAAATATTAATAATAAATTAAATAATACTTTCTTTATATTAAAGGCCTTAATTAATAATATTATATATATAAACGTCCTAATTAATAATAAATATATTTATTATTTTATGTTAAATTAATGGTTAATTCGCCGTTTAAAGTTTTAACCCATATTTATTATATTTCGTTAATTAAGGCGGACGAAAAATAACAAATTTATAATAACCGTAATTCGAAAAATTACTTACGTTAACGTAAATTTAAATAGCCGCCTAAAACGAATCTAGAGGTACGTAATTAAAAACTTATTTTACCTATTTATTTTAGAAAAACCCTAAATAAAATATAATAATATCGTATACGAAACGAAATAACGGCTTATCTGTTTCGCGAATAACATTATTACGTCCATATTACGCAAAAAAATAATTCGATAAAGAACCTAAAAACCGTTTAAAAAAGCGATTACAAAAATATAAAAAAGCCCGCGTAATAACGGCTATATCCTTCGCGACGATAACGCGGCAAAGCCGCCGTATGAAAAACGGGACAAAATTATTCGTAATTTTTATAAAAGATATTAATAAAGCCTTCAAGGTAAAACCGCAATTAACTTCCAAAGATATAACGAAACGTTTTCCTAAAAAGGTACGGAAATTTCGTAATTTTTTTGCAAATAACAAAAATTTATTGTTATTATCTTATCGTAATAATAATAACATAATAATAAACCTAGAAACGGATATTTCGGGTTAAAAAATAATCCTATAAAAACCTTTATGTAGGATATTAAAAAAGGAATTATTAATTTTATGTAAAATATTTATAAACTTATTCGATAAAAATTAAATTCGGACTAATAATTTTCTCGTAAATACCCCGGTATTATTTGCAAAAAAACCTAACGGGGGATTATAATTTTATGTAAATTACAAAAAGTTAAATAAGATTACGAAACGAAATTATTACTTTTTTTATTAATAAAAAAATATTACGAACTTTATTATAAACCCGGTAGTTTACGAAGTTCGACGTTCGAACGGCTTTTTACCGGTTACGTATCCGCCAAAGAAATAAATAAAAAATTACATTTCGTATACGCTTTAGGTTTTTCGAATAATTAATATGATTATTTGGCCTTAACGATATACCGGTTATTTTTTAACGTTATATTAATATTACGTTAAAACGTTATTTTAATAATTTTTGCTTTATATATATAAACGATATATTAATTTGTTCGTGCGGCTTTCGAACCGATTACATAATTAAAGTTAAATTGGTATTTTGCCGTTTGGCGAAAGCAAAATTAAAATTAAATCCGGATAAATGCAAATTTGCAATCCAGGAAATAAAATATCTAAAGTTTATTATTAAAATAAAAATAAGTTTAAAAATTAATCCCAAAAAATAACTGTTATTCGGAAATAAAAGGCCTTTATTAACGTAAAAAAGGTTAAAAGCTTTATCGGATTTGTTAATTTTTATTAAATCTTTATAAAAAGTTTTAAGAGGATAACGGTTCCCTTTATACGATTAATTTAGAAAAAAACTTCCTTTTGCTAAAAAAACGAAAAATAATAAATTTTCGACCGATTTAAAAAGTTTTTTATTATAACGTTTATTTTTATATATTAGGACCCCGAAAAAAAACGGTAATAAAGGTAAATTGTTCCGGTTAAATAATTAAAAGATATTTATTTTAATTGGATTCGCTAAGGCGCTTATAATTAATTACGTACTTTTTGAGAATATTGTCGCCAGTTAAGTATAATTACGAAATATACGATAAAAAGCTGTTAATTATTATTAAAACGTTAATAGAATAAAAAAAGCTTTAAAAGTTAATTAGCCCCTTTACGATCTTAACAAATTACGCGAATTTCCAATATTTTATAAATATCTATAAGTTTACTAAAAGGCAAATTCGATAAGCCAACTTTTTATCCGCTTTTAATTTCGTATTTAAATATTGCCTTAATAAATTAATAAACCGATCCGATACCATATTTTATAAGCCATAAAATGTATTTTGCAGCGAAAAAAATATTAAGTTTAAAAAGTGAATAATTTGATTAATTAAACAAAATTATTTAACGAATTAATACGGATTTAGGAAATCTTAATGGTTGTAATTTACTTAAAACGAATTAATAGCAAATAACCGGTTATACCTCTTAGTAAGGAAATATTTTTCGAAAAAAAGTTTTAAAAAATATAAAATTTAAAAATTACTAAAAATAAAACTTTAAATATGGCATACGCCGCCGTAACATAAAAGTTACGTAATTTTCCCCTATTTATAAACGTAATAAAAGTTTTTATAATAGAATATTTTTTTAATCTTAAAGGTTTTTTATAATTTAAAGAACGTATTTAGGTTTTTGTTTAAAACCCGTTCCGGGCGTTATTAATTTAATAAGTATATGATTTTTATATTACCGGCCACCCAAGAAAAAACGTTACGTTAATAATATTGATCCGTAATTATTATTAGCCGGGATAAGCTTAGGATATATGCCGTTTTTGCCGTAATTGCAACGTATATAATAGGTCGTACATATAAAAAAAATAAAAAAAAGGTTATTACGGCCTTTATTTATTCCAAACCGATTTTATTCAGATTTTTCGGTAAACTTTATAATCGACTTACCGATAAGGCAAAAGGGAGACCCCTGCGTTTTTATAGTACTTTATAATTATTTAATAAAAATAGTTATTTTAAAGCCGATATTTAACATAAATACAAAAGTGTACGTTTAACCTTTTATTACTTATTATTAAAGATATTATAGTTTTCCCAAAAACTTAATATCCGATAAAAGAAATTATGAAATAAATATATTCTGGATTTATTTATATAATTTAATAAATATATAATAATAACTTAATACATTTTTTTACCCCTAAATGGACGAAATTATAAAAAAAGTTAATTAGAAAATTTTCGTATATTTTTATTATTTTATAAATTACGCATAATATAATTGGGTTAAATTTTTACCGGTAGCATAACTTATCCTTAACGGTAAAAACTTTTCGTTAAAGATAAACCTTTTTTTCTTAATTTACGAATATAATATAAAGTTTATTAATAAAATACCGGTAATTCCCTAATTAATCCCCAAAATAAAAAAGGTTATTAATTTCGTTAAATAATTACGAAAAAATACGGAATTCGCATAAGTTATTATGGCGTCGGTTTAAGCTCAAATATAATAATTAATTAACGCTTTTAAAAAATAAGTACCGCGTTTCGAAATAAATAACCTAATATAATTAAACATAAAAAACGTAATTATCCCGTAATTATTTAAAAAATTATTTTAAATATACGTTAAATATACGGTTACCGCAATTATGCCGTATAATATCATAAAATTAAACGTATTATCGAGGATATACCTAAAATTGGATATAAATTTCTTAAAGCTAATAATAAAAACCTATTATTTAACTGAATACTAAATAATAATTAACCGTTATCGATATTATTAAAAAAAAGAATAAAGGAATATATAATAAAATATATATTAAGGGCCGAAAATAAACGCGTAAGCCACGGTCGCCGAAAAAAACTATTCGTAAAATAGGTAAGTTATATTGAACCGGTATAGGAGTTACGTAATAATTTCGAAAATATAGTTATTTTTAATAACTTTAAAAGGTTATTCGGAAACGGAAACGGGGTCGGCGAAAACGTAAAGGTATTAACAAAAATAAAAGGAAAAAGGTAAAAATAAAGCCGCCGCCGCCTTGCCGTAACCTCGTTACTCCTTAAGGGCGAAAAAAAGGGTAATATTACAGGCTAAAACCTATAGGGCAACTCGGGTTTACAGAGCAAGCTTTTTAGCCCGAGTTCACCCATATATATATAGAAAGCAGCCACCTCGCTGGTGGCTAGTTATTTCTCCCCTTCCCTCCTCACCTTGAATATAAACCTTTGTTAGGCCGTGCTTCCGTTCAACCTACGCATTATGCCCGTTACATAAGGTATTTTAATTCGGGTCGAATAATTAAGGTAAGGAATTAATTATGTAAATAAGTAAATAATATAAATAATTTTTTGCCAATATCAGGAAGGTTATTTTTGGTTATTGGTATAATTATTTCGGTATTTATTTTTTTAAATATTAATTCGAAATATTTAAAATACCGGGTTTATAATAAATCCTTATTAATTACGTTTTATAACTTTATTTTTTTGTAATTAGAATTAATATTTATCGGTCTACGGTCCTAATTAATATTTTTCGATATCGTTTATATATTTTGTCGTTATTTTATTAAAAAGTTTGATAATTATGTTTTTTTCGAATTAAGGTTTTTTAATTTCTTTAATAAAAATTAAAGGCCGGATTTAACTTTTTTCCTTTTACCGCATTTCTTTTATTGGGGTAATTGGGTCTCCGGTTAGTTTTACGAATTCTGTTATTTTTCCCCCGATTGGTTATAAAATTCCTTTATATTAAAATTTTATATAAATATAATAATAATTAGATATTCCAGTTAATTGCCGAAATCTTTTGTATTAGTACCAAATATACCGTAATACTTAAAAATTTATTTGTTTGATAATTAATTACGTATAATTGCGGCTTTTGTTTCGTTTAATGTCAGAAAAATAACGTCTATATATATATATTATACAATATATTGCGGTTTTATATTTTTCCTGATAGGAACTATAAAGTTATTATATTTCTAGTATTATTTATATTATGCAAATTATTATAGATTATAAATTCCGGAAAACAGTTAACGGCTCGAATTATATAATCTTTGAAATAATATATGCCGGTTAAATCTGTAGTATAAAGGACGTTTATTTTGCGATTTTAAATATTTATTTTTTAATAATCCGTATTATTCGTATCTATAAGTTTATTATTATTTTCTGAAATAAGACAAAAAACGAATAATATTATAAATTATTTAATAAATTCTTTAAGGGTTTAATAAAGACGAAGTTTAATAATTATAAAAATATATAAATATATTTTTTATTAACCTTTTATAAATTATATATATATAATCGAAATCCCTGAATATTTATTTAAATAATATTCCGAAATAATTATAAATAAAATATAAATTAATATATATACTACGGTAAATGATTTACGTTTTTTGGTATATAGTAATAAAATTTATTTTATAAAGATCTTATGGCATTAGGATTTTATCGAATAATCGTTTAGCTTAAAGAAGGTGTATTTTGTAAGTTAAAGTAAGGTTTAAAAAAACAGTATATATAACAGACAATAAAATACGGAATATAACGCCGTAATTAATATAATTTATATCGAAAACTAATTTAACGTTATTACGATTTTTATATATGTTTTAAGTTTTTATTAAATCGCCATATATTTTCCGAATACGATTATTGTATTTTGTTTTATTATATACCGGTAATATTATTATGATAGTTACATAATATTAGGTATATATAAATAAATAATTATAATTTAAAGATTTAATAACATTATAAATTTATTAATATAAATTCGGCTTAATTAAAATTAAATATATAACTAAAGAATATAAAATATAATAAATAAAGTAAAGTTAATATATTAGATAATTACCGAATATATTATTAATATTAAGAGGGAATATATAGGGATTTATAATATACCAATACAGAATACAAATAATTAATAAATTATAAAAATATCATAAAGTAAAATGATTAATTAAAATTTAAATATATGTAAATTTTAGGATTATAGAATTATAAATATGTAAATTATTAAATTTATATAGATTATTAAATATGAAAAAAAGAATTAACATTACTCCTTTTCATAACGAAATAATACTATATAGACAAATTAATAATTATATGCAAATTATACGAAATTTATATTTTTTTATAAATTTTTTAATATAATTAATAAAATTATTTCGATTAAATATATATTAAATATAATTATTATAATCATTTCATATATAATTAATATTATATTTTTAATTATAATTTCTTATAATTTTAGATATATTTTTATTTTAATATATAAAATTATATTATTTACGATATAATAATTCTTAATTGGTTTTTTTTGTTTAATATCTGAAATGTATATTATAATATATATCTTTATATATTTTACTATATTATAAAAGGTAAACTAATTTTTTGCCAATATAATAAAGGTAATTTTCGTTACGGCGTTTAATGATATATTCCGAATAAATTTAAAAAACCTTATTTATCCGGTTAAAAATATTAAATTTATTAGTAATATCTTCGAAAAATAATTTGTTCCGAAAAATAACTTTAAAGACGGATAATAAGTTCTCGGACTAGAGAATAACCGGAATAGGTATTACAATAAATTTAATTTGTTTTCGAAAAATACCTTTAACAATAGGTATTAAGATTTTTAATTAAAAAATAATCGGAACCGATATTAAAATAATTTATAATAAGGCGAAACCGATAACTTAATTCCGATTAAGGCATTTTTGTATTAATTAAATAATATTCGATTATTTTAAAATATAAAATATTTCTTACGGAAAATATATATTATACGTAATTAATTCTAGATACTAAATATATATTATAAGGTTATTTTAGTATGGCGGAACATTGAAAAAAAATAATTAATTTATGTTATAATATTAATACAAATATATATTAATTATAAAGATTTTACGTTTATTAAAAATTTATAAATTTAATAATATTATAAAAAGTCAATATTATGACAAGGACTTTTTATTACGGACAAATACGATATTTATATAAGTATTAAATATTAATAATATAATTTAAAATATTTTTCTTAATAATAACTGGTAAAACAAAATTTACGTTCTAACGGATTATACCAGTTTTATAAATTATTAAATTATTAAATTAATTACGGATTTTTAATTAATTACTATTTTCGTAATTTAGCGAAAAAGTTATATAAATCGGATATTATGTAAATTATATAAAAAAGCTTTATAACTTGATACACCAGGCCGCTTAATTAAGAAATACATATTATATAATTATTTCAAAAATATTATAATTTACGGAATTATACAAATAATAAATATATAAATTACGTCTAAAAACGTAACAAAAAGTATTTATACGTAATTTCGAAATATTTAGTATTATTATATAATCCGAAAAAAACTTTTTAAAAAGATTTAAATACAAATATTATATTTAAAACGAACAAAATATTGGGACCCGAAACCGTAAAAAAAGTTATTAATATATAGGTTATAATAACGTACGACAAAAAATATAACGAAAAGAAAACGGTTTAAAAAATATTTAAAAACGTTAATTAACAAATTAATTATAAACGTGATATACGGGTTCATTCGAAATTATGCGATATATTTAGCTATAAGTAATATAATATTTTTATACGATTTTACGAAACATATAATGTTGAAATATAATATAATTAATTAAAATTATATAAATTATAAATTCAATTATTTATATGAATTTCATTAATAATTATATTACGTACCGTTTTGTAAAATATTTTTTTTATTTATAATTTTATCATTAAAAATAAATAAGTTACGAGAATATAATAATTAAGTTATTACGATAATATATAAAACGATTTCGAAATTAATTAATTAAAATTACATAATTAAGAAAATTACATTTATATTAAAATTATAATACATATATTATATTACTTATAATAAGGTATAAAATAATAAAAAAATAAAAAATTTTGTTAACGGTTTAGTATTATTTAATAAACCTTTATTTTATTTATCCGATAATAACGAAAATAATAATAAACAGCCTTAATTAAAATTATTAATTAAGTTATCGATAATTTGTATTATAAGATTATCATTTTTTTCCGTATATAAAATATTACGGTCGTTCGAAATTAAATTATTTTTAATAAATTCGATATTAAAACTCCTTCGGGCAATTACGTTAAAATTATTTATAAATTAATATTTATCTTTTGCCGTATTTAGCTAATTAAGTTTATTTACGTCGTTAATAATAAGTACGGTATTTTTAAAATTAATAAACTTAATTTTTATAATTTTATAGCCCGCGGCCAAAATATTTTCGGAATTTTTGACGTTTATTTAAATCGAACTAGATATCTTTTAATAGGCCACAAATTCCGTCATAAAAAATTAACGTATTTAAAGATTTTATTATAAAAGTTCCAATTAACGTAACATTTATTTCGCGAAAAAGTATACCGAATATGAAACTCGCATTATAAGGATATACGGTATTTAATTTAAAATAAATTTCGGAAAAAAATAATATTAACGTTATATATATTATTTTTCGACCGGCGCAATTTGTTAATAACTTATAAATTATAATATTCGACTTTTCGATTAAATAATCTTTATACTTTTTTAGGATTTTGTCGGAACAAAATTTAATATTAAAATCGAATTAATAAATATTTAATTTAATATTATAAAATATAATATCTAATCGAAATAAAATATTTTTTTGCTGTAATTAAATTAATCGACCTTATAAAATAAATAATAATATCGGTATTAATTACCTTATATAATTAATATCGGTATATCATATAATATACGAAAAGTATAAATAAATTTGAATTTCCTGAAGAAAATAATAATAATTTCGAAATATTTTATCGATAAAAAAGGTATCCATTAATAGTTAATTATTATTTTTAATAAAGTTAAAAACATTATCGTTTTATAAAATATTGACCGTATTAAAAATATTTCCGGTTCCGTAATTATCTAATAAAAAGGCTTTATTTAGTACGTTAATATTAAAATTACATCGTTTAAAAATAATATAAATAAATTATATTTCCGAAATGGAAAAAGTATTTACGAATTATTTATTAAATTCTTTATATTATTAAGTACTGTATTATTAAGAAATAATAATAATAAAAATTTGTTAAAAAAGTATTTATTTATTAATATATTTTAATTAAGATTTTATAATATTTTTTCTGTTTATCTAATATAATTAAAATATTTAGAAATTACGTTATATACGATAAATTTAAATTCGGTAACGGTTAACTGGAAGCATATATATTTTATAAATTCGGTAAATTTGGTTTTCGAAAAACATTTGGGATCGAAATATTTCGGAAACTTTTATATACGTTAAACGTTTTTACTATAAGTAATTCGTATCGAATATATAATTGCTGCAGAAATAACGCAAATATACAAATATTATATATATGAAATATAAAAATTTCGAAAAAGTGAAATTTGAGCCATTTTTAATATCATTATATTATTTCATTTAAAAATTAACGATCCGTTATTAAAATTATTTTTATTTTATATATTTCGGTTATATTTTCGGGTTAATAAATACGTATAAATATAAATAAAAAAATCTTTTTATATTTAAAATAAAATAACAATAAAAAGGAACTACCATTTCTAATTATATAAATAAATTGGTTTAATTTAATTAGCCTATATTTTCCAAATATAACTAATTATTTTTTAATTTCCATAAATAAGATAAAGATGTTCCGAAAACCGATAAAAACTTTTTAATAAACGTTATAAGTACTGTCGATAATGCCTTTATTTTCGTTAATTATATTTAATAAAATTAAATAGTATTTATTATACGGAATACGTTTTAATTTAAGAAAATTAAGAAATTTCAATTTATTATATTTATAAAATATATTAATAAAAATAAAGGATAAAATCCAGATAATATTAATTACGAATTAATAAGAAATATTAGGCGGTACCAGATATTATTATGACATTTTATAAAATTATTTTATTTTATAATATTAAGTAAGCCGAAAAATAATTATTTTAATTTTTTAAAAAATACGGCTATAATAACGGGTAAGAGCAATAATAATATTCCGTATAATAATATTATATCGAAACGTTATATTAAGAAATACCTTTAACTATTAAAATTATTATATTAAAATATAATATTACCTTATTATATTTAATTATAAAACGCAATTTAATTTAATTAAAACTATATAACTATAAAGGAATTAATGCGGTTGTCTTGATATTTTCTGTTAACCGAATCATATTTTTATTTAACGTATAATAACTTTTGTAATCTCCAACCTTTTTAATATATCGATATTATTTTGTAATAAATTCGACAATAATAAAAACTTGCTTAATAAATAAGGTAAATAATATCCGTTAATTTTGGAAATTATTTTAATTATAATAATTAAGATTATCAAAATATATATAAAAAATCCGGATCGTTATTATTACGAAACCGTTTCGTTATTTGTTTCGTATTATACGATTATTATTATTTTTTGGGATATATAATTATTTAATTTAAAAATTAATTAATTAAAAATAAATATTTTTATAAAATATTAACGTTTATTTAAAATAATATAAATAATTTTAATTTGAAATAATACCTTTTTCAGCAAATAGTAAAATTTAAGCCTTTTTGCAAAAATTATAAGTTTTCTGTATAATATATTGTGATATTTACGTATAACGGGATTTTAATTAACCGGAATTAAATCTTTTGTTAGTTTTTATATGTTAGTAATTTTTTACGTATTTATTTTTTTAAACGTTAATTAATTAGTGAATTTAAATAATTAAATTAATAATTCGGCCTAAATCGTTCTAAAATACCTAATTATAAATAAAGTTTTTAAACGTTATATTAATTTTTTATATTAATGCCAAAAACCTAAGATACTTATATATATATATTGTTTTAAGGGCATAACCCGGTAAAATTAGAAAAATTCGAATGTATCGTATTTCGAAAAAGGGGATAATAATATAAGGGGTTCGGGCTATAATTATTATATATATTATGGTTTAACAATAACAAATAGCTTTTACTTAAAACCAAAATAATATTAATAATAAGTTATGGTAAAAATAATATATATATATATATATTTATAAAAAAACGTTTTATTATTAAGATATTACGAATTTTCGTTTTTTTGAAAAAATAAATCTATCAAACGAAGCCATTTTTACGTAATTATAATTTAGGCCTCGTTAGTTCGTTACGGAGATTTGGGATTTAATTGATTAATATTTATCGTTATAAAGCGGTACTTAAGTGACTTTGAAAAAATTGAGAAAACGAGCTAGGGAGGCCTGAGCTAGCTAAGGTAAGATGGTCGCCACAATTGCGATCATTCCACCGATCTTTTGCCCTGGTGGCGTAGCGGTATAAGGTACAGCCGTTATATTTAAGCATTAATAATAACTTAATAACGTAAGGGTATTTTTTTAATCAGATTTAATAATTATGTTTTAGAGATCGTTACTTAGATCTTTTAACGTATTCGCAAAAATTATCGTATAAAGTTTTTTTTTCGAATCCGTATTTATTTTTAATATAATTTTTTATTTAATTTTATAGGGTTTGAATTAGATTAAAATTAAGCGAATATAAAATTAAGTTATAATAAGAATATAATAATGGATTAATTTTTATTTCGAAATTTTTATTATATAATCCGGCACGCCGTTATGCATAAATATAAGGTCGTAACGATAAAAATATTATTTATTAATTTAAAACTATCCGTTAATTATAAGAATTATATATTTTTAATACGTATTAGTATTATTTTTGCTTTAATCCTTTTTTTAAAAAGAATCTGGGCCCTCTACCGGTTGCTCCGGAAAAATAGCCTTAAAATATTTAGCCGTCTTTGCGTTAATACTTTTTTGCGATATATATTTCGTTCCATTTTTTACTTATATAACATATAACTTATTATTTTCAGTAATATCCTTTTATTATCCATATTTCTTTGAACCATAAAATTCGGTATTAGTTATTAAAGTTCTAATTAACACATTTAAAGACCTAAGCGAACTGTTTTTATTTATTAATTTTGGATAAAAATAATTTACTATAAATAATATAACGGTGAAAACCGAAACGGCAAAATATTTCCCGAATAACGTACAACTTAAAAACGCCTATGAATAGCCGTTAAAAAATTTCGAACTAGCTTATCCGGTGGTTAACCTTCGAAACGAATACGACTTTAACCAGCTTTGCCATTTATTATGGGCTTATATCGCGACGGCGGCCTATAGATGGTTTCGGAACGGCTTGGGCAGCTATATACGCGGTTTATATCTGTAATTTGGTAAAACCGGTAACCTTCCGAATAGGCCCATAATTTATACGGGCGTTAAAATATATAATTCGCATTCGGGCACGTTATTCGGTAATAAAATGCTTAATATAAAAGCCTTTCGGACGCCTAATATATACAGAAACTGCCGGAAAGGGTTCGGTAATTTGCATATTAGCCAGTATTAAAGAAACGCGTTATTTTGTTATAAATATACCTACTACAACGCATTAAAAACTTCAAATTCCGGTTATCATATATCGAGGGCCAACCGATATAAAAGCTACACTTAATTTGTATAACGTGGCTACTAGCGGGACCCATGGCTACATGACACTGTTTTAAATATTTTGCCTGATACCATAGTAGCTACCTAAAACTCAAAAACAGGGCTGACATGCGCCTCTGCCAACAATGTCGGTGCCGTAGCCGTCGGTCCCGTGCATGTCTTCCCCCCTGAGAAGGGACGATGGTGAAGTACAACATTTGGCACACAGTCCACCAGAGAACCGATTATCGGTATATGAATCCCATCATGGTGCTTATGCCTACGTCTCGGAACAGATGGGGGGAGAGGCAGTTGACTTGCTAAATCTAAGTATATTCTCTCCATACCTAAACTCCAAACTCCTTTGAAAGCTTTACGAAGCAGTTTCTCATAAGTAATTGGTCGCCTCGTGATGGAACATTCACCCCTATACATCCGCAATAGCAAAAAGGGTGCATATGTTAACTAATACCCAGGATGTTTGTAATGGCAGTCACATAAGAGAATGGTACACAACAACAAGGCAGAAGGTTTAGGGGGGAAGGGGGGATATTTCAAATAGCTAGCTGTTGATACAGGCTTGCAGGAACAAACAGAGTGACGTACTATATATACTTAGCACTTTTAAGACTTTATAGGTTAGTTATGCAGCTGATAAGGTACTTTGGCTTTATACCAATATACTCGGATACGAAACTTAAGCTTATCAAAATTGTGACGGCTAGGTGGTTTAACCAACTATTAAACCTAAGTCGTACGGGTTTATGTTGGCAGGAGTATCGTGGGAATCTGAGCAATGAATACTATAACTTGTCACGTCTGGTAATACCAAGGGTGTCTTGGGTAACGAATTGTTATTGCAAGCTGAAGCTATCTAAATTATGGAAATAATGAGCGTATATATCTTATTCCTGGCTCAAACTGCTCGTCCCGGCTCAACGACATTCCCCCAGTTGAGTCCCCCTGAGCCCCCTTGAGCCTCCTCAGTGCTCAACTGGCTCAAGTCCTTTTGACCAACCAGAGCCCTTGAGCTCTTTGAGCCAGTCACGTGACTTCTTGGCTCAGTCGGGGCTTGGCCTTTCCCAAGGCTCCGACTGTCTCCAGAGCCAAGACCGTTATGTCATAACACGGTTACCATTACTTTTATAAAAAGTTAAACGGGGCGATAGGAGCAATCTAAAGGTTAAGGACCAGAAATAAGAACAGGACTAGTTAATGAGCTGTTTAGCCAAAGGGGTAAGCAAAGCTGATGCTAGGCTGATGGGGCTGAGGGAGGCTGATAAATAGCTGAGCGGAGGTTAAGCCGGGAGGCGAAACGACTGCAAAAGTGGGCGCCCGCGCCGATTTACGTGTCGCTTGAGTTTCGAGCCATAATACCACCAAGGTCATCAAGGGCGCAGACATATAACCGAGTTCCCCTCGCGTTCCTACCGCAGCCCCCCATCTAAGGGTTGCGTTCCAGCCCCCGTTTGGCTAAAGACTGCATCTTCAACGGGAAGTATCTCCACCCGCTAAGTTCTGTTGTACACTGGTAGATATCTCATTATAGGGGTGCATCGATCATGGTTTTGCCAATGCGTTTCACTTTGGAGATCCGCCGATGTCCCCTCATATAGAGCCTGTCGCGGCTGCGGGGCTGCCAATTCGGCCCTTTAATCTACTATATGTCCTAAATATGTATATAAAGACCCCTACCCCCTAACACTAGTAGCACACAACCCCGAAGGTATGGCAGCTCTTATGTCGGTTAATACTAATTGAACAATAATAATGTGATAAACCCACTGCAGTCCTCACCTACCCACAGCTAGGATGCGCAGCCAAACATACAAATTCGCTCTCTTCGCTCTCTTCGCGGTCGTCTCTGGGGCCGCCAGCCCCGGCGACATTTCAACCATAGCTTGCCAGGATGTCATGGACAATGGAGGCTGCTGGGTCAACGCAGTTTTCGCGGATGATCCGGCCCTCTTGGAACCATGCGTAGAAATGAGCAAGGTGATGATTCATATTTACCGCCTTTGCTCTTGTCGACGATAGGTTGCTAATTCCCCTTAGATCTGCCAATGCTATGGATATAGCACCGCCCTCGATGCCTTCGTTACGAGACACGAGCTGTGCCCGTGATATACCATCTTTTGAATAGGAGAACTAAAAGCCATAGGCAGTGGAGTCTTCTATGTGCTAAGGGTCGATTAAAGGATGCCGAACAAGTTGCCGAAAATATTTCACATCGGCATGGATGGCTGAGGGAAGAATCATTGGTTTACCCGTAATTGTATTGCTTCGGTTTCTTGTTTTCTCCCGTCGAAATGCAGCCAGATGCGACATAGAGCCAAGCAAGGACACTTGCCTAACGTAAATTCCGATGCGAATTTTAAACATGGATCCAGATACTTGTATATACTCTATCTGCGGCTAAGAATACCTGTTAGGGGTTGTGCTGTATTTAATGTATCTAACTATATAATCACTTACCTCTTTAACTCTGTAATGCTCACAGTGTGGGAGAAGAGCCGACACTTTAGTGTCAACAGCGCAATGCCTGTGGGAGTTTGACATGTATGGATACAGGTGGACTAACCCCTAGTAAGCACCTGAATTTCTCAAAGTGGCGATTTGGATTCGTCAACGGGGCGGCAGGATGCTTCAACGGCCGAGCCTGACTTACCATGAGGGCTATCTAAATGCTAACAGGGCGGCCAAAGTGGGATTACTTACGAGAGAGCTCGTTTAAGGATCGGGAGGGCAGGCATAGACAGGGTTGTGAAATTAGTTAGTTAGTTTAGTTAATGGGTTAACTAAAACTAACTAAGGCTATTTAAAACTAATAACTAACTAAACTAACTAAGATATTAACTAACTAAACTAAATTAACTAAAGTTTTTAAAATAAATTAAAATAAATTAAAATAAATTAAAATAAATTAAAATAAATTAAAATAAATTAAAATAAATTAAAATAAATTAAAATAAATTAAAATAAATTAAAATAAATTAAAATAAATTAAAATAAATTAAAATAAATTAAAATACATTTTGTGTAAATATATAAAACATTAATTATTTCCTGTATTATATAGTATCCCTTTTTCGTTTTCTTCGCTTTCGATTATTTGTTTTAATTCTTTTAAATCCTTAATTTTCCAACTTTTTCATAAAACAATTTCTTTAACCGTTTCTAGTAATAACCGATTTCGTGATTTAGTCATAATATTATTACCGGTTATAGAAAAAACGCTTTCAACTAAAGAAGAAGTAGCTGATATAGCTAAATATCTTCGAGCTAAAAGGCTTAAAATCGGGTATTTATAAGTATTAGATTTCCAAATATCTAAAGGGTGAATCTGTAATTTATTAGCATTTAGAATAAATAAAATAATTTTAATAAAATTTACATACCTTTTGCGATATTATATCTTCATTTAAATATAACGTTAATTCGTCGTTAATTTGCGGCGTGTTTGATATAAAAAATTCGCTATCGGTATCCGAATTATTATTATTATTATTATTATTTTCGTCACTCGAAACGCCGTAAATATCTTCAGTAACATTTAAAGAATATTTTAATTTATAATTTATTATTAAATATTCTTTTAAAAAATCAATTTTAAACATTGTTAAAAAAGTTTTATACAACGTACCGAATAAATTACTGTTTTATTAGGCCTATAACGTCGTTAAATATATTCGGATAAAAATATAATAAATCGCTGTTTTTAAAATGTGTTAATTTAAATCGTAGATCTAAAATAACACTTAAAATATAAGGTTTATATTTCGAAATCCAATTCGAAGATAAACTCGAAGGAAAATAATTTTTGAAAAGCTTTATTTCTGCTTTAACAGCATTTATTAAATCCGTATAATAAGGTTTCTATTAAAAGTAATTAGTAAATATTCCTTAAAATATAAAAATATTTATTTAACTTACAAAGAATTTTTATTCGTTAATGTTTTCTTAAAAATTTAAAATTCGATTATTAAGCTTATTATATATTGTATAAATATTTAATAACGTCTTACTTAACGTTGTATAAATTTAGCCTTGTAATGTAATTATCGGTTTAACGAATATTTCGAAAATTGATTTTCAATCCGTTAAACCATCCTATTCGAATTCGGTTAAAAATATCGAATTAAATTCGTTATTTGTGGGATTTTTATTAAAGTATAATAAAGCTTCTTTTAACTTTAAAGCGGTATAGATTATATAATACGTTGAATTCCATCGCGTTGAATTATATGTTATTTTAATTAGTTTATAATATAAATATAAATAGAAAAGACTAAAATTAACGAAGTAGAATTTTTCGTTTATTAACATCAGTGGGAAGAATTCCTTCCCGTTTAAATTTATCGATTTTTTCGTTAAATAATTTTCGATGTTCTTGATTATATTTAATCGACATAATCCTTCTTCGTAATTTAGATGTTACATTTATACTATATTAAAAAATAACTCCTTTTTATTATTCTTTTTAAAAATGCTTATTATGAGTATTTATTCGTTCGTTACTTTCGTTTGAAACATAATTCGTATACTTATATAATTCTTCTCCTATTTTCGAATTTAATAAATAATCCGTGAAAGTCTTCTGCGCTATTAAATTAATAATATGCGTAACGCATCGAATATCGAGAACGGATAATAAATTATAAATGCCGTATAATTCGAAAAGGTATCTGCAGTAAAACTAAATATATTTTTAATCGAAATTAACGGCTATAGTTGTATAATATTTAATATTTATTCGTATATATACGAAGCCGTATATGATTTTTCGTATTTTTCGAAACCTAATTTCACGTTAGTTTTTATAATAATTAAAATATTATAAAATTAGTATTTACCGATTAATTTCTAATTTAATTTAAAATCGATGTCGACAAAAATAACAATAACGGCTAAATACGCGGTTTGATTTATTGAAGGCCATATATCGAAAGTTAAGGAAAAAAACGCCGTTATTTTCGATATGTGTTTTTAATAAAAGGTTAAAATCCGATTTAGCGTTTTCGAAACTTTTATGTAATAAAGCTTTAATTTTCCATCAATTGTTAACTGGACTTAATCTGTATTAAATTAGTATTATCATTTTTTAAAAAAAATAAAAAAAATTTAGATTAAAATAATTTAAAAGTTCGATAAAAAACTCTGATTGCACTATATTAAACGAGATGTTATTTTAAATAGTAAAATTTAAATTTTATTATAAGCTTCCCTTTTATTAAAATCTTGAATCGTATTATTTCGAGCTGGTTTTCGATTATCGGTTTCGTTAAAAAAAATCAGATTTTTTAATATCGGTTTTTATATATATTATTAATTAAATGTTTTTTTTTGAAAAACGTAATGTTTTTTCAAAAAAATAAACTTACTTTTTGGCCTTCTTTTTTCAGATTCTTTATTATATGCAATAGTAGGGCGCTTATGCTAATAATGGCGTTGATAATTCTAAGCTTGAAAACCTTTAATTTTTTTTATAGTTATACTTATTAAATTAATTAATATAAATGAAAATAATATTATTAAAATAAAAGACTTAATAAAAAATAAATAAATAAAAATAATACTTACGTTGTACACGAAATAACTATTTCACGATCTTTATTTAAATTAATAGGTAATAAATTTCGCGTAAATAAATTATTCGCAAATATATAAATATTCCACTTTTCGGGATCGGGTAATTTAAAATCCGATTTGTTAAATTCTTAATCTTTAAAGTTGTTATTCAATTCGACATCCGAATTTTTAGAATTTTGGCTAACAGCTTGTGAAGATATATTCGAAATAAACGAATCCATGATAAATATATAAATAATCGACTTTTAAATTGGCGGATATATAGCGGGTAGACGTATGTTATAAAGCGTTAAAAGCTGATTATAACGGTATATATCTTGTAATATAGTTATATAGTAATAAGGTTAATAAATAAGTTAAAAGATAAAAA
This sequence comes from Monosporascus cannonballus, assembly GCA_004154925.1. Lineage (NCBI taxonomy): Eukaryota > Fungi > Ascomycota > Sordariomycetes > Xylariales > Monosporascus > Monosporascus cannonballus. The sequence goes on along the minus strand of QJNS01000039.1, from coordinate 208,796 downwards.
AAAAGTTTTAAACAAGAAAAGCTTGACGTATATATATTTAAAATTAAAATTCTAGATAATTCTGTTATTACATAATATTGTTTACATATTTTGTTACTAATCATTCATAAATAAAAAATAGTTAAGAGGTATATAGAAAACTATAACACATTTAAGAATTTTCTAAATTTTTTCTACTTACTAATCGATTTTTAAAGATTACGCAATTATTTATATTAAATTATTAATAATAATATTCCTAATGTTGATTACATAACCTAGTATGAATTATTTATAAGCAAAATAATCCTTACGATATATATAAAATATTAAAAAAGGTTTCAGAATTTTTTGAAATTTTCTGCTTATAAATCGGATTATATTAAACTTTTCAATTACATTAAAACTTATACTATATTATTAATAACGATATTATTAATATTAACGATATAATATTTTATTAATCATTAATAAGTACAAGAATACTTCAGAAAAATATTGAATTTAAAAGAATATATAGGAACTTTCTAGAATTTTCTACTTACAAATCGATTTAGTTAATTTTTTAAAAAATGATATTAATGTAAAGTATATTATTAATTAATTTATTACTAATCTTCATTATTTACCGCGTTAAGGATTATTTGTTAATACGTTAATCCCTGTTAAAATAAAAACATTGAAAAAAAAACTAAATTATATATTTAAAAAATCATAGTTAATTAGTTAGTTTAGTTAATTACTTTAACTAAATTAACCAACTAAGAAAGAATTAGTAATTAATGAAAAAAAAATTAATAACTAACTAAAAAAACAATTAGTTTACTTAAGTTACTGAATTAAATTCACTAACTAAGAGACTAATTAACTAATACTAAAAACTAAGAACTAATTTCACAGCCCTGGGCATAGAGTGACCCCCCTTTTTGTAACGCGCTAGGCGGTTTAACCAACTATTTAACCTTAGCCGTACGGGTTTATGTTTGTAGGAGTATCGTGGGAATCTGAGCAATAAATACAGTAACGTATTACGTCTTGTAATATCAATAATATCTTATTACAAACGATTGGTATTAATAAGTATTATAAGCTGGTATTATTAAAACTATGGAAATAATAAGCGTATATATCCTGATTCCTTTATTACTGCTTATTTCTGCTTAATAAAGCCTTATTAAACGGTTGTTCAGTGCTGTTCAGTCGTACTTAATCGTATTTAGTCGTGTTCAGTTAAGACCCGCTAAGCACTGATTATGTAACTTTTGAACTAACGTAACTTCGTAATCTTGATTAAACCGTTTTCGTAAGCCCAGTTAGCTTAGGTCGTAATACGATCTCCTTTTTCCCCAAATTTTGCCCTTAAGATTTTTCTTTTTTTTTTGGTAAGCCTTTTCCTTTTAAGACGTCGGCCCGTATTATTAAAAATCGTCGTCAGGTTTTTTCGTCCATTACGCAACGTCAAAATTTGCTTTTTATCTTTAACGATTTTAATTTTGAAGTTATGCCGTATTTTCTGTGCTTTTCCAAAAATTGGAAATTCGAAATAATAAAAAATATTTCCAAATGTAAAGCGTACGTTAAACGTGGCTGTCCTTATGATAATAATGGTATTCCCTTATCCTCCTTAAAAAATATTCGTGCTGAAAATTAACGTTTAAAACGCGAAAAAATATTTACGGAAAAACGTTTCCTGGAATTACAAAAACGTTATTAACAAAAAATAAATAAGGCCATTACGCAGTTAATCCGTTTTCGAAAACAAAAAACGTTTTTTCGTTCGAAAAGAATTAAAATGGTACAACAAGAATTATAATTGCTGGAAAAATTAGAAAAGCAGGAACGTTAGGAGCAGGCCAACGCTGAGGCTGCCTTAACTGCTTTGGCTCCCTTCCTTAAGCTGCCTGGCGTTACTTAGCCGCTGGAAAACGTCGATTGGAACATTATTATCTCCGGTGGTTCCGTTATTATTAATAAAAGTTCTTTAATAAACGTTAAGCGCCAATAAAATTCTTAACGGGTTCCCAGGTATTTTCGGAATCTGGATACTTTTTTCACTTAATCAGATATTACGTAAATCCGTTTTATTTTCGCATGTCGAAAATTTTCTCCATTTCGTATACTTATTCGTCTTTTATTTCTATATCGTTTTATACCGTATGCACCTTAATTATATCCGTTATTAATTCGAATAAGGAAATATAAGAAATTAAATAAAGTTTAACTTTTGGTAGAAATTCTAATTAATAATTATTTTCTGAGATTTTCTTAACGATTTTATATAGACCGATATATTTGAAATCCAGTTTTTTATTAGGTCTTTTTATTTAAATATGTTTTGTAACAAGGAAAACTATTTCTCCCTTTTCGAAAGTTAATCCTTTTAACCTTTTATAATTATAATATTTGCTTATTTAATTTCCTAAAAATATTAATTCCGTTTTTGTTTCTTAATGTAATTATTATAATTATTTTAATATTAATTGGACCGTCGTTTTATGTTTTTTTTGTAAACTTCTGGAATAAAACCAAAATTTGTATTCGTTAATATTATCTTAATATTTTCGTAATAACTGGTTTTATAAGCTAATTATGCGATTAATAACTTTTCAACTTAATTATTTTATTCGTAATTAATATAATATCGGAATTAAGTTTCCAAAGTTTAATTTATTCGTTTCGTTTATTTATCCGTTTGTAGTTTAAATACGTTGAATAATTTGTAATTTAGGCCGATTTATACCATAAAGCTTTCCCAAAATTTTGATACGAATATCGATCATTTATCTGAAATAGTTTCCATTAATAATCCGTATATATTGAAAATATATTTAAAAAAATATGTACTATTTATTCGGCGTTTATGTTCTCGAAATATAATAAAAAATAAGATAGTTTCGTAAATCGGTTAACGAATACGAAAATATTGTCATAATATATTTCCGTAATTAGATTTTTTGACATAAGAAATTTAATAATGAAATCGAATATAACTAAATACCATGGCTGCTTTACGACTAGTAATAATTGTAATTTTCCGTATTGCCTATATCGTCAAGTTTTTGCTCTAACGCAAATATCGTATTACCGTATAATTTTTTATATTGTTATTTTTATTCTAGAAAAATAATATATGCGTTAAAGCCGTTCTACGGTTTTATGGATTCCTGGATATCCGTATAACCAATATTTATATATTTCTTATATTAGATCTTTTTAGTAATTTTCTGAAATTTATATCTTATCCGGTTTTTAGTGTTTTAAAAAAAACTATCGTTATATTATTGGGTTTTCTGGTACATATCGTAATATATTGCCCGAATTGTCGCAATCTATTAGAAGCATAAATATCTTTCTATAATCATGTCAAAAATTATATGACTAATTTTAATTAATATCTTTTCGAAATCGGATTACTTGCTTAAAATATCTATTTTGCCATTTTCTAAACTTTTCCTCTAAATAATAACGAAATCAAAGTCCGCCAATTTTTTTTACATATCTTAATTATCGTTTTATAAGCTTTCTGGTCGTAATAAATCGGATAAGATTTTAATAATCCGTATACACCTTAACCTAATATAAATTTCTATGACGGCTAGGCGGTTTAACCAACTATTAAACCTTAAGTCGACGGGTTTATGTTGGCAGGAGTATCGTGGAAATCTAAGTAATGAATACAGTAATCGTATTACGTTTCGTAATATTAAAAATGCCTTAGGTAATAAATTGTTATTGCAAGTTGAAGTTATCTAAGTTATGCAATTAATAATGTATACATTTTATTTTTGCTAGCTGGATTATTACAAGTGAATTAGCAATCCGGCTTACTGGCTTATTATTAATGAGTTGGTGATCCGGTTTATTGGCTTACCACCAGTGAGTTGGTGATCCGGCTTATTGGCTTACTATTAATGAATTGGTGATTTATTATGTAACCTGCCTTACCGCGTACTTGTGGTTGAATTATGATAGACCGTTTTTGGAAACCGTGGTTCGTTAGATTATAATACGATTTTCCCCTTTTACAAATTTTGCCCTTAAGAATTTTTTTTTTCGGTAAGTTTTTTTTTATCCGTTTTATATGTTTTCCGGTATATCTAAACGTCGTTCCCGCAAATCCGAATAGCGGTTTGCCCTGGTTAATTTAATTAAATTTGAAAGTTTTGACGCGATGCCTTATTTTTTCTGTTCCGTTTGGCAGTTTAATTACCAAATGATGGACGGGGTTTTTCGTTATAAGGAATGCGTTTGTCGGGGACGTTCGTACGACGGGATAGGAATCCTTATTTCCATAATTAATCGTTATATCGTAAAGTCGAAAAGATTAAAAAAGGAAAAGCTAGCGGCCGAAAAACTTTTATCCGAGGCTTTTACGCGTTTTTTTCGTATATGTTGTTAACGTTAATATTATTAATCCCAGGATATAAAATTTGTTAATCGTGCCTTTTAATCCTTGGACGATTTTAACGATTTTGCGCAATTGGAATTAGAGTTTATGGTCGAAGTACAGGCCTTAGATAGGGTGGACGTTATTGATTGGAATGCGATAGATTAACGGTTTTTTTCTTTGGATTTTATAGATTGGAATGTTATTATTTCGGGTAGTTCCGTCGTTATTAATGGAAGTTCTTTAATAAATACTGGGCGCCAATAAGATTTTTGGCAGGTTTTTAGGTATTTTTGGAGTTTGGGTACTTTTTTTACTTAATTAAATACTGGGTAAGTCCGTTTTGTTTTTATATATTAAAAATTTCTTTTATTTTATATATTTATTTATCCTCTAGTTTTATATCGTTTTATACCGTATACATTTTAATTATATTTGCTGTTAATTCGAATAAAAAAACGTCAAAAACTAAATGGAGTTTACCTTTTGGTAGAAGTTTTAATTAATTATTATTTTCTGAGATTTTTTTGATAATTTTGTATAGACCGATATATTTGAAATTAAGTTTTTTGTTAGGGGGTTTTGTTTGAATATATTTTGTAATAAGGAAAATTATTTCCCCTTTTTCGAAAGTTTTTTTTTTAAATTTCTTTTAATTATAATATTTGCTTACTTAGTTCCGTACGAATTTTAATTTTGTTTTTATTTTTTGGTGCAATTATCGTAATTGTTTTAACGTAAGGATTATTTTAACATTAATTAAATTATTATTACGTATTTTTCCATAAATCTTTAAAATAAAACCAAAGTTTACGTTCGTAAATATTATTTTGATATTTTCGTAATAATTAATATTATAAGTTAATTATATAATTAATAAATTCTGAACTTAATTATTTTATTTATAATTAATATAATATCGTAAATAAGGTTTTAAAGTGTAATTAATTTATTTTATTTATTTATTTGTTTATGGTTTAAATACGTTGAATAATTTACGGTTTAGGCCGATCTGTGCTATAAAACCTTATTAAGATTTTGATACGAATATCGATCCTTTATTTGAAATAATTTTTATTAGTAATCCGTATATATTAAAAATATGTTTTAAAAAATATATATTAATTATTCGGCGTATATGTCCTTATAATATAGTAAAAAAATAGGAAAATTTCGTAAATCGATCGATGATTACAAAAATGTTATTATATTATATTTTCGTAATTGGATTTTTTGATATAAAAAATGTAATAATAAAGTTAAATATAACTAAATATTATGGCCGTTTTGCAATTATTAATGGCTGTAATTTTTCGTATGATTTATGTCGTCGAATCTTTGCTTTGGCGTAAATGTCGTATTGCCGTATAACTTTTTGTACCCTTAATATTATTTTAAAAAAGGAATATATGCGTTAAAATCGTTTTAGAGTTTTATAAATCTCTAAATGTCCGTATAATTGATGTTCCTATATTTTTCGTATTAGATCTTTTTGGTATTTTTTTAAAACCTGCATTTTGTCCGTTTTTTGGTTTTTTAAGAAACTGTCATTATGCTGTTAAAACCTTTGGTGCATATTACAAGGTACTGCTTAAATTATCGTAATTTATCGTAAGCGTAAGTATCTTTTTGTAATGATATCGAAAATTATATAGCTAATTTTAACAAATTTTTCTTTAAAATTTAATTACTTGCTTAAAGTATTTACTTTGCCGTTTTCTGATTTTTTTTATGGATGATAACGAAATCGAAGTTCGCCAATTTTTCCGCGTAACGAAATTTTCATTTTGTTAATTTCCTGGTTATGGTAAATCGAGTAAGATTTTGATAATCCATATACATTTTGATTTGGTACGAATTTCCCTTTAGAAAATGCCTGAATTTTCGAAAGCCATAATAATGGCCATAAATTCCTTATTTAGAATACCGTAATTAAGTTCGGCTTTTTTTAATTTGTACGAAAAGAATGTCATAAAGTACAACTTGTTTTAATTATTTCGTTATCCGATTATTACGTTTAATACGTAATCCGAAATATTAATTTCTAATTTAACGGGGTGGTTTAAATCGTATATAATTAGTATTAGTTTGCTGGTAATCGTATCCTTTATATCCTGAAATGCGTTTTCCGTATCTAGTATTTATTTGAACTTTTCTTTTCCTAAAATCTGTTAGGAATATGGTTATTTTATTAAAATTTCGAATAAATTTCCGGTAATAGTTGGCGAATTTAAGAAATACCTATACCTTTTTGATTATCGTTAACGTTTGCCATTTTATAATTGTAGCAATTTTCTTAGGGTTTATCTTAATAATATTTTGAGTAATAATATATCCTAAATATTGCATTTTTTATATATGGAATTAATTTTTTTCCCGTTTTAATAAGTAGCCTTACGTCTTATAAAGCTTGGAAAACTTTATAAACGGATTTTACATGTGCTTTTTTTGTTTCCGAAAAAATGAAAATATCGTCGAAATAATAAACGACGAAAATATCGAGATATTTTGGTAATACGTGGTTTATTATTTGCTAAAAAGTCGCTAGTAAGTTCGTAAATTTTATTAATATAACTAAATACTTAAATAATCCGTATTTCGTTTTATAGGTTATTTTTTATTCGTATTTTTTTGATTCTGATAAAGTTATATCCATTTTTGAAATCGAACGCTGTAAATTATTTGGTTTCGTAAAATCGGTTTGTTATTTTTATAATTAGGAGTAATAATATTTAACCTTTAATAATGATATTATTTAATTGCCGATAGTTAACGATAAGTCGTAATTTTTTATTTTTTTTCGGTATAAAAATATAGGGTATTTTGCTAGTGATTTCGAAGGTCGAATCCACTTTTTTGTAGCCGATTTTTTAAGTGTTTTCTGAAAGTATGTAATTTGTTTTTATTAAAATTGTAAATTGGGTAAAATTTCGTCGAAGATCTTTTTTAAGGATTATTTCATAATTTTATTTGTTATGTTCTGGTAATTTCGTATCGAGCTTTTTTGAAAAATTACTTATATCTATGATATTATAGTGGTATATTGGTTAAATCCTTTACTTTTTGACGCTGTTATTTTTTTAAATCGTTATTTAGTTGCTTTAATTTTGTTTTGATACTAACAACGATATGTTGTATTCGTTTTTGATACCCGTTTTTTTGTATTTTATTCCTTTAGCTAATAAGGTTTCTCTCATACTTTTATGCCTGTATTCGTCGTTATTATCGATTAAATATTAAGATTTTAATTTTTTTCTTTCGTTTGTCAATAAGCAGTAAAGTGAATTTTATTTAGCCAGTTTTACTATTAATTAAATTTCCATATTGGCATATCCATAGTCATCTTAAGATTATATCGTAATTCCTAAATAGAACGATATCGAAATTAACTATCTGGTATCGTCCTTAAATAAAAATCTCAAGGTAATTAATTTTGCGTATAATTTTTTCCTTATTATAAACGAATTTTTAACTTTCGGCATTCGTTATTATATACACTTTTAATTTGTATCTTTATAGCAGTCTAAGGTTATTAATTATATTTCGTATCATGTAATTTCCGCCTAAAGCTCCGTAATCCATTAATACGGTATATTAATGTATTCCGCTTTATATGTTTAACGTAATAAAACCGTTAATATTTTTTATCATTACGTTTAAAGTTTTTCTTAAAAGTTTCTTTTAAGTTTTCTAGGTTACGTTATTTTGCGGCTTTTTTATAGATAATATTTTTAATTCCTATTTAAGTTTATTAAGCCTTCTTTATATTTTTTTCGTTTAATACGTTAAGCCGTTATATTTGTTATTATTGCCGGCGTACTGTTTCTTTAAGCCGTATTAATTGTTTTTAAGTTTCTTATAATTTTTTTCTTAATGAATAAATTGTTTTTTTATGTTTGCGATTACGTTTTATTTTACGTTATTTTAATTATCGTTTTAGAGCATTTATGTAAATTAACGTATTTTTTCCTTAATAGCTCTTTTTATAAAGGTTTATAATACATATTAATTAAAAATAAAGATCTATAATAATTTTTTAATAATGTTTTTTAACCGTACGCTGGATTAAATTTTTTTTCGTTTAGTAATTAAATTATCCATGATAACAGAAGGGGTTTTTTTTGCGAGCATTGCTTTTTTTAGGCCAATTTTTTGCTTCGGCCAGCTGCTAAATATTTTTGAGGGCTATGGTTCGAAAATATCGATATTATTGCTTATCGTTTTTGTTATTTCCGGTACGGTTTGGAAAGTTGAATCCTTTATAGTATATACGGGTAATTCGTTAGTGGATATGTTATTTCCATTTTTCGTAATCGGGATATTCCGTTACAGGCTAGAGCCTATAGGGCAGCTCGGGCTTACGGAGCGAGCTCCTTAGCCCGAGCTTATACATATATATATAGAGAGCAGCCACCTTGCTGGTAGCTAGCTATTTCTCTTTTTCCCTCTTTACCTTAAATATAAACCTTTATTGGGCCGTACCTCCGTTTAACCTACGTATCGTACCCGTTATATATATTTAAGGTTATAATTTATTACAGCTTCCAAAAAGTTAAATAAAAGCAAAACATTTTTAAGGATACCCTAATTACGGATAATAAACCCAAAAAAATCTTACAGCAAAATAATTACGAAACAACATAAGCGATAAAACCATAAACGAACTTAATGTATTAACCTTATTGGGAACTACTAAAGAAAATTTATAATATTAATCGTTCGTAAATATACTTTAAAAACTTAATATATAATAAAGAAAATTTGCCAAATTAATTTTTAACCGTAACAAAACAATAAATAATTTATTTAACCGGATAACCGAAATAAAACAATATTTTTTATAAAAATAAAAAGAAAAAAAACCCTTATAAAATAAGATCTGCCTCGATAAAAACTTACGGTAAATCTATCGCTTAATAACGCGTTTGCAAAAGAGAATCGTAAACCTATAAAATAGCTTTTATAAAATAAAAAAATAAAAAACGTTTCGTTCGTTTTTCGTTAGGTTCTGTACGAAAATAAAGAAAAATCGGTTTATTTCCGGTTTCCTTATAATAACTTGCTTAAATATTAGACTATTTACAGTTACTAAAAAATAATTATAACGTATAAAATAAAATAATAATTAACGGTTTTAAAATTATTTATTAAATTTTAAATTTAAATTAGCTCAATATAAATGTTTAACGTAATTTTTAATAATTAAAGTAATTTTCTTAAACGCCGGTATTAATACGTAATTCCGTAACGCGTTAATTGCAAAAAATATACCTTACGATAATTATAATCGTTAAATACGTCAAACAAAAAAAAATTAATCGTTTGAAGTTTTACTTAATTATTATATAAGCAAAAAAAATAATAACCTAATATTCCGATAAAAAAACGGAACGGTTAATTAATAATAATATATTAATCAAATTAATAAACCGGCTTAAATAATAAATATTTAAAAAAATATATTTATAACGGATATTACGTAATTAGTTACGTTAATTTTTAAATTTATATATTAATAACGGAATAATCGGAAAAACCGATCCGGGGATAATTCGGAATAACGCTTAAATAACCGGCCTTATGCAAAATAATTTTCCGATAACGAAATAAAAATTCGGAAATAAAAAAAATAATATTTCCGTTATGCCGTTACGAATTATTTAAATTAAGAATATCCTAAATATAAACCTGCAAAACGGCCTTATCCGGTTAGAACGGAGATTACGGCAGTAAGTTTACGGAATACCGTTAACGGAAATAATAATTCGGATAACGAAAATTTAAAAAAATAACCTTTATTAAAAGTTATTAATAAGAAAGTATATAATAAAAGAAAAATTACAAAAAATTAATAATAAATTAAATAATATTTTTCATATATTAAACGCTTTATTTAATAATATTATATATATAAACGTATTATATAATAATAAATAAATTTATTATTTTATATTTAATTAAAAATTAATTTGCCGATTAAAATTATAATATATGTTTATTATACTGTATTAATTAAAATTAATAAAAAATAACGAATTTATAATAATTACGATCCGAAAAACTATGTAAATTAACGTAAACTTAAATAACTGCCTAAAATAAATCTGGGGATATATAATTAAAATTTTATTTTACCTTTTTATTTTAAAAAAACCTTAAATAAAATATAATAATATTATATATAAAAAGAAATAACGGCTTATTTATTTTGTTAATAACGTTACCGTATTTATATTCCGCGAAAAAAGATAATTTAAAAAAGAATTTAAAGATTGCTTAAAATGGCGGTTATAAAAATATAAAAAAACTTATTTAATAACGGTTATAACTTTTTATAATAATAATACGGCAAACCCGCCGTAAAAAAATAAAATATAATTATTTGCAATTTTTATAAAAGATATTAATAAAGCCTTAAAAATAAAACCGTAATTAATTTCTAAAGATATAATATAACGTTCTATTAAAAAGGTACGGAAATTTTAAAGTTTTTTTGTAAATAATAAAAACTTATTATTATTATTATATTGTAATAATAACGATATAATAATAAACCTAAAAATAAATATTTCGGGTTAAAAAAAGTAATTTAATAAAAACTTTTATATGGAATATTCAAAAAGAAATTATTAATTTTATATAAAATATTTATGAACTTATTTAATAAAAAATAAATTCGGGTTAATAATTTTTCCGTAAATACCCTGGTATTATTCGTAAAGAAATTTAAAGGGGGTTTACGGTTTTACATAAATTATAAAAAATTAAATAAAATCACGAAATAAAACTATTATTTTTTTTATTAATAAAGAAAATGTTACGAACCTTATTATAGGCCCGGTAATTTACGAAACTTAACCTTTAAACGGCTTTTTATCAGTTACGTATCCGCTAAAAAATAAATAGAAAATTGCGTTCTGTATATATTTCGGGTTTTTCGAATAATTAATATATTTATTCGGCCTTAACGGTATACCGGTTACCTTTTAACGTTATATTAATATTATATTAAAATATTACCTTAATTAATTTTATTTTATATATATAAATAATATATTAATTTATTCGTCCGGTTTTTCAATTAATTATATATTTAAAATATAATTAATATTTCGTTATTTGGCGGAAATAAAACTAAAGTTAAATCCGGATAAATACGAATTCGGAGTTTAAGAAATAAAATATTTAAGATTTATTATTAAAGCCAAAATAAACTTAAATATTAATTTTAAAAAAATAACCGTTATTCAAAAATATAAAGCTTTTATTAACGTAAAAAAAGTTAAAACTTTTATCGGATTCGTTAATTTTTACCAAACTTTTATAAAAAAGTTTAATAAGATAACAGTTTTTTTTATGATTAATTAAAAAGGAGATTTATTTCTACTAAAAAAACAAAAAATAATTGGTTTTCGACCGATATAAAAAACTTTATATTATAATGTTTATCCTTACGTATTAAAATTTCGAAAAATAATAATAATAAATATAAATTAGTTTGATTAAATAATTCCAAAATGCTTATTTTAATTTAATTCGTAAAAGCCCTTAAAATTAATGCCGTATTATTTAAGAAAATCATCGTTAATTAAATATAATTACGAAATGTATAAAACAAAATTATTATTTATTATGAAAATATTAACGGAATAAAAAAAACTTTAAAAATTAATTAACTTTTTTATGATCTTAATAAATTACGTAAATTTTTAATACTTTATAAATATTTATAAACTTATTAAAAAGTAAATTCGATAAGCCGGCTTTTTATTTGCCTTTAATTTCGTATCTAAATATTATCTTAATATATTAATAAACCGATTCGGTACCATATTTCGCAAATTATCAAATATATTTCGTAACGAAAAAAATATTAGATTTAAAAAGTACGTAATTTAATTAATTAAAGAAAAATAATTATTTAACGAATTAATATAAATTTAATAAGTTTTCATCGTCGTAATTTATTTACAATTAAAAAATAATAAATAACAGGTTATACTTTCCGGCAAAAAAATATATTTCGAAAAAAACTTCAAAAAATATAAAATTTAAGGATCATTAAAAATAAAATCTTAAATATGGCGTACGCCGTTATAGCCCAGAAGTTATATAATTTTCCTTTAGTTATAAACATAATAAAAATGTTTATAAAGAAATATTTGTTTAATTTTAAAAGGTTTTTATAATTTAAAGGATATATTTAGGTTTTTATTTAAAAACCGTTCCGGATATTGTTGATTTAACGGATATATAATTTTTATATTACCGGCTATTTAAGAAAAAATGTTACGTTAATAATATTAATTCGTAATTATTATTAACCGGAATAAATTTAAGGTATATGCCGTTTTTGCTGTAATTATAATATATATAATAAATTATATATATGGAAAAAAACGGGAAAAAGGTTATTACGGCCTTTATTTAGTTTAAACCGATTTTACATAGATTTTTCGATAAATTTTATATTTAATTTACCGGTAAAATAAAAAAGTAATTTTTATTTTTTTATTGAATTTTACGATCGTTTAACGAAAATAATTATTGTAAAACTAATATTTAATATAAACTCAAAAATATATATATTTAACGTTTTATTATTTATTATTAAAAATATTACGGTTTTTTTAAAAAATTAATATCCGATAAAAATATTAGTTAAATAAGCAAAGTTTAGATTTATTTATATAACTTAATAAGTATATAATAATAACTTAATATATTTTTTTATTTCTTAATAAACGGAATTATAAAAAAGTTAATTAAAAAACTTTCGCATATTTCCGTTATTTTATAAGTTACGTAAAATATAATTAAGCCGAATTTTTACTAGCAATATCATTAACCTTTAACGGCAAAAAGTTTTCGTTAAAAATAATTTTGTTTTCTTAATTTACGAATACGATATAAAGCTTATTAACAAAATACCGGTAATTCTTTAATTAATACCTAAAACGGAAAAAATTATTAATTTTATTAAAAAGTTACGAAAAAATACGAAATTCGCATAAGTTATTATAACGTCGGTATAATCTCAAATAAAGTAATTAATTAATGTTTTTACAAAATAAATATTATATTTCGAAATAAAGGATTTAATATGGTTAAATTTCAAAAACTATTATTATTTTAAATATATATTAAATATAAAATTACCGCAATTACGCCGTATAATACTATAAAAATAAACGTACCGTTAAAAATACATTTAAATTTTAACGTAAAATTTTTAAAATTAATGATAAAAAATCCGTTGTTTAATTAAATTTTAAATAATAATTAATTATTACCGATATTATTAAAACAAAAGAAATATATATATAATAAAATATATATTAACGCCCGAAAATAGGCGCGTATGTTACGGCCGCCGAAAAAAGCTATTTATAAAATAAGTAAGTTATGCCAAATTAATATAAAAACTATATAATAATTTCGAAAATATAATTATTTTAAATAATCTTGAAAAATTATTAGAAAATGGAAATAAAATAGGGGAAAATATAAGGGTATAAATAAAAACAAAGAAAATATAAATAAAGCCGCCGCCGCCTTGCCGCAATTTCCTTATTCCCTAAAGGCGAAAAAAGGGATATTATTATAGGCTAAATCTTATAAGGCAGTTCGGGCTTACGGAGCGAGCTCCTTAGCCCGAGTTTATATATATGATTATAAGGAGCAGCCACCTTGCTGGTGGCTAGCTGTTTCTCCCCTTCCTTCCTTACCTTGAATATAAACCTTTGTTGGGCCGTGCCTCCGTTCAACCAACGCATCGTGCCCGTCACATATTCCCGTCGTTAATAGTATATGGCATATATCCTACCGTATCGATTAAGGGTTCCGGGACAGATTTTTTCTGTCTAATTCTGGTATTTACGTAATTATTTTTATAGCGCTTTTTATCGTATTCGTAATATTTGATAAGCTAATTTTCTGGTTTTTTGCATTTTTCGTCAAATTTTTTGTCGTGATGGTCCTTATTGGACCTTTTGCTGTAAGCCTAACGTATATTTGGCTTACATTATATTAATGGCCTTGCTGCTATTTTCTTAGTTTTTCCTGGATTATTCTTCCGGTATAAGGGTCCAGTTATCCTATTATAGCTTCTTGGGTTTCTTATATTTGTAGGCCTTATGTCCCATTTTGCCACAATTAAAGCATTTAATCTGATTCCAGTTTTATCTGTGGGTAACGCCGAGTTCTATAGGTCCTGGCGCCGTTCCGTAAGAAGTAAGAGGTGCGTTTCGTTTTTTCCCTTAGTTAGATTTGTTATATCCCAAGCGTAAAGTATATTATTTTTTTTCCTGTCGTTTTTTAAATTGTCGATTTTTAATATTGATTACTTTTATAATATACCGGTTTAAGGTAATAAATCGCTTAATTTAAATAATTTTATTTTTTATATTATTTTTTAACCTTTTATAAAATATATTAATAAGGGCGTCGGTTTTGTCGTTTTCTTATTTTGCCATAGCCGTAAAGCTTTTAAAAGTTACGGGATATTTGGATATAATTTTTTTTTATCGGAATTGCAAAAATTATTAAGCCGTAAATTATTTTTTATTTAGGTTGCCGAAATTATCGCATATTTTATTTTCTAAATTAATATAAAGTAAAAAGATTTTATTATTAAATGTTTTTTATCCGATTTTTTTATTTTTAGGAAATTCCTTATAATAGGTTTAAATTAATTAATAACGTTTCCCGTTAGGCATATTTTTACTGCTAGAACCTAATCCGCCGAATCGTTAAGGTCTAGGAAGCGAAAATAAATTCGTACCTAAATTAAAAAGGTTTAAAGGTTGCTTTTTTTATCGTAGGGCTCCGGTTTCCTAGGCTTTATACGGGCGAAAAAGGTTTGGGCAGGTGGCGTAACTTTAATTTGTCGGATTTTTTTCTTTAGTTCCCGAATTCGAGCCTAAAGCTATTAAATAAGGGTTTCCTAAATGTTGGTCGATATTTTAATAGTATTAAATATTGCTTAAAGTTAAACAATATTATTAAATAAAAATTTATAACGTATAACGATTAAACGATGTAACTAATTATTAAACTTTAAGTTAACGGCTTTATATTAACAAAAGTATTATAGGAATTTAAATAATAAATATAATAATCGTATTACGTTTCGTAATACCAAAGATATCTTAAATAACAAATTATTAATATAAGCTGAAATTATCAAAATTATGGAATTAATAAACGTATATATCCTATCTTTGTTAGCTGGATTATCACCAGTAAATTAGCAATCCGGCTCCTTAGCTTACCACTAATAAGTTGGTAATCCGGCTCACTAGTTCATTACTAGTGAGTTGGTAATCCGGCTTATTGGCTTACCACCAGTAAGTTGGTGATCTATCACGTGACCCGCCCTACCGCGCACTTATGGTTAAATTATGACGGACCGTTTCTGGAGACCGTAGCTTGTTGGGCTATGACAATTTCCCTTTAAAAAATACCTAAACTTTCGAAATACCATAATAATAACTATAAATTCCTTATTTGGAAAATTATAATTAAATTCGGTTCTTTTTAACTTGTACGAAAAAAATAT
This sequence comes from Monosporascus cannonballus, assembly GCA_004154925.1. Lineage (NCBI taxonomy): Eukaryota > Fungi > Ascomycota > Sordariomycetes > Xylariales > Monosporascus > Monosporascus cannonballus. The sequence continues at coordinate 192,870 of QJNS01000039.1, read as the reverse complement.
AATAAAATATAATTTGCCTTAATTATTTCGTTATTTAATTATTACGCCTAATACGTAATCCGAAATATCGGTTTTTAACTTAACCGGGCGGTTTAAATCATATATAATTAATATTAACTTATTAATAATCGCATTTTTAATATCTTGAAATACTTTTTCCGTATCTAACGTCCATTTAAATTTTTTTCTTTATAACGTTTATTAAAAATATAGCTATTCTGCTAAAGTTGCGAATAGATTTCCTATAATAATTAATAAATCCGAAAAATGCCTATACCTCCTTAATTATCGTTAACGTCTGCCATTCCGTAATTCCAACGATTTTCTTAAGGTCCATCTTAATATATTCTAAGGTAATAATATGTCCCAAATATTTTATTTCTTATTTATAAAATTAACTTTTTTCTACGTTAATAAGTAATCTTACGTTTTATAAAGCTTAAAAAACCTTATGAATATATTTTATCTATATTCTTTCCGTCTTTTAAAAGAAATAAAAATATCGTTAAAATAGCAAATAGCGAAAATATCGAAATATTATCGTAATATATAATTTACTATCCGTTAAAAAATTATAAGTACATTCGTAAATCTTATTAATGTAATTAAATATTTAAATAATCCGTATTTCGTTTCAAAAATTATTTTTTATTCGTATCCTTATTTTATCTGGATAAGGTTATATCCGTTTTTAAGATCGAATATTTATAAACTATTTAACTCCGTAAAATCGGTTTTTTATTTCCGTAATCAAAAGTAATAATACTCGATCATTAATAATAATATCGTTTAATTGTTAATAATTAACCATAAATCGTAATTTTCCATTTTTTTCAGCACGAAAAATATCGAATCTCTTGTTAATACTTTCGAAAATGGAATTTATTCTTTTTATAACCAATTTTCTAGGTAAATTTTTTAAAAATACGTAATTCGTTTCCGTTAAGGCCATAAAAAAGGTAAAACCTCGTTAAAAATCCTTTTTTAAGGATTATTTCATAATTTTATTCGCTATATTCTGGTAATTTCTTATCGAATTCGTTTTTGAAAAATCATCTATATTTATAATATTATAATAATATATTAGTTGAATTTTTTAATTTCTTAAATTATTATTCTTATTATTCTAGATCGTTATTTAATTGCTTTAATTTCGCTTTAATAATAATAAGAATACGTTATATTTTTCTTTAATACCCATTTTGTTTATATTTTATTCCTTTAGGTAATAAAATTTCTGTCGTATTTTTATATTTGTATTCGTCGCCAATATCGATTAAACGTTAAGATCTTAAATTCTTTTTTTTAGTTTATTAATAAGAAATAAAACGATCTTTATTTAACCAGTTCCGCCGTTAATCAAAATTTCGTACTAGCGTATCCATAATAATCCTAAATTCATATCGTAATTCCCAAGTAAAACAATATCAAAATTAATCATTTAATATCGTCCTTAAACAAAAATCTCGAAATAATTAATTTCGCATATAATTTTTCCATTATTATAAACAAATCCCTAACCTTCGGCATTCGTCGTTATATAAGGTTGTAACTTATATCTCTATAGTAATCTAAACTTATTAACAATATTTGGTACAATATAATTTCCGCCTAGAACTTCATAATTTACTATTACGGTATATCAATACGTTCTAATTCGTATCTCCAAAATAATAAAATTATTAACATTTTTTATCGTCGCATTTAAAACCCTTTTCGGAAGTTTCTTTTAATTCCTTTAGGTCTTGTTATTTTACGGCTTTTTTATAAATAATTTTCTTTTTTTTAATTCTTATTCGAATCTATCGAATTTTGCTTATATTTTTTCGTTTAACGCGTTAAGCTGCTGTATTTATCGTTATTACCGGCGTACTGTTTCTTTAAATTGTATTAATTGCTTTTAATTTTTTTACAATTCTTTTTCTTATCGAGTAAATTATTTTCTTATATTTACGACTATATCCTATAATGCGTTATCTTAATTACCGATCCAAAAATCTCCTGTAAATTAACGTATTTTTTCTTTAAAAACTTTTTTTTCGTAAAAGTTTATAATAAATATTTATTGAAAATAGAAATTCGTAATAGTTTTTTAGTAATACTTTTCTACTATACGCTAGATTAACTCTTTTTTCGTTTAGTAATTATATTATCCATAACAATAAAAAAGGTCTTTTTACAAGCATTACTTTTTTTAAGCTAACTTTCTATTTCGGCCAACTATTGGATATCTTTTAGAGCTATGGTTCGAAAATGTCGATACTATTACTTATTATCCTTGTTATTTCCGGTACGGTTTAAAAAATCGAATCTCTCGTAATATATACGGGTAATACGTCCGTAAATATATTATTTCCGTTCTTCGTAATCGGGATATTCTTATCGTTAACAGTATATGGCGTATATTCTGCTATATCGATCAGGTATTCCAGGGCAAATTTCTTCCGTCCAATCCTAATATTCGCGTAACTATCCTGATAATACTTCTTATTATGTTCGCAATATTTATTAAGCCAGTTTTTTAGCTTTTCGTATTTTTCGTCGAATTTCTTATCTTAATAAATCTGGCAAATATTTGGCCTAAATTATGTTAATATCTTTGCTATCGTTTCCTTAGTTATTCTTGGATTATCCCTTTAATATTGGTATTTAATTATCTTATTATAATGTCTTAGATTTTCTATATTCTTAGGCCTTATATCCCATTTTACCATAATTAAAGTATTTAATTTAATTTTAATTTTATTTGTAGGTAACGCCGAATTCCATAAGTCCTAATACCATTTTATAAGAAATAAAAGGTGCGTTTCGTTTTTTCCCCTGGTTAAAATTGTTATATCCCGATCGTAAGGCATATTATCCCTTTTTTTCCTATCGTTTTTCAAATTATCGGTTATTAATCTTAATTACTTTTGCAATATATCGATTTAGGGCAATTAATCGTTTAATCCGAATAATCTTATTTGTCATATTATTTTTCAGCCTTTTATAAAACATATCATTAAAGGTATCGGCTTTGTTGTTTCCTTATCCGGCCTTAACCGCAAAACTTTTAAAAGTTACGGCGTACTTGGGCGCAAATTCTTTTTGTCGGAATTGCAAAAATTATTAGGCCGCAAATTGTTTTTTATCTAGATTGCCGAAATTATCGTGCATTTTATTTTCGAAATTAATATAAAATAAAAAAAATTTATTAATAAAATTCTCTTTATCCGATTCTTTTATTTCCAGGAAATTTCTCATAATAAATTTAAACCAATTAACCGTATCTCTCGTTACATATACTTTTACTGCTAAGACTATATTCGCTAGGTTATTAAGATTTAAAAAGCAAAAATAAATTTGCGCTTAAATTAAAAAAATCTAAAAGTTATTTTTCTTATCGTAAAATTCCGGCTTTTTAAGCTTTATACGGGCGAAAAAGGCTTAGACAGATGGCGTAGCCCTAAATTGTCGGACTTTTTTTTTCTAATTCTCGAATTCGAACCTAAAGTTATTATATAAAAATTTCCTAAATATTGGTCGACATCTTAATAATATTAACTATTATTTAGAATTTAACGGTATTATTAAATAGAAGCTTATAACGTATAACGCGTTAAACGGTTTAACTAATTATTAAACCTTAGCCATACGGGTTTATATTAACAGAAATATCGTAAGAATTTAAATAATAAATACAATAACGTATTACCTCTCGTAATATTAACGATATTTTATTACAAACGATTAATATTAATAAATATTGCAAGCTGGTATTATCTAAATTATGGAAATAATGAACGTATATATCTTAATTCCTTTATTACTGCTTATTTCTGCTTAGCAGAACTTTGCTAAACGGTTACTCAGTGCTGCTTAATCGTGTTTAATCGTACTTAGTCGTGCTCAGTTAAGACCCGTTGAACATTGATCACGTGACTGTTGAACTAGCGTAACTTCGTGATCTTGGCTGGACCGTTCTCGCAGGCCCAGCTGGCTTGGGTCGTAACACTTTTCTACCAGGATACAACATGCAGCGTCACACTGGCGTTAGCGCCTTGAGGAGTCGGCATACGCAGCATAGAACGGCCCCTGATTGACGCATAACTATGAGACACGATGCGTTCCTTTAATCTGAAATGAGCTCTAACCCTCCGCGACCACCATTTTCAACTTGCCCTCATCAGAGTGCTCCTCTTTTCAATAACAATCTACCCGCACCTAAAGTGTTATCCACTCGGAGACGAGATCAAAACCGTTTAGTTGTACCAGAATTGTCGCTACATACATCATCGAGTAGACCTACCAGGTTTACAGCGAGCGTACCACCGGACGCAGTACGGGATATCAGAGAAGGACATGAGTAATATTGACAGTCCCGTTTCTAAGAACCGAATCAGTGCAGAGGATGGCATCCTTGCATAGACTCATTAACCATAGCCGGGATTTGTATGTCGTACTGGCCCTAAATAACGGACTCGTTATCACTAGTAACGTCGTTTCTAGGGTCTAGGAGAAAGATATTGAAACAGTTGCAGAGAGCTAGAATACTTTTCATTTCTAATAAAGGAGATTGATGTTGTTCTCTAGCCCGAACAATAGGATCTATTCGATTAAGCCTATATCCATCCATCCCCAGGAGCTAATATATTCTTACCATTGATATACACTGCATCGCCGGTGGGAACCCTTTTCCCATTGGAGGGGCTATGGACATCAGCGTTAAGAGAGCGGCACAGCCTAAAAAAAGACATAACTGTAGGGGAGGATTGCTACCGGACGGCGGCCCACATGGAATCGCGCGTCCTGTAACGGGAAAGTATAGGGGCAAAATCTGGAGTCTGGCGCCTGTCTATCTGTTTTCTGTTCCTCTGTTTCTGTGTTTCCGTCTTAACATATCTATTTCTGCGCTCTGACGCGTAAGAGAAGGCGGTGGATGCCCACGAACCTGGCCAGAATAAGCCTCGCCTTGGGCGGTATGCCCTACGATATATCATCAATACTCGAAGACAGCCGGGCACTGCCCTCACTGGGCCTCATGGAGAACACAGCTTTGACCGTTGGGAACAGCCACGCGTTTACCGGCATGGCTTGTTAAATGGGTTCTACATTACTGTAAAGTAAGTGAGTTAGTTAACTACACCTAGCCTAGCACGCCCAAATGCCCAAAGGAAGGATACGGGAAAACTGCTACGCGGGCTTCCCCTAGGGTCAAACCCAACAAACCAAACAAACAAAACAATAATATATCCTTACCCTCCGGGGTAACCCCTGAAGTACCCGAGAATATCAAACTACATATAACTGGTGTTCCCTTGCATCCGTTCCATTGTCTTCCCTTTCGAAGGGGCTCGAAAGGTTGTTACCCTCGCCTTAGCTCATGCTGACCTCTTGGTCCTCTAGACTTCCAAGTCCGCATCCTTTCCTGACCATAACAGATCTAGGGCATCGCGGACTACAGAGCCCTGAGCCGTATATATTACGTCTTAAAGAATTTGAAAAATATCACCACATGAAATAGTGTTATTTATACTAAGCAAAGCGTCAAGTAGCAAAATACTGCAATGCAGCGGACTACTTGCCTGGGGTCAGTATAACTATTGGTACCTGGTGAGATGTTCCTGCTCAGAGTTGTTTTTTTTAGATATCCTTGAATCAGCAGCCGTAGTGTGGCTCAACTCCCGATTCCGCACTAAGGCGCACACCCGCAGTGATGTAGGGTCTACAATATCGGTAACAACGATGATATTCAGAGGCGTTGCAGACTGCAACTGAAGTGCCGTGGAAGGCCTAGACTAGAACTATGGAAGCCTGGTACTAGCAGCATAAGGCCGCATCACGCATGCCCCTATGTGACATCCATGGCATGGGCCGTGTCCTTTCGAGCGCGTATGCGTACGTCGTGGCGATTGTAGTGGTATGTTTCAGGTCTTGAAGTATATGAACGGTAAATGCTAATTACTATGATGACTATAAAATATCTGTTTCATAGAACACTGCATGCCGTTAAATAGGGGGCGATGTATAATACGAAGCCCCGTGGGTATACAGCGTGAGCCATCACACCCAGTCAAACACTGCGATTTATTATGCCTAATACGCTAATATACTCCGTTAATCCAGCTAGTGCTCCAACGCATGGTGAAATGCAACTTCAAGAAACCATTGGTAAAACAGAAGGACAAACTATAATGCACTCTATCCGGATTGCGCGGTGATTTCCATAGAAGGGAGAGCTTTGCCCCTCCCATGCTTACAATGCAGTGGTCACATAACATCCTTTGATGCAAGACGTTTACTTATAGCTTCCAGTTTCGCGAGGTGATGGTTCCAAGAATGTTGTTGTACGAGACCCGTCACCCCTCGAACGAGATGATCTAGCATCCTCAACCGATGCGTGGTAAGCACCCCGAGGACCAATTGGTGGTCATCCACGTCCAGATCGCACCAGCCGGCCCATGCCCCATTCATATCCCGCTGCCTAGCGAATCCATGGTTGGCATCCAGATCAGGAGCTGAGATCCCTTGGACGCCCGTAAACCCACCATGACCCATCCGTAGTGGCGCCACCTCGAGCATCCCCGTCAGCGCTGGTGGCAAGAGCACAAACTCGTCAACCATCTGGTCGCAGACGGCAATCAACAACATGACGATGGCGGACTGGGCCTGACAAGACTTGCACTGCAGAGTGCTTAAACAATGCTTGACGGCAGCCTTGTAAAAGGCGAGGATCTGGTACATCTGCAGTGGGTCCCTGAACTTATGACCTTCTCCGGAGCCGCAACAGCCTATCTGGGGGCCCGCCTTGCTGTTTTTAATATTACTACTAACCGCAGCAGCCGCACTCCGGTGCCCGTCGATGCGGATGGTGAGCTGCTCCTGGATTCTGAGCAGTAGGTCCACGCAGCGGCATGATGGTACTTTGCCCAGGTAGTTGAAATCGTGCGAGTGCGGGAAGAGGCGTCCTGGTCTGGCCTGGCCAGCTTCGAAGCTTTGACAGGCCTGATGATGGTGCTTGGGCGGCTCGACCGCCGGCGCCCTTCCCCCGAGGAGCACAGACCCGTCGATCATGGCTCCGGGCGGGCTGCTCCCCGGCTGCTCGAAGGCGTCCAACCACCAGTTTTCGAAGTCGAGGGGACCTAGGAAGTCATCTGTGATGGGACCGCACACGTCCGGTGGTTGGAACTGTTCTGCCTGTTCCTCCTGAAGGCCGTCCCTGCTATCCCCTCGAGGACCCTCCTCTACCGTTCCCGATGTGATGGCATTGGTTGACGTCAGCCGATCGTCAGCGCCGGCCGAGCCGGGCTGGACGGCTACTGAGGACGGCGGCGTTCCATTCACCGGCGAAGAGAGGGAAGGGGCCACTGCTGACTTATGGTTGCGGGCGACGGCCTTGATTGCCCTTGTATACCGACAGAGTATCTTACTCGCCAGACACCTCTGGCAGCCCGTCTTCTCCCTCGTGCATTTCAGCTTCTTGTTCTTGCAGCGGTCGCAGGCGAAGTTGGACTCGCGCGCGATCTTGCTCCTCTCGAACGGAGGATCCGCAACCCTGAACGACAACGGATTCTCCAGGTCGCTGGAGGACATCGAGATTCGGAACATTTCTGTTATTATCACGCTTATGAACAGGAGGTATGGTACCGATCTACCGGGAGACATAGAATATGTACGCCGTATGCAATGGCCGAATTATAATTGCAACTAGTATATTTATTATTGTTTCTGAAATATTAAAGCCGCTTTCCACTCTGTTAATATCCTTATCATCATTATTGTTATTTTACCAATGTTGTTCATGTTGGAGTGTTGGTGGACCAATTAATTTTCTGCTCCACTATGCGGCCCCTGAATGCATAACTCTTGCGCATCCCTCGCATAGAGTGTCTGCATCTATGTCACCCGCCATTTGGCAGCTGTTCCACACCCTAGCTTGATACCAAGACGATGATGCACCGTTGGGGTTTCACCGGGCTGGGCCGTTCATCAGTAGCCAAGTCCGTGTAGGGTGACGGAGGGCCCGCCTACCGGAAGTTACCCCCCGACGGATTGGGACCCCTCCCTTTGCGTACAACGGCTGGTTCGGCCTGCTTGCGCATCCCTCGCATAGAGTTCGCTTACTTTCCTATTTGGGAAGTCGGCTCCCAGCAATAAAACAACCGCGACATAATAATAACTTTCGTCCACTCCCTCCGCAAGCTCAGTACGTAAAAACCAGGGCATCCCACCTTTCTAATCAGAGTATATATGTTCCGTAGCTAGGCTAGATACCTAAAAGTAGTACGCGTGCGATAACACAAGAATTAGGCTAATACAACAACACAACTGATGTCCCCGATATCTGACCGCTCCCCCACCCTAAGTCCGTGTCAACTGCCGAAAAGTCCGACACCCCGCCGGATTTCCTCCCACCTCGAACGCGAAGCCCGATATCCCTCACTCTTGCTCTATTATGTGTAGATAGATAGGTGTGTTAAAGTTTCACCGAAGGATCTCCTAGTTACATCGTGCCAAGGTCGTCGTAGTCGTAGGACTGGATGTGTCCATTAGAGGATAATCTATAGATGATGCCCCCCACCGATTGACTTTAGCGGGGACGTTGCACTTTATGTCGTTTATGTTACCCATCCCTTGCATCAGCGCGCAGATGATTGAAAGGTGCATAATCCTGCGCCACTGTAGCTCCCCGGCCCGACGAGAGCGCGGAAGTGAAGAGTAGGTAAATAGCCCCTCAGTTGTCCCCGAATTCGAGAATGTACGTGAGGTGACACCGCGGAGTTTGCTTGAACCAATGTACTGCTTCGCTACTGCTTAGTTATCAGGAGACAATTACGACACCAAGGCCATGGCTCTATGGAAACGCTCCCAAGGTCGGTGAGTCTAACAATTTTCACGGCAACAGCATCCCGGTCTAGGGTTTGCAATGGGTACCCCATGGGTACCCACGGACTACCCACGACAGTGGGTGGGTAACCGTGGGTGGTCTTAGCGTTTTCCCAAAAATGTCTACAATTACCCACCCCCGAATTAATTATTTACGAATACTAGGATATATTTTCGAATATATATTAATTTATATAATAATCCGTATTTTCGTTAAAATATTTACATATATAAAATTATATATTAAAATTAAAAAAATTAAATAATAAAAATTTCCGTATTTTAATTAAATTGGAAACGTTATCGATATTACAAGTAATTCGGTATTTTAGATACTTACAAATAATTAGTCCGTAGGTAATTTTATTTTACCTCCGTACCCCCTATTAACCACCTATTGTTATGACCTAACGGTCTTGGCTTCTGGAAACGGTCGGGATCCTGAGGAATCAGACCCCGACCTAGCTAAGAAATCACGTAACTAGCTTAAAGGGCTTAAGGGTCCTAATTAGTCAAAGGGGCTTAAGCCGGATAAACACCAAAAGAGGCTTAAAGAGACTTAAGGGAACTTAATTAAAAAAGTGTCGTTAAGTTATGATAAACACCTTGAGCCAAAATAAGGATATATATGTTCGTTATTTTTATAATTTAAATAACTTTTGTTAATAATATTTCTTAATATTAATTATTTATAATACGCTTTTATACTTTTAGTATTAAAAGATGTAATACGATTACTATATTTATTACTTAGATTTTTACGAAATTTCTGTTAATATAAACCCGTCTACTTAAGATTTAATAATTAATTAAACCGCATAGCCGTTATACGTTATAAATTCTTATTTAGTAATACCGTTAAACTCTAAACAATATTTAATATTATTAAAATATTAATCAGTATTTAGGAAACCCTTATTTAGCAGTTTTAGGCTCGAATTCGGGAATTGGAAAAAAAGATTTAACAAATTAAAGTTATGCCATTTACCTAACTTTTTTTCGCCCGTATAAAACTTAAAAAGCCGGAGCCTTATAATAAAAAAGGTAATCTTTAAACCTTCTTAATTTAGGCATAAGTTTACTTTCGCTTTCTGGATTTTAATAATTTAACGAATTAGGTTCTAACAATAGGAATATGCTTAACGGAAAATACGGCTAACTGGTTTAAGCTTATTATAAAAAATTTCCTAGAAATAAGAAAGCTAAATAAGGAAAATCTTATTAATAAGATTTTTTTACTTTATATTAATTTCGAAAATAAAGTACGCGATAATTTCGGTAATCCGGATAAAAAACGATTTACGGCTTAATAATTTTTTTAATTTCGATAAAAAGGACCCGCGTTTAAGTACGTTATAACCTTTAAAAGTTTTGCGGCTAAAGTCGGATAAAAAGATAACGAAATTAACGCTTTTATTAACATACTTTATAAAAGGTTAAAAGATAATATAAAGAATAAAATTATTCGGATCGAACGATTAATTGCCTTGGACCGGTATATCGTAAGGGTAATCAAGATTAACAATCGACAATTTAAAAGATAATAAGAAAAAAAGAGATAATATGTTTTACGTTCGGGATATAAATTTAATTAGGAGAAAAAACGAAACGTATCTTTTATTTCTTACGGAACGGTGCCAGGACCTATAGAACTTAGCGTTATCCACAAATAAGATTAAAGCCAGATTAAATGCTTTAATTATGGCAAAATGGGATATAAAGTTTACAAATATAGAAAACCCAAGAAGTTACGGTAAGATAATTAGACCTTTATACCGGAGGAACAATTTAAGAATAATTAAGGAAACGATAACAAAGTTATTAACATAATTTAAGCCAAATATGCATTAGGTTTACGATAAAAGGTCTAATAAGGACCATTACGACAAAAAATCCGACAAAAAATATAAGAAGCCAAAAAGCTGGCTTAACAAATATTGCGAATACGATAAAAAGCATTATAAGAATAATTACGTAAATACCAGAACTAGATAAAAAAAATTTGTCCCGGAACCCTTAATCGATACGGCAGGATATATGCTATATATTGTCGATAACGGGAATATTCCGATTACGAAAAATAAAAATAGCATATCCATAAACGAATTACCCGTATATATTATAAGGGATTCGATTTTCCAAATCGTACCGGAAATAATAAGGATAATAAATAATAATATCGATATTTTCGATTTATAGCCCTAGGAAATATCCAGTAGCTGGCCGAAATAAAAAACTGGCCTGAAAAAAAATAGTGCTCGTAAAAAACCCTTTTTGTTATTATAAATGGTATAATTATTAAACGAAAAAAAAGTTAATTTAGCGTACGGTAAAAAAATATTATTAAAAAGTTATTACAGATTTTTATTTTCAGTTAATATTTATTGCGGATTTTGAAAAAAGAAAAATTATTAAGGAAGAAATACGTTAATTTATAAAAGATTTTTAAAACGATAATTAGGACGATATATAATAGGATATAATCGTTAATACGAGAAAACAATTTATTTAATAAAGAAAAAAATTGAAAAGAATTAGAAATAATTAATATCGCTTAAAGAAATAGTACGCCGGCAATAACGATAAATATAGCAGCTTAACAAATTAAACGAAGAAATATAAAAAAAGTTCGATAAATTCGAATAGGAGTTAAAAGAAAAAAGTTATTTATAAAAAAGCCGTAAGATAATAAAATCTAAAAAAATTAAAAAGAATTCTTAAAAAGAGTTTTAAACGTAATAATAAAAGATGTTAATAACTTTATTACCTTAGAAATACGAATCGGAACGTATTGGTATACCGTAATAGTAAATTACGGAATTTTAGACGGAAATTATATTATACTGAATGTAATTAATAAGTTTAAACTGCTATAAAGATATAAGTTAAAATCTTATATAGCAATAAATGCCGAAAGTTAGGAATTTGTTTACGATAACGGAAAAGTTTTACGTAAGATTAATTATTTTAAGATTTTTATCCAAAGATAATACTAAATAGTTGGCTTTAATATCGTTTTATTCGGAAATTACGATATAATCTTAGGATTATTATAAATATATTAGTACGGAATTTTGATTAATAAAAAAATTAACCAGGAACAATTTACCTTATACTCTATTAACAGATAAAAAAATTTTTAATATTCGATCAATAATAGCGACAAATGCAGGCATAAAAATATAATAAATACCTTATTACCTAAAGGAATAAGATATAAGAAAAAAAATGGGCATTAAAGAAATATAACGTATTATTATTACCATTAAAACGAAATTAAAGCAATTAGATAACGATTTTAAAAAAATAATAACCCCAGAAATTAGAAAGTTTAACCAATATGCTACCATAATACCATAAATACGAATAACTGTTTAAAAAGGAATTCGATACGAAATTATTAGAATATAACGAATAAAATTATGAAATAATTTTTAAAACAGGATTCTCGACAAAATTTTACCTTATTTATAATTTCAGCAAAGATAAATTACGTATTCATAAAGAATACCTAGAAAATCGGTTACAAAAAAAATTAACTTGCAAAATTATTAATAGGATATCTAATATTTTCGTACTTTAAAAAAATAAAAAATTACAAGTTGTAATTAATTATTAACCCTGATTACAGAAATAAAAAATTAATTTTATGGAATTAAATAATTCATAATATTCGATTTCAAAAATAAATATAACCTTATTAAGATTAAAAAAGATACGAATAAAAAATAACTTTTAAAACGAAATACGAATTATTTGAATATTTAGTTATATTAATAGGATTTATAAACGTACTAATAACTTTTTAACGAATAATTAATTACGTATTACGAAAATATTTCGATATTTTCGTTATTTGCTATTTTAATAATATTTTTATTTTTTCGAAAACGGAAAAGGTATACGCAAAATACGTTTATAAAATTTTTTAAGTTTTATAAGACATAAGGTTATTTATTAACGCGGAAAAAAATTAATTACATACATAAAAAATGGAATATCTGGAATATATTATTACTTCAAAACATATTAAAATGGGCCTTAAAAAAATCGTTACAGTTATAAAATAGCAAATATTAACGATAATTAAAAAGGTATAGGTATTTTTTGGATTTGTTAATTATTACAGGAAATTTATTCGAAACTTTAGTAAAATAATTATATCCTTAACGAATTTTACGAAAAAAGAATTAAATTCAAATAAATGCCAGATACGGAAAAAGTATTTCAGAATATTAAGTATATAATTATTAACGAATTAATATTAATTATGTACGATCCAAACCGCTTCGTTAAATTAAAAACTAATATTTCGAATTACGTATTAAACGTAATAATTAGGTAACGAAATAATTAAAGCAAATTACATTTTATTATATTCTTTTTATATAAATTAAAAAGAACTAAATTTAACTACGGCATTTTAAATAAAGAATTTATGGTTATTATTATAGCATTTCGGGAATTAAAATATTTTTTAAAATGAAATTTGTACTAAATTAAGGTTTATATGGATTATTAAAATCTTACCCGATTTATTACGACCAAAAAACTTACAAAATAACAGCTTTATTACGCGGAAAAATTGGCGAACTTCGATTTTGTTATTATTTATAAAAAAGATTTAAAAAAACGGCAAAATAAATACTTTAAGTAAATAATTAAACCTCGAAAAGAAATTAATTAAAATTAATTATATAATTTTCGATATTACTATAAAAAGATATTTATGCTTATAACAAATTACGATAATTCGAGTAGTACCTTTAGATATATATCAAAAAATTTAATAATATAATAATAATATTCCAGAAAATTAAAAAATGAATAAAATATAAGTTTTAAAAAATATTAAAAAGATATAGTACAAAAAATATACGAACATTAATTATATGGATATCCAAAGATCCATAAAACTTTAAAATAATTTTAACGTATATATTCCTTTCCTAAAATAAAATTAACAATATAAAAAGTTATACGGCAATATGATATTTGCGATAGAACAAAGATTCGACGATATAAACCATACGGAAACTTACAGCCATTATTAATTGCAAAGCGACCATAATATTTAGTTATATTTGATTTTATTACCAAACTTTTTATGTTAAAAAACCTAAATACAAAAATATATTTCGATAGTATTTTCGTAATCGTCGATTAATTTACGAAATGTTTTTATTTCTTATTATATTATAAAAATATATACCCGAATAAGTAATATATATTTTTTAAACATATTTTCAGTATATACTAATTATTTATAGAAATTATATTAAATAAAGGATTAATATTTATATAAAAGTTTTAATAAAGTTTAATAATATAAATAAACTTAAATCACAAATTATTTAATATATTTAAAATTTAAATAAATAAATAAATGAAATAAATAAACCAAATTTTAAAAACTTATTTACGATATTACATTAATTATAAGCAAAATAATTAAGTTAAAAAATTACTAATCGCATAAATAGCTTATAATACTAATTATTACGAAAATATCAAAATAATACCTGCGAACGTAAATTTTGGTTTTATTTCAGAAATTTACAAAAAAATACGTAATAACGGTCTAATTAATATTAAAACAATTTTTTTATTAAAACAATTACGATAATTATATTAGAAGATAAAGATAAAACTAAAATTCGTACGGAATTAAATAAGCAAGTATTATAACCAAAAAAGGTTAAAAGAATTAACTTTTGAAAAAGGGAAAATAGTTTTTTTTATTATTAAAAATATTTAAATAAAGCAATTTAGCAAAAAACTTAATTTTAAATATATCGGTCTATATAAAATTGCTAAGAAAATCTTAAAAAATAAGTATTAATTAAAACTTTTACCAAAAGTTAAACGTTATCTAATTTTTCATATTTTTTTATTCGAATTAACAGTAAATATAATCAAAGTATATATAATATAAAACGATATGGAAATGGAAAACGAACAAATATATAAGGTAAAGAAAATCCTCGATATACGAAAACAAAGCAGATTTATTTAATACCTAATCAAATGGATAAAATACCCAGATTTCGAAAATACCTAGGAATTCGCCAAGAATCTTATTAGCGCCCAGCGCCTATTAAAGAACTTTTACCAACAACGATAAACGCGTCCTAATTAACAGCCGACCAGTCGGTAACCGAGATATCGGGCCAATTAGCCGTAATACGTGTTAACGTAGTAATTATAACGGCAGCCTTTAACTGTTTTTATTTCTTTTTAAAGCGTTTAAATTCCTTTATTACTTTCGCATCTTGAATACTGCGGTAAAACATTTTAAATTCCTGCTAACGAAAAAATTTCTTTTATTTTCGCAAACGATTTAAACGATTAAATAATTCGTTAAGGTATTATTAAATTTTTAAAAATTCCTTTTCGGCAATACGTTTTTTTAATTTCAGACGATTTTCCTTAATAACCAATTTATAGTATTTAAATTCAAAAAGATTAAAAAAATTATAAGGACCTCCGTAAGCGGTACAAAAGGTATATTTCTTTAAATTGCGATAGGCCTTATAAATTTTGTTTTTAAATTTATAGCAGGAATAAAAAATATTCGAAAACAAAATAAAACTAAGGCGGTTAATCCGTTTTAAAAAAATAAAAACGTTAATACGTTTACGAAACCTGGATTTTTTAATGCGACCCGACATAATAAATATGAAGAAAAAAAGGTTACTTACTAAAAATCAATAGATAAATAATTTGATTTTTAAGGATAAAGATCCTAAAAGGGGGGAGATCCTGTTATGATTTAACGGTCTTGGCTTTTGGAAACGGTTAGGATCCTAAGGAATCAAATTTCGACTTAGCTAAGAAATTATGTAACTAGCTTAAAGGGCTTAAGGGCCCTAATTGGTTAAGGGGTTTAAGCCGGATAAATACCAGAAAGGGCTTAAAGGAGCTTAAGAGGATTTAATTAGAAAAATGTTATTAAGTTATGATAAGCACCTTAAACCAGAATAAAGATATATACGTTCGTTATTTCCATAATTTAAATAATTTTAATTTGTAATATTTATTAATATCAATTATTTGTAATACGTTTTTATACTTTTGGTATTAAAAGACGTAATACGATTATTATATATATTACTCAGATTCCCACAAGATTCCTGCTAACATAAACCCGTCAACGTAAGGTTTAATAGTTGGTTAAACCGCATAGCCGTCACACCTATGTAAATTTTAACCCGTCTCCGGATATCCGTGGTAGGAAATTTTAGCGTGGGTGGGTGGGTAGTGCAAACCGGGACCCGGTCTGGATCCTTCCTTGGGGGATCATAGTAGAACTCACTTATTTCCCATCGTAATCGTCAGTCGGGACGAAGGGGTGTCCCATTATTACCCAACCCAATACTGCTTACTACACAGGGACGTAAGCATGTACTTGTTCCCCCGGTGCTGTCGGCATTCATACGAAATCAACAACTACGCATACAACGATTACGGACGAAGCGAGACGTCTTAAACGAATTCGAGGGATTGGTCTAGTCTGACGCGGCCCATACACTCGACCCAGTCCAACCGCTCCCCGACTTTCCCCACGACTCCCCCTCACGGTTAGAGACTTCTCACGGAAGCTTGGTCGGCAGGGCGTTGTTGTACGCGAAGACATTATCCGGGTCCCATTTCCTCTTCAATGCCACCAGACGGGGGAGCTTGCCCTTGCCGTAGATCTGCTGGATCTTCTCGTCGCCGTGGGCGTAGCTCACATACACTGAGACGTCGGGGTATCCCGAGGTGGCTGCGAAGTCACGGCGCAGATCCCGAGCGAGCGCGTTCGCCGCCTCCTCTACGGGGTTGCCCAGCTCTGGCCAGCTCATCTGGAACATACTACATAGGTTCGTAGGAAGGTTAGCTATCTGTCGTGTTCCGCGTAGCACATATCAATAGATCGGGGGTCAAGGTTTACGTACAAGTTTCCTTTTGATTCCCTCCAAGGATACGCGGTAGCATCATGCGGCACCGCGGCCACGGCCTGGTTCGCAAATGATTCCAGGATGCCGACGCTCGCGCGGCCATCTGGGTGTGCCTTATAGAAGGCATCGTACTTGTCAAAGGCTGTGTTAAATGATTCAACTGCGAATTGGAGGACGTTGACCGAGAATATGTCGTGAATGCTCCCTGGCTCGCTCAGCGTGGCAATCATGCCGAAGAGTACGGCGAATGGTACCTCGCTGTAGGGCACGACGCTGCTACGGACGACCGGGGGGTTGAGGTCGAAAAAGGGTGCGAGGGCTCGTCGGGCTTCCGCCTCGGGGCCACTATATACGAAAGTGCCGATTATTTGCGTCTTCAGAGATGGTAAGCGTCGTATATACAAAGTAGAACGATGCCCATGCTCAAACTTACTTCGTTAGTGTCCGCGTTCCAACTGATGGCAGTGTTGATAGATAACTCCGCCGGCATTGTGTCTTCGTAGGTCTTTAGGACATTAAAGTAATCTCTCCTCAGGCTGGCCGGGTAGATCACATCTGCGGTGAAGACCTGTCCACCGTTGACAGCTTTGGTGAGTTTGTAGGTCGCCGACGTGATGATGCCAAAATTGGCGCCGGCACCGCGGATACCCCAGAACAGCTCCTGGTTTGAGCACGCCGACGCCTCGACGACGTCCCCGTTGGCAGTGACGAGTCGCACGGAGACGAGGGCGTCGATCATCAAGCCGAAGAGGCCCTGGAAGAGTCCGACACCGGCTCCGAGCGTCGCACCGATCACGCCGACGCTGGGACAGGAACCCACCGCTTTCAGAAGTCAACAAAATCTGTCTAACGTAACAGGAGCTTCCGCGACTTACGCATTTCGAAGCCCGCCTCCTGCAGGAGGGCGGTGAGCTCAGCGATCTTGACCCCGGGCCCGACCGTGGCTCTCTCCTCGGCCGCGTCGATTTCGATGCTGTTCAGCTTGCTGAGATCGATGGCCAGTCCATTGCGCAGTTTGCCCAGCGTGGTTCCGTAGCCGTGACGGCCTCCCGTCGCAAGGAATGGGGTGTTTGAGGCTCTCGCGGCTTTGACCTAGAACACTTGACATCAGCTCGGCCTTTGCGAAGGGGTTCCAGATTCGCCCACCACCTCGGCCACCTCCTGTTCATTACTTGGCCTCACGGCGGCAGTAAAGTTCGGGGCCGCGTAGATAGACCAGCGCTCCGTCGCGTTGGTGAAGACATCGGAGCCCGGGTAGTAGACAACGATTTCCGCAGGGAACTGCGGGTTGTTGGCGCCGCTCATGACCGTCGACGCGGAGGCGAGGCTGTAAAGCAATGCCGCAATGCGCGCTAAGTTCAGGAACTGCCTCATCGTGATGTTAGCCATGCGAGAGGTTCTCTGGTGGGATGGAGAAAAGCGAGGTAAAATATACCTAGAAGCTTCTTATAGAAATGGACCAGGGCGGCTGTTACTCTAGTTAATAGTACAGCGATTTGCTCATACCCAGCCAACTGGCTCCACCAGGTTCTAAACCTGGTATCTACTAGACAGGAGGGCAAAAAAGAGGCGCACAGCTTACAAACAAACCGAAAGAAGAGGCTTGTTTTAGTTTTGTGGGATCGCCTTCCGGGGTCGTAAGCAAGAACGGCAAGCGAACTCAGCTCTTTCCAGCAGGGGCCCGCGGCCTTTATCTCAGCTCTCATAAGCGATCCTCTCAAGGCTGTCAGGAGTGAGCAGGGTCTCCGCCGCAGCCGAGAGCTCTCCTAAGAGTTACAACAGGTCCGTACCTCACTTATCTGGTAAAGGTATGCGAGACGACCTTACTTGGACCGCGTATGAGTTACACGCAGGGGTGAGGCGCTGTCGAGGAAGCTCCCACCTCCCTTGCGCTGGGCGAACGTGCCTGTGTAAATCCGAGCCAATTGAACGAGTAAAGGTGCGCGGCTGCTGCATGAAAGGTAAGATGGCTACCACGTGGGCTATGCGGCCTACCACACATCCCCACACCTATTTAGAATTCAGATGTCGTGCAAGTACGAGGTGGCTCCGTTTGTAGTATCCTGCAGATTGGCCTAAACAACGAGATCTCCTTCCTGTAGCGGAAATATTGCACCACCACCCATGTAACCAACCAATTGACAAATATACGAATATTAGTTATACGGATGTCTAAAAATTCATGAAACCTTAGAAAGGTTCCAATGCATATATCCCTTTTTTAAAATAAAATTATCAGTATAAAAAATTATACGGCAATACAATATTTACGCCAAAGTAAAGACGTAACGATATAAGCCATACGGAAAATTATAGTTATTATTAATTATAAAGCAACCATAATGTTTAGTTATATTTGATTTTATTATTAAACTTTTTATATTAAAATATCCAGTTACAAAAATTTATTTCGATAGCATTTTCGTAATCGTCGATTAATTTACGATATTTTCTTATATTTTACAATATTACGAGAATATAGATATTAAGTAGATAATATATATTTTCTTTAAACGTATTTTCAGCATATACAAATTATTAATAATATTTATATTTAATGTTTAGCAAAACCAAAAAATAAATCTAGCTTAAATTATAAATTACCTAATATATTTTAACCTTAGATAAACAGATAAATAAAACAAACGAATTAAATTTTAAAAACTTATTTATAATATTGTATTAATTACGAACAAAACAATTGGGTTGAAGATTTACTAATCGTATAATTAACCTATAATACCAGTTATTATAAAAGCATTAAAATAATATTAATAGGCGTAAATTTCGATTTTATGACAGAAATTTATAAAGAAATATGCGACGACGGTCCAATAAATATCAAAGTAATTATTACGTCAAAATAATTACGATAATTGTATTAAAAAAATAAACATTAAATTAAAATTCGTACGCAACCAAATAAATAAATATTATAACCAAAAAAGTTAAAAGAAAATAATTCTTAAAAAGGGGGAAATGGTTTTTTCGTCATTAAAGATATTTAAAAAAAAACCGACTTAATAAGAAATTCGATTTCAAATATATCGGTCCATATAAAATTACTAAAAATATTTCAGAAAATAATTATTAATTAAAATTTCTATTAAAAGTTAAACTTTATTCAATTTTTCATATTTCCTTATTCAAATTAACAGCAAACATAATCAAAACATATACGGCATCAAACGATATGGAAGTAAAAAACGAATAAATATACGAAATGAAAAAGGTTTTCGATATGCGAAAATAAAACGGATTTACCTAATACTTAATTAAAGAAAAAAAATATCCGGATTCTAAAAATACCTAAGAACCAGTTAAAAATCTTATTAATGCCTAATGTTTATTAAAAAGCTTTTATTAATAACGACGGGCGTATCCCAGTTAACGATCGATTAATTAATAGCCGGAATATCAGACTAATTGACCGCGGCCTGCATTAATATGGCAGCTATAATAGCAGCTTCTAATTATTTTTATCCCCAACGTTTTTATTTTTTTAATTCGTCTAATAATTAAAGCTTACGCTATATTATAATATCATTTTTCGAACGAATTAACGCTTTTTGCTTACGTAAATAAATAAAACGAAAAAAAATCTTTATTTATTTTTTTTAATAACGACGTTAAGTCTTAAAATAAAGCCGTTAAAATTTTAATAATCGCTTTTCGACAAACGTCTTTTTACGTTTTAAACGTTAATATTTACGGCGAATATTTTGCAAAAAAGAAAGCCGTACACCGGTACTATCGCAAAACCAATCTTGATTAACGCATTTTCTATATCTTAAAACGTTTTTTATCATTTTATACCTTAGATTTTTCGAAAAAATAATAAAAATAAGGTATAATTTCGTAGCCGAATTTATCAAAGGCTTTTATAAAATCAATACGACGAATAATAAAGAAACGAAAAACCCGACGAATCTTGAAAATACGGGACGATATGATTCAGAAAATCAGAAAAAAAGGAAGTACTTATTAAACGGAGAAAAAAGAAAAAAGAAAATCTTAAAGACAAGATTTAGGAAAAGGAGAAATCGTATTACGGTTCAACAAGTTTCGGCCGCAAAAAACGATTAGACCAGGATCATACGGACTACCCCGGGATTACGTAACGGTAATTACCGCCAAGCCAGTGATCATTAATAATTAAGGGTGATCACAAACAATTATAATTACCACCGGCTATATAATCATAAGTAATTAAGTTAAAAAAAAGGATATATATGTTTATTATTTCCATAATCTAAATAGCTTTAGCTTATAATGTAACATCGTTACCTATGACACCCTTAAAATTACGAAATATAACACGATTACTATATCTATTGCTCAGATTCCCAAAATACTCCTGCTAATATAAACCCGTACGACTAAGGTTTAATAGTTGGTTAAACCGCCTAGCCGTCAAATAATAGGATATTATTTAATAATCCAGATATATTAATTATTAAAATATTTAAATACTTTTAATTCGAACGTTAATTTTTGGGTATAAGGAAAATAATAATATTAATTTCGGAACGATTAATATTAAAATACCGGGTTTCCGTTTTATAATTATATTTAATTAGGCGGCCGATTTAACGAAAACTGCTATATTTCGTAATTTATTTTATAATATTATTAATAATTGCTATATATGCAATTTAATATATATAAATAAGGAAAATAAAATATAAATTACGGATATTAATATATTTAAACCGAAAATCGATTTATTTCGATAATAAATATATTTTATTGATAATGATTAAATTATATTAATATTTAAAAACCAAATTTAATATGGCAATTTGAAATTAATTGTTTAATATTTATTTAGGATTAAAAATTATATAATTATGCCCTCCGGTAATTATGTAATCGAATATTTTTAAATTAATTTTTTCGTATTTACAAATATTAAAATAAAAATAAAATGTAAAATTATTAATATAAAAATTTGTTATTTTTATATTAATTTAATAAATAATATAACTTAAATAATAATTTAATTAATTATTAAAAAAGGTTTAAATAATTAAATATTTTCCGAAATTTATTTTAATAACGACAAAAATATTAAGTTTTCCGAAAACCAAATTATATATTATACTTACTTATTTTTTTTATAAAATACGGCCTTATTCGTTAAACATAATATTTAATATAAGGCGAACAAATTGACGGCGTAAGGTTTCCGTAAAGATATCGGCCGTATATGTAACGTTAGCATATAGGTTAATTTAATTTATATCGGCAAAAAACCGGTAAAAATATCGGATAAAAATAAATATTGTATTTTAGAAAATTAAATGTTCGAAAATTTAAAATTTTTATTTTAAATTTTCGAATATATTACCCGTATTTGGCTAATTAGGAAGAAAATATATTTTAAAATGTATTATAGGCGATTTTAAACCTTATATATTATTATTTTAACTTATAAAATTATATTATTATTATATTAAATTAATAAAAATAAAATATTATAATAAATATTAATCGAAAATTTAAGTTATTTTTTATTATAATAATTTTTATTTTATATTAATTAGGATTATTATTATATTAAAAAATAAAAATTATAATTTTGCGTTAAATTACATAGGTTAAAATATTAAAAGCTTTATAATTAATATATATTATTAAAATTAATAATAATAATTTTTAAGAATTTATATGGGAACGTACCAAACGAAACGAAAAAAATCATAATTTGCCATCAGGCCTTATTTTGGAGGTTTTGTTGTTTTTGTAAGTATTATTTTTAAAGGAGTTTAGCTGATATATTGGACCCCTGACAGATATTTCTTGATCAAAAGCTATAGCTATGGCTACGATTGCTACGCCGCAGGCGCAGCCACAACCTCCAAAATGGGGTCCTGATCACGATGAGGCAAGATTATGTGAGAAAAAGTGATAGCTTGGTAGTGCGTATGGAGTAATATGGATGGAGAAAATCCACACGTGTTCTATGCACATATGAAGGACGCGATGACACCTCTAATAAGCGGGCTTGCGGGTGGCGTTTCAAGCTGGAGCTGAAGAGACAGAGCGCTCTCGCAGCTTGAGGTATCCCTGAATGGGCATTCGCGAGAGCACCTCGGCGCCCTCGAACGAGTTCAGCTCGTCGGGCACGCGATCCAGGTTGAACGCCCACACCACACATACGAGCGTGATCTTGATGCTGAGGACGCCCAGGCGGCGCCCGAAGCACGACCGGGGGCCGAGGGAGAAGAGCATCTGGGGCGCGGCTGAGAGGTCGATGACCTCATTCCCGAGCTCGTCGCGAACTAGCCAGCGCTCGGGTCTGAACTCGCCCAACGTGCTGAAATCCCAGTCCCTGACCTCGCCCTTGGCCTCTTGCGACGTCCTGCTGCGCAGCTCCTCCCTGATAGGGAACGGTGGGAAGGTGAACCCGGGCCCGTTGATGGCGAGGAAGACGTTGGTACCTTTAGGTATGAAGTGACCCAGCAGTGTCGTATCCTCGGTTGCCGTGCGGACGTGTGCGGACGCGATGAGCGCCATGCGGAAGATCTCTTCCATGACCGCATCCAGGTAGGGGACCCGTAACCCCATGATCTCCTCGACCGTCGGGAACCTATTTCCGACCTGGGGCAATAAGGCGCGCCGTAACTCGGTCCGTAGACGGGTCTGGGCGTCTTGGTTATTCGAGAGGTGTTTCAGACCCCAGAGCACGGTTGCGGACGTCGTCTCGTAGCCGCCAATAACCATCTCGTATAGCTGTTCCCCAGTAGTAAGCTCCCCTGTCCCGTCAATGTCCCTAAGGCATGCACATATGTAAGGGCGGGCGTGGGCAGGCCGAGGCCGGTGCTTGTGCTTACCTCATCATACACCGCACGGCTCTTATAATCCGGGGCGCGATTCTCCTTCGCGGCGGCCACCAGTTCGTTCTGCAGTAGGTCGTCTAGTAGGCACGTGATGTTCCCCGGGCTTTCGAGGAGCCTCTTCGCGGCGCTCTCGAGGTGCTGAGTGATCATGTTCTCTTTGATCGCGTAGGCCTTACGCATGCACGGCGTCTGGCTAAGGAGCCAGTGGTGCCACCTCGACAGCGGCGAGCGGAAGGCGACCACTATGCTGTCGGTCAGCGTGATGATCGCGTCGGCTATAGGCGGCATCGGCGCCTTCGGGAAATGAACGGCCGCCGCGTCGTCGTTCTCGGGGACTGGAACGGAACCAAGAGTCGAGAGTAGTCGGATCTGCGCCGAAATGATGTTTTCCGCGTCGTCGAGGTTGAACACGGCGCCGGCAATAGCGTCGAAGGCTGCGTTCGCCATGTCTTCGATCATCTCGAAGGGGTGGCTGCCCGCCAGCTTTGCCTTCACCTTCCAGAGCTCCATCACCTGCAGCGTTCTTCTGTATATCTGGGGTGCTATGGCCTGGTAGGACATCAGTAAGAGATTTTTTTCCATCCACTGGTCTGTCGCGGCCAGGCTAGATGGCCTGCCTACCTTGTTGAGGGTCGTGGGGGCCATGAAGCCTCGGACGAGCATCTTGTTGGTGTGCAGCCGGGGGTCATCCGACTTCATCGTAATCATGCCGTGCGGGATGAGGGTTCCGAAGACCTTCTCGATGAAGGTGGCGCGGTCGAAGGTCTTGGTGCGCCGCGTCAGGACGTCCTGGGCCTCGCGGAAGTCCGTGACGATGACCCAGGGCGCCGCGAACGGCCGCACGGAAACCTGGACGATCGGTGATCCCAGCTTTACGTTCTGCGCCGACAGCCAGGTGTACAGCTCGGGCTTATGACGGATGTGCGACACCATTGACGGGATGTCGCCCAGGAACCACGTCGCGATACCGCCATTATAAGGGATCCCCCGCAGCCGACGGGGTATGGCGAGGCTGACCAGGAGCGCCAGTATGAGCGGCGACACCGTCAGGAGAGTTAGTTGCGTCCCCCATGGGGACGTGCTACCTGCTAAGACGGACCACATCTTGGATCCCGGAACGCGTCGTCGCGGGCTGCAGAGCCTAAGAGTTTCGAGATCTCTCGGATGCCTCCTTACGTAAGGGCGACAGGTCTATATTTCCACTTACGGCCTCTCTTTCGACGTGCTGACTTAACCAAGCGGCTCAATGGATATCAACAGGTATGTAAAAAGATACCCTCCAGATGCTGGGCGTGGCGAGGTTGATGCTGAGCCCATTCCAATGGGATGCTACATCGTATAATGCGGCAGTGTCGGTTGCTTCACAGCTGTGGGAAGCCTAATTGTACCTGAAATCTCTCTGAACGGAGAAACCTTGCGACTGCTACTAACTGCCATCTGTATCTCACATAGACCTGTTTCTAGCGCCAATGGCCATCTGGACCAACTGACTCCTCACTACCACCACCACCTCGCGACTCTGCCGGGTATGTAGTTACGAGTCTCGCACTAGATATAGGACTCACTAGGGGCTACTCTATCCTGACTAGCTTAGGCCGGCATTTCCTCGTGCTGAAAGTGGCAGAGTCGAAAATTCTCTGCCCTGCAAGGCCGGTAGAAGACTCGGTCGATCCAGCCAGCAACGGTGGCCCCTCGTCATGGGTACGGTTTGCCGCCGCGAGTAACCATTGGCTCAACGGAGGCGGGCATGGCAGCTGACGGCTATTTACAAGGATCATCTGCATTTATTGGTACGCGACGCCCCTCCAAACGGGGCACAGAAAAAAGCGCATTAGATGGCGTGGGAGGGAGATGACAGTTTCACTGTCCACGCTACCAAACACACTTCCTTGCATAGGCTTATTCAATAACTAAGTACTTAGGTAGGGATTTCTGGACGTCTGTATACGGGTATGGAATGGGCAGCAATTACCACCTCCCTCGTCGAGCAATACCTGACAGATATAACAAGACTATAAATACATATTATAGGTACCTACCCCACTTGGACTCCTTTAGTGCTCCCCCAACTCGCATTAGATCCCGTGTGCGTCAAGTGGGACTGTGCGGGGCCGATCTTATCCAGAAATAGAAAAGACTTCAGTATTACATCAAGCTCCCATCAACCTCAATGGAGAAGCTATTAGGTGCAGCCGGGGTAACCTAACTGACGGACGGCGAACTAACAGTAGTAGCAATATTTTAGACAGTTTATGTTATTATGTTACCTAGAACGGAAATCTCGATGGATTCCATTGGCCAGTCTATGGCGATAGTGACGCATCCTTAGGAAAAGCGTGAATAGCGCATAGCTAGGACAGAACATAAAGCAACCGGAGTAGGCGGTTCGTCTGACAATGAAGATGCAACGCCAAGTTGTACGACACTCCGCCGTCAGCACTAGCAGCAGCATCGTCTTCTTGTCCCTTATTCCCGTAAACAGCATAGACAAGCGCTTCCGTTCCATCGTCTACCGACCGATTACTATACTCGGGTTAGAGCATGCGTTACGGCCAACCGTGGCTGAGCCATGAACATCGCTACAAACTCACAGGATATTCTTTGTTAGTTACCTCCCCCATCCCACAACATTCCCTAAATAAC
Organism: Monosporascus cannonballus; assembly: GCA_004154925.1. Taxonomy (NCBI): domain Eukaryota; kingdom Fungi; phylum Ascomycota; class Sordariomycetes; order Xylariales; genus Monosporascus; species Monosporascus cannonballus. Next base: position 166,580 of record QJNS01000039.1, on the reverse strand, counting down.
TAGTAAGCATATATCTACACATTTTGCATTTAAAAAATACCTCCATGAATCCCTCTGCTATACCTAACCGCTTTGAAAAAAGCATCGCTTCATCTAATCCCACTTGTTACGGTCTTCCGCAGTTTTAATTAACGGTAACATTTCGCGAGGGCATTGTTTTTGATGTATCGAAGCTGAGCTTTTAGTTATATTGGATTGAAAAGGTCCTAATGTGAAGCAAAAATAGCAGTTAGTAGGTTGATAAAACGCTATATACAGGTTGTGGTGATGATGACTTACAGATATGTAAAAGTGGGTAGATTTCCATACAAATTCTATGGGAGCCTACTTACTAGGCGCTAACGGAAACCAACAGGGCTCTGGGGTAACTAACAAAGGATACCATTGTGAGTTGTAAGTATATGTGCTGGCAAGCCATTTGACCGATCACCGATATCCTTTGCTAGGTAGGGCTGTGGGATTGTTGCTGTACCCCGCGTACCTCAGAGGCCGCGGCCTTGTAGGCTTTCAGCGTTGTGTAAAGTCATTGGGTGAGCCGTTAAATGTTAATTAGATGCTAGGTTCTAACGTGAAGTGACGGGTTTCCTGTAGTGGGAATCAGAATTACCGTCTATTAATCTCTGGTGCTCCCGTCCCTAAGGGAGGCGCCGGTCCCTGATACATATATAAAGGAGACCTGGTATACATCATCATCATCATCATCATCACTACTATCTTAGTAATAGAAACCCGCGATCCTGATGAAACTATCTTCAAAACATCTCCCCGTCTCATACAGCCTGGCCAGGTTAGGATTCCCATGAGGGACTCTCATTCCCTGCATTGCTAGACTTGTAATTTACTGTCGTCGTCGTGCTCCGCATGATGCCGCTGCCGTCGTGGTGGTGGGAGATCCCCTTCCCCAGATCGCCGCCCGTAACGCTCGTCGCCGCCGGCAGCGTCGTCAGGGGCAGCTCGTCGATCTCCTCGTACCGGCCGGGCCGCGGCGGCTTGACGGTCGCCGCGCGCCACGAGCCTCCACCGCTGCTGTTCTTGGATGCCGTCGCCGCTGAGTGGCCCGTCAGCCGCGCGGCAGACGACTTCACCCCTCTTTTTAGCCCGGATATCGCCTTGGGCGCCGCCGGCGCGGAGTATATCAGGATTCCGCTGGTCGCCTCGGCCAGACACCACAGCGCCACGGGCCCGATATTATACGACCGGTCTGGATCCCTGTAGAACGTGACCGAATAGCCGATCCGCAAGGCTGCCGATACACATGCCCTATATTTTGCCATACGTTAGCTTGTAGTTTCCACCTTCGTAACGGGGCACAAAGCTCCTCGTATAAAGTAGTGGGGCTAGTCGCACAGTATACCGAGGGCAAAGAGCACGGAAACCCCGAGCTTCTTTCTTAGAGGAAGATGCAGACTCCAAATGACCTTCTGCGGCAGAACCAGCGCGATGATGTCAAACACGAGGTTCACGATAGGTGCTGCAAAGGCGGTGGCGTTGGCATCCAGACACTTCCCCTCGACCAGCGGATTCCAGTACTTCTCGCGCGGGTTACAGGCGAAGGCCACCAGGAACATCATGGTCACCGAGGCCACGAAGTTGGTCCACGCCACGATGTGACAGATCCAGAAGAATTTCGTGCGGCGGTCCAGTGGGACGAAGAGACGGGTCCACTCCAGTAAAATCGCCGCCTTGATGGTGCTCATCACGACGAAATAGCAGATGGTGGCGACGTAGATTAACTATTATAAAATATCAGCAAGCGCAGTCCTGCGGTGGTTATTACCGTGGGGCGCTCGATACTTACGAAAAAGAACTCGGCAACTTCGTACATGCGAAGATCCCACTGGTGCACAAAGAACCCATATTTTATTAGAGCCTGGTAAACGTACACTAGCAGCGCGATCCAGCCGATCTAGACGCTCAGGGTTAGCTAGATGCTAGACTAGTTCTATTTTCAAGACGAATAGCCCTACGATTGCAATGGTCGCGCAAACTAGGTCTGGTTAGCAGGTCCGAGCACGGATGCCAACCATCATCCAGAGAAGGCGGGGGCCTACCATCTTCAATGTAGACTTTCTTGAAGTGGCCCGCTTTTGTGTAGACCGCGAGGACGATGAATATCGAGCTCACCACAATGCACGTAGCGAAGGTGCCGTGAGCGATACCGCTCTCGTTCGGCCGGTTTTCGAAGTTGGGGATGACATTCACTGGGGGCTCGAGGCCAGGCCCGTTGAGAATTGCCTGCTGCTGGTCCGGTGGCAGCGCATTGAATGCCGGCGCCGGGTCGGCCATGGCGGCAGTGCGTCGCGTACTGGTACGGCGCCGTACAATTAAAGTTTTAAAGATGAGATGAGTCTACAAAACCCCTCGGATGATAAGAAGAAAAAGAAACCCCCGATGATCTTGCACGATGGCGCTTACGGGCTTACGGAGAGACGACTGTCATCATCGAGATATCTGTTAGGAGTCTGATACATCGGACTTGGTATGTGCTGAATCAGGGCTTTAAGCCGACCAATCTGATCCGTTCATGCTGCGTGCAGCGGGACCTTCCTTCCATTAAGGTAATGAATGGAGCTATCGAGAATTTGTCTTCTGGCACCTTGTCACCCCCCTTGCAGATGTGTTGAGAGCGGCGGCAGGGTGCGACTCGGCATATTTGTCAGATCCTGAAGTGCCGAAAAATGTGAGGCCCCTCACTATGGTGGGACACTATCAGGTCTTAAATCTCACAATATTACTCTGGAGTCGAAGATGCGACGATTGGATGAAATCCCTGGAACGGTCCCAGTGGTGGGTGTTACTTGAAAAGCAACTTGTCACTTTTACAGAAGTCGTACCCCGACGCTGCATAGCACATAGTGCACACCTTTCTGGATGTCATACTAGATCTGACGTAAGAGCATATATAATATGCTCAGAGCTGTCGAATCCGCCACCTGATCAGTGGGAACCAACCGGAGAGCGGGTAGCGTTGCATTTCCTGCGGGTATGGATGGACAACTGTACCTTCGTCAGGAGAATAACAACTCGAGGATTTCTCGTCTTGTCTCGTGTCTCGTCGTCTCTCCGATTCGCCAATGTCTTAAGGGATTTCCCCTCCCCCTAACCATCCGGAAGCGGGAAGAGCCACCGTTTGAGGGGAGGGGAGACGTCTTACCTACCGACGACGTCGCAGTTCCCGTTGCCGCTGTGATATAATAATCACGATAGAAAGCAGAAAGCGTTCAAAATTGCTCGGTGACATTTCCTCGGACAATTACTAGTTTGGGATAAGCGAACCTGATAATACAGTGCGACCAATGGGGGCAGCAGTGCCCCGAACGAGCTGCGAAGGAATTGGAAGGTAGCAATAGGGGTAGCACTTTAATAACCTAACAATGTTATGCACCACTCCTGTCTCAGACCCCGAGGTTGAATGGTGGCGGAATTGTTTGGAGGCCTTGTCATCGCGCCCGCGAAAGATGGCGGCAGGGGGGCAGGGTGTCAGTCGGTCGTTCTAGACCTGTTGCGCCGACCGCAGGATGTCAAGTCTGGCCTCTGCTCCGTTATGCATTAATCGCTACTCCTTCTATGCCGAGGCAAATAGAAACCAGATTAGACATTGGGGGAGTTCGGTAGGGAGGAGGATTGTGGATGGAGTTGACAGAGTTGGCTTGCCGCAGTGGAACGGATCAGAACAAGCGCTGTGCTGCTCCGATCTGCCGTTCCCCTTTCTATTACTGTTGTGCCCCCATACTCTCAGTTCCCTCCACCTGCAACGTTGCGATCACTTCTTTACATCATAACCTGTTTTAGGAAATAAGTGTATTTTCCCCTTGAATTTGTGAAAAAGAGATGCAGCAAATGACCCGTAGGAAATTGGACGGAAGATTAGGCCATCCCGCAGGGATTTGTATGTGAAAACGTATAATGTAGGTTCATGGATATCTCCAGGTGTGTCGATTATTGCTACATTGAAGCTATGGACTTCCTGCACCTGTTTATAGGTTATTGGGCCACATATATCAGTGAATAATCGTATTGTTAAGCAGGTCATTTACCTGTTAAATCAAGCGTTGAATAATGGAGGGATAGGGGGAAATGGGGAAGAATTTTCCGAACCTTTGTCACCTCGGATAGGGGTATCACCGCGTTTTCTGGAGGAAACCTCCCGGATTCTTAGAAGAGGTCATGAAACACACCTTTTTCCTATGCACAACTAATTTACATAACCGCATTTAATAGCGTTTCCAGAAGACTTATCGGCCGATGCGATGAAATCTAGAATTCTAAGAGCTACTCTATTTTATCGTTGTTTCCGGTGCTAAGTCTTGCTCGAGAGCCTGTACTATAGTTTCATTCAACATGGTCAATGTCACCCTCTTGCTCATTAGCTCCAGGAAAGGCACGTCGATCTTGAAGATCTGGAAGATCCAGGACCTAAACTCGGCGGCAATCATGCTGTCCATGCCGTAGAGCGACAGCGACCTACCGAGATCGACTCTGTCTAGGGGCAGCAGGATGAGGTTGCTGAACCGCTTCGCGATGTACGCCATCGTCGCCTCGCGCAGCGTACTCCCTCCCTCCATCACCTTCAGGATGTCCACGGGTAACCCACCGTTCTGCGACTCGAGCTGGCGCTGGGCCCCCTCTCCGAGCATCCGGCGGAGGATCGCCGCCCTAGGATCATCGAGCGTCGGATTCGCGCCCTCGAAGCCTTCCTCCTTCTGCGCTTGGAGTCCAGAGAGCTCCAATCCGGTCAGGATGTGGGAATGAGATAGGTCGTCGTATGCATGCGGAATTGTGTGTCGCCTCGATAGCGCCATGTCTATGATCTGCAGCATCTCGTCTTCGTTTATAGGCTGTATCCCCTTGCGCAGGAGAAGCCGCTCGATCTCGGGGTTCTCATGGAGGTAGCCGACCTCGGATATCATGCCGAGGCCGACGGTAGTTGCCGGGAGGCCCAGCGAGTGGCGGTAGCGGGCGAAGAGGTCGAGGAAGAAGTTCCCCGCGCAGTAGTTGGACTCCGTAGCCGTCCCCACACTCCCGGAGACGGAGCTGGTCATCAAGAAGAACTCCAGCTGGTCATCCTTCCCCCTCATTGCCTCGTGGAGATGCCATGTCCCGTGCACCTTCGGGTCGATCCCCATGTGCCATGCCTCGTTCGTCATCGTCGTGAATAGGGCTTCCTATGTATCGTTAATTGATTCGACTGCGAAGTAGCATCTCGTCTTGGATAGAACTTACGCTCAGCCCCATGGCAGCCTGTACAACACCGCCGATCTTGCCCTCGACAGCAGCAACGGTCTTCTCGACGTCTGCTTTGATGCACACATCGCCAGTGACAACAGTGCACTCACACCCGGAAAGTTTCAGATCCTGCATGAGTGCACGAGCAGCCGGCTTGTTAGCACCGGATCGTCCGAGGAACACAAACTTGCGTGCTCCCCGCAAGGTCATCCAGCGGGACAAACTCCTCCCCAGCCCACCGAGGCAGCCAATCATGATATAGGTCTTGTCTGGACTGAATGTCGTTGAGTATTTCATCGGCCGCAAAAGGATCCGAGAATCTTCCTTCTCGAGGGTCACGACCACCTTCCCCATCCGGTTCCGCGACGAGAAGTACCGCATGGCTTTCCTCACATCGGATACGTCGAAGACGGACAACGGCTTGATGCTGGAGATCACTTCGCGGCGAAATAAATCCACAACCTCTGCGAGCAGCCGAGCCCATACGAGTCGGACAGCGGCATTGTCGTCGTAGTACATGTTGCTCATGTCGAACGCGGTAAATGTGGTGTTGCGGAGGAAGACGTCCATATCCAGTTTCCCAAAGTCGACGAGATCGCGCTTGCCGAGCTCGACGAACCGGCCGAAGGAGGCGCAGCACCTCCAACTCGCGTGCAGGAGCTCGCCGGTGAGCGAGTTTAAGACCACGTCGACGCCCCTCCCACCAGTCGCCGAGAGAACGTCCGCAAGGAAGGATGTATCGCGGGAGCTGAAGATGTTTTCTCTCTTAATTTGGAAGTTTTCCACGAGATAATTTACCTTGTCGTCGTTGGAAACCGTAGCATAGATCTAGAGAGTTGTCAGAAATCCGTTACCCATGTCTACGTATCCTTTTACTTCAGAAGCCCTACCTCCGCCCCAATCCATCGGGCGATCTGGATCGCAGCGATACCCACCCCCCCCGTAGCGGAGTGGATAAGCACGGTCTCCCCTGCCTGCAGTTGGGCGCGGTCTCGGAGTGCGTACAGTGCTGTCGAAAATACCACCGGGAGGGTGGACATGACGTCAAAGGGCTCGCCGTCGAGGAGCTTCTGGCACGCCCAGGAGGGCACGATTTGGGAAGTCCGGAAGTGGCCAGGGGCCATCACAACTACGCGGTCGCCTGCGCTGAGGTGCGAGACCTTAGCACCGACGCGCTCCACCACGCCGCAGAAGTCGAGCGTGCAGCTCGCATCCTTGGTGTCCACCTTTCCGGCGAGGGCATAGTAGTCCTTCGCATTCAACCCCACGCATGTAACCGACACCTGCACGTGGTCGGCACCCAGCCGCGCCGGCAATGCGATTTGTTTGAAGTGGAGGGTATCGAAGCTCCCTGCCTCTCCGATGGTGAGTTGGGCGGGCTTGGCTTTTCCAAGGGGCGCCTCGACTGCCTCGTCTCCCTGGCGTTGCCGGAATCCGATGTTGAGCTGCTCGTCGGGCACGAATCGGCTGACGTGTACCACGCCGTTGCGCTGCACGAACTCGAAGTCGACTGCACGCCGGTCTTGGTCGAGGACGGAGACGAGGTTCGCGAAGGCTCGCTCCGTCTGGAGATGGATGTCATCAACGTCAAAGACGTAGAACCTCGTTGACGGCTGCTCCATCATTACGGCGCGAGAGAGTCCGAACGCGAGACCGAATTCGGGGCGAGAGCCCGACAGCAAGTTGCTGGATGTCACCCAGACGAGATTGCGGGAGTTATCGGTAATTCTCTTGAGCCGGATAGACTCCTCCTTGTCCATAACGGAAAGCAGCGGCTTTTCGGCTTCCAGGAACGAGAAGACGGTCGAGCCCGGCGCGATGCTTCCTTCTGAGATGTCGTATAGAGACAGCCTATGGACCTTTCTTCTAAGACGGTCATTTAAGTATGCTTCAAAGCCGCGGGTTACGTCGCTATCCCATCGGTCTATGATGAATGTTTGAGAGTCGCCATTAGCAAGTAGAATATCATTACTCCGGAGTAACTGAGCTAAGATGATGCGCCCATCATCTCCCAAGTCGGCGCAAGTCGTGTTGAAGCCCTCGTCCGTAAAGTTTTCGGCAGGGGACGCCAAACCCAGAAGCAAGCCGCCAGGTGCGAGAAGCCTTTTCAAGGCCGAAATCCTCTGAGCGCAATATACATCAGTGATCTCCCGTGCTGGAAGGAATACAAGGTCGAATTGTTCTCCCTCAAGCCGCGCGGGGTTTATTATCGGGCCATTGAGTTTCTCATCAAGGTCTACGAGCGCCGCGTGAAGCTCCCCATCATCGTTGATGTGGCCCATCGCCCACGATAACACCTGCGGGTGTGAAGACGAACCGGGAATGAGGTCGATGGAAGCATTCGTGGTCCCGTAGATGTTACTACCAAGCTCAAGCACCCGCAGCGCGGGATTCTTATGCGTGACGATGTGCAGCGCCGCCCCGAGCTTGATCAAACTCTTATCGGCGATTGGGGATTTTGACTCCGCAGCGAATCCTTCTACGTACTCCTTAAAGCTCTGCTCCGGCATCAGCCCCAGGCCATGGGGATCTGGCTTCCACTGGACGCGCAACATCGGATGTCTCAGGCGGGCGGGCGACGGCGCGGCGCCGCTATTGTAAGGGGCCATTTTGACATTGTGTAGCTGACACACGACTTCGCCCGCAGCATTGCACAGTTCTGCTTCGAAGCTAGAAGCGCCGAAGCCGACCGTATTCGACTTCGCATCCACATGATAGGGTAAGGATTTATCTAGACCGCCTTGCGGCACTCGGATAACTACCGCGCCGATCTTAACAGGCACCTTGGCCGTCATCTCCTGGACGTTACCTGACGTGGTTGCCACGAGGGCTGTCTGCACCACAGCGTCGAGGGTAATCGGGTGGACTACGTACTCGGGCTCGAGGCCGTAGTCTTCCAAGCTTCGCAGCAACGGCAGCCGGGCAGAACATAACTGTTCGGTTCTCGCACGGGATACGCAGAACTCTTCCACGGATTGAAACCACGGCCCGAAGTTAAGACCGACCTTCTTGAAGACGGAATACCATACACGCGGTTGGGTCGGCTCTAGTAGGTCTTGCGAAATTGTGCATTCTCTTTGGATAGCGCGCTCTGATCCGTTTGTACAGCTCACAGACCCGGTGGCGTGTGTCGTAGACATGCCACCTTGATACGACATGATGCTGAAATCATACCAGTCCTTGGAAGTTGTGGTCGAGGTGATGGCCCTTGGCCGGAGGGTTGTGAAGACTTCCACCTCTGCCTGTTCAGCTACGGCCAAGGCTGTTGAGATACTTACTTTCTCCAAGCGGAAAGTCACCGCATCCCTGTGAGACCGACTAGTTGCCTGCATTGCGGCCTGTACCGCCATGGCTATGTAGGCAGCTCCAGGGAGCACGCTGGTCGCCTCCAGTTTGTGGTCAGGCAACCACGGAAGGTCGGCAAGCTTCAGCTTGTTGCGCCACATTATTTCAATGCCGTTCCCGCCGGGGACCTGGGAGCCGAGAAGCTCATGGCGTAAGTACTTGCGATTGCGAAACTCGTAGCTCGATCTCGGCTCGAGCCACAAGGTTTTCCCGTACGTCCACGGGTAAGGGGGAAGGTCCGTTAGCACTCTGGGTACCATCTTGCTCCAGCCCAGCTCCTGTAGACCGTTCACCTTGACCCATGAAACCTGGAGACCTCGCAGGTAGAGATCGCCGACCATGCCGAGCACTGACATGGCATCGTCTTTCTTTCGCGAAAGGGCGGACACATACGGTGTGCTGTTTTCCGGAATGTCGAGAGAGCTTCGTATCTGTTTGATGGGCATCTGCAGCGCAGAGTGTGGTCCGATTTCTATAAGCTGGGAATGTCCCAGGGAGAAGACTTTCCTCATGGCATCAGCGAACATGACCGGGCTTTCCAGATTCGTCCTCCAGTAGGATGTTGTGGGTACATCGGTTCTCTCCTCGCCCGTGACCGTTGAAATCCACCGCACGTTAGATTTGCTAGCGAGGGATACATCTAGGTCCTTAAAGCTCTCAGCGAGCAGTGCCTCATACCGGCCTCCTATCTCCGCTGTATGATGGCAATGGTAAGCTCTGCCGTTCGTGGGTAGTTTCCGAGCGAAGATCTTCTTCGCATCGAGAGCGTTAGTCAGCAGATCTATCGCATCGCTATCGCCCGAGATGGTGACGTTCTCGGGCGAATTGATACAAGCTATCTTTACCCGGTTACTTAGGTCCACCGATTGAATTTCGGCTTCAGCGTCGGTGGGCGATAGTCCCGCAGCTAACATGGCACCATCTGTCCTACCGTATGCACCGACTACGTAGCCGCGGTAATAAGCAGTAGTAATTGCCTGGGAGGCCGACAGAAATCCGGTCAAGTACGCGGCGGCTATCTCACCCGACGAGTGGCCAACGACTACCGAAGGTGTAATGCCCCACGACTCCAACAAGGTCACCAGGGCAATTTGTATGGCGGTACATACTGGCTGGGACCGAGTAGCATCGTGTATCTTGCTCGTTTCTTCGGGTTCAAAGATAGTTTCTTCCAAGCTCCACTCCGGTGCATGAGGGAGTGCCCGGAGGACTGAGTCCATCTCCTTCAAAGCCCTAGTGAAAATAGGAAACTCGTGGTAGAGAGATTTGCCCATCTGTGGCCATTGGGCCCCCTGTCCAGTGAAAATGAACATCGTCTCTCTGGGGCCTTCGCTTGGCTTCTCTGGCAACATGTGGAGGTTTTCCATGCTGAATGCGCGGCCGAGGCTGTTTTGCTCCGCGATGATATAGCCCCGGTTTGAGAAGTGTGTTCGCCGTACGCCGAGGGTGTAAGCTGTATTTATTATATCCTGATCGCTGTCAGAGTGAAAATCATTTAGTTGTCGAACTCGGTTCTCAAGCGACGTGGCATTATTGGCGGATACTGGCAGTAAGTACAGGCGACGGCTGTCTTGTCGTGTGGAATCTCGACGGACGGTAAGTGACGGAACATGATACTGGGCTGACTCCAGGATCGCATGTGCATTCGCACCGCCGTAGCCGAAAGAGTTGATACCTGTTCTTCGGAAAAACGGATTGTCGCTAACCTCAGGCCAGGGTATTGTTCTCGTAACAATCTCCACGTTCCACTCTCGAGCCTTGATCTCGGAGTTGACAGTATCTACACCGATGGTAGCTGGGATTTTGCCATTTTCAAGGGATAAAACGGCCTTGATGATTCCAGTGATACCGCTGGCTGCCTCACTGTGACCTACGTTGGGTTTGACAGAGCCAATAAGCAGAGGCCGGTTGAGTGACGTACCAAAGACTCTGGAGACACCTTCGACCTCGATAGGATCACCAACCGGTGTACCCGTGCCATGGCATTCTATGTATGCTGTCCTAGTGCGGTCGAACCCAGCTTTCTGATAAGCCTTGCGGATGACCAGCTCTTGCCCGGCTGAGGATGGCTGAGTAATACCAGGCGTCCTCCCATTACTATCTCATCCTCGTTAGTGTGCTCCCTTCAGGTAAAGATCGTTTATTATATACGTTGAAACACCCACGAGTTTACCGCTGTGGCCGGGATAATAGCGCGAATCGGGTCGTTGTTCCTGATGGCGTCACTTAAGCGTTTCAAGTAGAGACAGCCTACTCCCTCTGCTCGACCGTAACCATCGGCCTCATTGGAGAATGTGTGGCAGGTTGACGTTTTGGAGAGAACTCCTGCTCTCATCGTGGCAATGTGCTGCTCCGGGGACTGGATCAGATTCACGCCGGCCACAATAGCCGCATCGCATTCTTGATTATCCAGGGCGGCGCAGGCCACATGTAGGCTATACAGAGAGGACGAGCAGGCAGTGTCGAGGACCAAACTGTGTTCGAGTTCGATGTGAGCCTAAAGATCTATTATCCGTACGGTACAAGGTTGCGTGCTCCATACCTGGGTCCCTTGAGATTGAATACATGGCTAATACGGTTGGCGAGGATTGTGGTTCCCATGCCTGTGGCAACGTATCTGTGTACGTATTCGGGGTCGCGAGTCTGTATGGTTTGATAGTCCATCGTGAAATTGCCAATGTAGCATCCGACATTCGCACCACTAAGATCGTCTAGTGTGGCTCCGGCGCTCTCAAAGGCCTCATAAACAACTTCCAGTAGCTTGCGTTGCTGGGGATCCATATACGCTGCCTCTAGAGGGATGATGTTGAAAAAGTCGGGATCAAATAGCCTCGGATCTTCCTGTAGAAAGTAGCCTCCTCTGGTTGTCATGCTCCCAGGCCTATCTAGACCGTTTGGGTGGTAAAAGGCATCAACATTGAACCTTTCTAGCGGGACTTCGCATTGCCCTGACCTGCCCTCCAGCAAGAACTCCCATAACTTGCTGCTAGAGTTGATACCACCGGGGAGGCGGCAAGCTATTCGGGGTAGATTAGAGGATTTGGATACAACCGGTGGTAAATTTGGTCTTACACATTCCGACGAGAGCAATAGGGTCTGGAGTCATGACTCTAGGCTGCTTCGCAGACGGTCCCGGCTCGCCAGGCGAAGATGTGGCTGGCCGTGCAGCCGAAGACTCGGACAGCCGGTGAGGCATTCTGGTTTGGGATCTGTCCGTCAGCTGTCAAAATTGGCATATGGCTGGAGGCAAGACCAGGTGAAAAGCAAGTTGTTGATCTGACATAGTCCATTCCGCCGTTGCAGGCTTGGGGCGTGGTGAGTTCTTATGTCAGTGAAGTACCTTCGGTACCGGGTTCGCCTATATTGGGTCCCAGACAAGGGGGTCAAGATGCAATATGCATGACGACGAGGCTCGCTTACAACATTCAGCGGGACCAGGGTACCGAATTTTCATCTATCTCCTGCGTTTCGCCCGCCCTGCCCCACATCTTCCCCCGTGCGAGAGAGAAATCCGACCCGCCCGGCCAGGCAAAATACAAATTCCATGAAACTATTTGATTTCTAGCAATAATATATCCCCCTTAAGCTGTTGCTTTGACCCGTGATCGCCTGTCATTCGTGATACAGGCATTCCGACGCCAATGGCATCGAACACTAGGTTTGCCCTGGTGACTGGTTGTGGGAACGGTGGAATAGGACACGCCCTTACAAAGAAGTTGAGGGCAGAAGGTGGTCACCTCGAAGCTATCCCTTCGGAACAGTGAAAACTGACTGCATCTCAACTAGGATTCAAGGTCTTCTCTACTCTGTTGCCCTTCGAAGATACGCAACATCTAGAGGAAATTGGGGCCCGTGCTCTCATCTGTGACATCACTAAAGAGGAGGACGTCATTGGGATTAGGAAAGCCATAGAAGACGAAGCCGAGGGTCGACTTTTTGTCCTCATCAACAATGCCGGCATTTGTAAGGAGGCAATCAATATAAGCATTTACAACAAAACTCTGAACATCATTATAGGCTACACCATGACTGCGGCGGATACAGATGTAAGGGAGGTCGAAAAAATGTTCGCGGTGAACGTCTTCGGCCACATGAGGATTGTTCATCACTTCCATCGCATGGTGGTACAAGCAAAGGGGGTGATTGTTAACATTGGGTCGATTGGTGGCATTGTCCCTTATGTATATGGATGTAAGTGTCAGTTCCTACATGGCGGGGGTCTTTATCTCAGCAGCGGAGACAGCAAGCTACAATGCCAGCAAGGCGGCCCTCCATCACTATGGGGATACCTTGCGGGTCGAAATGAAGCCCTTCGGAGTGAGAGTAGTCAACGTTATCTCTGGCGAGGTCAGTACGAACATCCTCAAGACAGATCAGAGGTCTCAGAGGGAACTCCCCCACGGTACGCAGAGGATCACCACTGAGTAGCATCAATTACGGAGTTGAGTACTAATGATTAGCGTAAAGACTCGCTTTATCGGCCCCTAGCGGAGGAGTTCAAAGCACATATCAATCGTACCCCGAGTAAGTTGCGCTCCCTAAACCCACAACTGACTTATTTTCTGAAATGGTACTGAGAGGGGAGGAGCAGAGACAACCACCCCTGACCAGTACGCCGAAGGGGTGGTCAAGGAGATTCTAAAGGACTCTCCCGCAATTTGGTTTTGGCATGGAGCACAGACGAGCCTCGTTCGTTGGTGTGACATACTACTCCCGCGGACATTCTGGGTAAGCATAGCCTTTCCAATCCGAATGATACCCCCTGACCGAGAAACGTATCCGCCTAGGACTCCATGTTCTGGAAAGAGTTCAAGTTCGGAAAACTTGCGGAAGCAATCAGGTGCTGATCTGTGGAGTCTGCGGTCTTCGGTAGGGGCTCGGAAAGGATGGCCGAGTGACACCTGCCTGGAGGCAAATGAGTCATCATTCTGAACGTCATATAAGGTTTACATGGATTGCCAGTTACGTCCCCCGAAAATTCTGCAGACTGCTTCGTAGCTTCCTTCTCAGCTAGAGACTTTAGGACTTATCGCTTTTTCTTTCCTGCTGTGCAGTCTATTGGTCCTGTAAGGTCATGGATATTGACGGATTTGCACTTGTGACTGGAGCTGGTACGTGCCCTGGACTGCAAGAGTTACCTTCTCCCGATGTGTCAATGACAATGCATGCAAGTCCGGGGCTTAACGTTACATTCTAGGGAGCGGGATCGGTCGAGACTGCGCCATCGCATACGCTATAGAAGGCGCCAAGGGCGTTGCCTTCGCGGACATCAACGCTGAAGTAGCACTTGCCGCTGCGGAAGAAAGCAAGACGGTTGCCACGAATCCAGACTATCAAGCTATCAGCATCCAAGTTGATGTCTCGGATGAGGCTAGCGTTGAGCAGATGGTGAAGGCGACCATCGCTAAGTTCGGGAGGATCGACTACAACGTGAACAGCGCTGGGGTAAGTCTTAAATCTTACTAAGATATCAAATACTCGTCAGCTCCGTCCCAATACTGGGGTTGCATCGAGCCTTGGCGTGGGTCTTACTAACTTCGGGCTGCCGACAGGTCGGGGTGGAGAACCCCCGAATCGTGTCAGAGGCATCGGTTCCTGAGTTCCAACGCTTCTTCGACGTCAACGTCAAGGGAACCTTGCAATGTCTTAAGGCGGTAAGCTCTCAGATGCGGACGCAAGCGCCTCGCATCCTTCCCTCGCGGTCCAATCCCGACGGCCGTAACTGCGGCCGCGGATCCATCATCAATCTAGGTTCGTCCAACTCGTACATCGCCACCCGCCATATTGTGCAGTACACCGCTTCGAAACATGCTGTACTCGGAATGACGCGGAACGCTGGTAAGCGCTTCATCAAATGGTCCGTCGTCGCGGGTTCCATTGGCTCGGCTTGTTAATCGATTGGTAGCATTAGATTTGGCACCCGATGGCGTGCGCGTCAACGCCATTTGTCCGTCCTGGGTAGAGACCCCGATGGTCGAACGCGCTACAGCTGGAGACCCTGATTTGGCCCCTCTGATGAAACGTGTGGTACCCCTAGGTCGGATCGCTCTCCGAGAAGAGATATCTGATGTGATCATGTTTATGAGCAGCCCCCGATCGAGTTACGTCACGGGCGCTGGCTGGATGGTAGACGGTGGAACTACCTTGCAAATTCAAACATGATGACGGGGAACCCAGAGGTCGCAGTCGTGCAGCAAGGCTGACGAAGGGACTGAGTCCGATACAGGAATGTTCAGACAAATATATACATACTGGTTTGCCCAGTATACCGCGCTTTTCCATTAATATCAACCGGCTTTGTGACCATTTCGTGACATAACACCAGGTTCGTGAGACACAGAGGCACACCTCGTTTGCACGAGATGGCCTCCTCAAATACCCCCGAGCCCGGTCCTATTAGCGAGTTCCCTGCGCCCGGCCTTCGTCACAGCCAGCGACTCATCACCTCATACAACAAAGAAGGCAAGGGTGTCTTCCTTCCCGCAGACGATGGCGATCACCACAAGATAATGGTTGGCGGCCATGCCGTGGCGAACATCATCTACTCTACCCTCGGCAATCCGGTTGACCTAAAAGACGAGAAGGACATCAAGTACGCGCGGGAGAACGAGGTATAGCAAAGCATCCCATATAAGGAGCGATGTGCTAAACATGCCGCTTCCCCAACAGCCCGGCTTGCATATCCAAAACGGCACGGTCGTGCGCCTGATCGACTTCGCCCCGGGACTCGAATCGCCCATGCACCGGGCCATGTCCCTCGACTATGGCGTCGTCATCGAGGGCGAGTTTGAGATCACTCTCGACAGCGGCGAGTCGCGTATCATGAGGCCCGGCGATATATCTGTGCAGAGAGCTACCTTTCACAAGTGGCGCAATTGCTCTAAGGACAAGCCTGGCCGGATGCTGTTCATCCTGTTGGACGCTCAACCCTTCAGCGCCAACGGTGTCGAGGTAAAGGAAGATCTAGGTGACCTAGCATCCGAGTACAAGAAACACTAATAAATACACAAGCGCATTTGCTCCATGTAACAAAATCATTCCTCTGCTCGACGGATAGTAACAACAATAGCCCATATACGCGAACCGTTGTAGGTGGCAGGACCATTATACTGCGTTCTACAAACATGATACAACGCATCAACTTGTGATTCTTCTCCACATGCCTAGGCTTATTATTCCGTATATGTTCAAAGTAGGGTAACCTTCGTAAAATGTAGACTTGGTAGTTACCAAACACGAGGAAGTAGACGCACAGCTTTAGATTAATAAACGTGGAGGTACTCGCATAGATTGAAAGTTTGCTTACCCGGAACTGACGGTATTAGGGTGACCCACCCGAATGATCGGTCGCTGAGAGAAATCTTCCGCCGGCAGGTATATGAGTGAGGGGGCTTACGGCCGGAGAGCACACTCACCGGCGGCGGAATCTGATTGGTTCTGAGATATCCTTGCTCTGGTAGAATTAGGTAAGAGCCCGAATGCAACGCGTTTTGAGTGGAGTCCGGCGACTGCCCCATTGAGCAACTACCGAATTGCCCGGGGCGAAAGGGAAGAAGTCGGGGTCCGAATGGGATTCCAAATAAAAGTGTGAAATATCTCGAAGTTACGAAATGTTTTTTGAGAGCATAAGTACCTATTATCGATGTCCTCAATGAGCGGTCTCATATAGGATATGCCTCTTTGTCTCTCCATCTCTCGGTCCGGGTGGACTTCTTCCATTGTATCTGTCAGATGCAGGCTGAGCTGGTGAACTTGTTCGGGAGATGCCGATACGACCGGTAATTTCATAACGGTGGATACTTATTTACGACTGTATGCATCACTGTGCTTTAAACTGACGGTTCTTGTAACCCTAAAAACGGTCGAACCAAACGTCAGGAATAAAGAGACAGGGTCACGTAATCTGTTATCTCAGCTAGCTCAGGCCTCTGCTAACTCGTTTCTATTTTGATGTACTTGTACACTACGCTAAGGCAATAAAATTAACCAATTAAATAACGTATGTTGGTGGTAATGAACCAATAAAGCCTAAGATAAAATTACGTAAAAGCCGATTTATATCATATTTTTAAAGAATTACTATTCTTTTTAATTTTTCTGGCTAGTTAAGGCGACCTCCTCATCAACGCCCCATTCTCTCAACGCGCCACCTATTTTTGAAACTATCGCTATAGCAACCTTTCTATACAAATAATAATATCTTAACAACCACTTAATCAATTGATTCCATACTAAATATAGCATATAATAATATAATCCATTTCCACTGCTTTATCTTTTTCGCTTTCGAGAAATTCGTTTTGCTATTAATTCTGCCGAAAAACAGTAAAGCGTTTCTTTACAGGGGCTTTTAGCCTTATTTTTACCTTCCTAACCGAAATTATTTTTATGAAATCCTTATTTGGCTCGGGCTGTACCTTTTTACGTACTTTGGGCTTCGCTTTTTTAACGGCTGCAGTTAATTAATTATTACGAATTTCGGCGGTTATAAGCTTAATAGTTTTATCGTTAAAGACCTGATCGAACTTGCGAAATAAAAGGCGTACGATGGGATTTCCGTATATTAAATCAATTTTTAGTAGGGATTTTCGGGGCCGGATTAATTTCTTAGATAATTTGGGCATTTTAATATTTAAAGTAATTATTTGGGTTAGAAAATTAAGGCGTTTTAAGATACTAATCGATTTACGAGCGAGTATATTTCTTTATACTTTTTTTGCCTTAACGTATTTATTATTTAATAATTTTATTTTGTTAATAAAATGTAAATCTATTATTTTTTTTATTTATTTATAATATATATCGAAATTATTATAACTTTTTTTATGTTTACGGAAACGCTTAAAGAAAATTCGGTTTATTAATAACCTTGGAAATTTACTAGTAATTTCGTTTCTGAAACTAGTAACAAAATCTTTGCTTCAAAATGATACATATCCCTATATTAAAAAGCTAAAAAATATAAAGAATATAAGGAAATAAGAAAATAATATATATTTTATTCTGAAAATATGTTTATATAAATCCATCGATAATATAGTTATTATAGCCGTCGATTATTAATAATTTTGATTTATCCGAGTTTTCGGGTTTGGTATGGAGAATAAAAACTTTACGAAACCATTTTAACTCGATTTCGATATTTATCCAGCCGTTTTCTGACTTAACGAAATACCAGCTTTTGTATACTTTCTCGTCCGAATTAAAAAATTATTATTATTATACTTTAATACTATTAAAGATTACGCAAGATAATAACGAATGCTCGTTAGTATTAATATAGACGATTATAATAATCCACCTTTTTTAAACGCATCCTTTAAAAGGATACGTTTTTTAAAGACTTTTTTAAAAACAAAAAAGTTTTTGTTTATACCTCTTATTATTCTGATTTCGTTCGCGTTATATCGATTCTTTTATTTAATAACTTTAACCTTTTATAAAGCGAAACGACCGAATAAAACGTTAATAGAATTTGGAAAAGCGCTATTTAAACGTTTATAATCGATTATTGTACCCTTAAAAATGTTAATTTTAAAATAATAACGTAAAATTCGAATTACTTAACTTTCTGCTAAGCGTTTAACGTTATAGTTATTAATTAAAAAGCATTATGTGTACAAGTAAAATCGTTAATAGAATGGCGTATAATTTAATTAACCCTATACTATAACTTAATAGGGTAAAGTTTTGTTTAAATTAATAATACTTTTTAACGAACCTTATTAACCTCGTTTTTCGTCGACATACCTTAGGTATAGTATAAAATATATCGTTTATTAACTTGATAACCTTTGTAGGATATTTGCAAAAACCTTTTACGCTTTACCTTTTTTAATCGCTTGCGCCGTACAGAATTAAGCCGAAAACTGCATATCGTTCGAAAACACAGATTTTTACGAATAAGAAGATAATTTCTTTAATTTTTAAAAATGATATTAAAAAATTTTTTATAAGGAAAGATATTAGTAAGTAGATTAACGCGTAACGCGGTTATGGGATGAGGCGTTGAAGGGATGTAACGTTGGTAGGAGGGTCGCCATAAATCGAATAAATTTAATATAATAAATATATATCAAATATAGATTATTACGAATTTAGAAATTTCTTCAATTTTTTAAATTAAAATTAAAGCTAATAAAATTAAATCAAAAATCGAGTAAATTATCGACAATAAAGTTTTTATTATTAGGACAATATGTATATCGCGTATATTTTTCGCTATCAATTGTTTAAAAGTAATTTAATATAAAAAAATTTCGCCTAGTTATTTTTTACTTATATAACTATAAAGAAATTAAAGATATCCAAATCCGAAACCCCTTTATAATTATAATAATATAATTACCGTGTGTAATATTTTCTTATAAATTTATAAGATAATTTATTATGGAAAACATTGGTTGAATTATGTTATTTATTCGCACGAGTTATAGTTCTTACAATATAATGTTAAGTATATTAAAGCTAATTAGATTTAAAACACTTTAAACCTGTATTGAAATTTGCTTAAATTCGATATTTCTAATGATTTATATATTTAGCAGCATTTAAGTAAATAAATATGTATAGTTTTATTTGAATTTTTTGTATGAAAATGAAAATAAAAAGGTTTTAAAAATAAATATTTATAGCGCAAAGATATATACGATAATATAATTACTAATCGGTTACGACCCGACAAGCTCCGGTTTTAGGAAACGGTCAAACGGGGAGCATACGGGCCACCTACCGAGTTACGTAACGGTGATTATTGCCAAGCCAATGATTATTAGTAATTAAAGGTAATCCCAAATAATTATAATTATTATTAACGGCATGATTATGAATAATTAAGCCCAAAAGAAAAAAAATATATATTTATAATTCCCATAGTTTAGATAATACCAGTTTGTAATACTTATTAATACCAAATATTTGTATTATAATATCGTTACTTAAGGCATTTTTGGCATTACGAAACGTAATACGTTATTATATTTATTATTTAGATTTTTACGATATTTTTATTAATATAAATCCGTCGACTTAAGGTTTAATAATTGGTTAAACCGTTTAGTTATTATATATCACAAATCTTGGTTTAATAATACCGTTAAATTTTGAACAATATTTAATATTGTTAAAATATCGACCAATATTTAGGAAACCTTTATTTAACAGTTTTAAGTTCGAATTCGGAAATTAAAAAAAGAAGTTCGACAGCTTAAGGTTACGTTACTTACTTAACCTTTTTTCGTTCGCATAAAGCTAAAGAAATTAAAATTTTACGATGGAAAAAGTAATTTTTAAGTTTTCTTAATTTAGGTACGAATTTATTTTTATTTTTTAAATCTTAATAACCTAGCGGATATAGTTTTAATAATAAAAGCATATTTAATAAAAAATGCGGTTAATTAATTTAAACCTATTATAAGAAACTTTTTAAAAATAACAAAAGTAAATAAGGAGAATTTTATAAATAAGATTTTTTTAATTTATATTAATTTCGAAAATAAAATACGCGATAATTTTGGTAATCCGGATAAAAAATAATTAACGGCTTAATAGCTTTTACAATTCCGATAAAAAATTTGCGTTTAAGTACGCCGTAACTTTTAAAAGTTTTACGGTTAAGGTAAAATAGGGAAATAACGAAATTAACGCCCTTATTAATATATTTTATAAAAAGTTAAAAAATAAAATAAAAAATTAGATTATTTGGATTAAACGATTAATTGCTTTAAACCGGTATATTATAAAAGTAATTAAAATTAATAATTAATAATTTGAAAAAAATTAAGAAAAAAAAATAATATATTTTACGTTCGGGATATAATAAGTTTAATTAAGGGAAAAAAAAGATGTACCTTTTATTTCTTATAGAACGGCATTAGGACTTATGAAATTTGGCGTTCTTTATAAATAAGATTAAAACCAAATTAAATGTTTTAATTATGGCAAAATGGGATATAAAGCCTATAAATATAAAAAACTTAAAATATTACGATAAAATAAATAAATCTTAATATTAGAAAAATAATTTAAAAATAATTAACGAAATAATAATAAAGTTATTAATATAATTTAAATTAAGTATATATTAGGTTTACGACAAAAGATTTAACCGAGATTATTACGATACAAAATTCGATAAAAAATGTAAGAAATTAAAAAGCTGGTTCGATAAATATTACGAATATAATAAAAGGTGTTATAAGGATAATTATATAAATACTGGGATTAGATAAAAAAATTTTATCCCGGAATATTTAACCGATATGGTAAAATGTACGTAATATACTGTCGACGACGAGAATATCCCGATTACGAAAAATAAAAATAATATATTTATGTACGAATTACCCGAATGTATTATAAGGGATTTAATTTTCCAAACCGTACCGGGCATAATAAAAACAATAAGTAATAATATTGATAATTTCGAATTATAATCTTAAAAGATATTTAATAACTGGCCAAAATAAAAAGTTAACCTAAAGGAAAATAATGACCGTAAAAAGACATTTTTTATTATTATAAATGGCATAATTATTAAACGGAAAAGGAGTTAATTTAGCGTACGATAAAAAAGTATTATTAAAAAGTTATTACGGATTTTTATGTTTAATTAATATTTATTATAGATCTTTTTAAAAAAAAGTTATTAAAAAAGAAATACGTTAATTTATAGGAGATTTTTGGAACGATAATTAGAATGACGTATAATAGGATATAATTATAAATATGAGAAAATAATTTATTTAATAAGGAGAGGAATTATAAAAAAATTAGGAATAATTAATACGGTTTAAAGGAATAATACGCCGATAATAATAATAGATATAGTAGCTTAATATGTTAAACGAAGAAATATAAGTAAGGTTTGATAAATTCGAACAGAAGTTAAAAAAAGAAGGTTATTTGTAAAAAAGCCGCAGGATAACGAAACCTAAAAAAGTTAAGGGAAATTTTTAAGAAAAGCTTTAAACGTAACGATAGGAAACGTTAATAACTTTATTATTTTGGATATATAAATCGGAATGTATTGGTATACTGTAATAATAGATTGCGGAACTTTAGGTGGAAATTATATTGTATTAAATGTGGTTAATAAGCTTAAATTGCCATAAAGATATAAATTAAAACCTTATTTAACGATAAATACCGAAGGTTAAGAATTTATTTACGATAACGGAAAAATTATACGCAAAATTAATTATTTCGAAATTTTTGTTAAAGGACGATCTAAAACGGTTAATTTAGATATCGTTTTATTTGGGAATTACGATATAATCTTAGGATTACCATAGATACGCCAGTACGGAGTTTTAATTAATGGCGGGACTGGCTAAATAAGGTTTGTTTTATATCTTATTAGCAGATAAAAAAAGAGAAAATTAAGATCTTAATATTTGATCGATAATAGCGACAAATGTAGGCATAAAGATACGATAAATATTTTACCACCTAAAAGAATAAAATATAAGAAAAAAAACGGGTATTAAAGAAAAATACGACGCATTATTATTATTATTACAGCGAAATTAAGGTAATTAAATAACGATCTGGAATAATAAGAATAATACCTTAAGAAGTGAGAAAATTTAATTAATGTATTATTATAATATTACAGATACGAATAATTTTTCAGAAAGGAATTCGACATAAAGTTACCAGAATATAACGAATAAAATTATGAAATAATCCTTAAAAAAGGATTTTCGACAAAATTTTACCTTATTTACAACCTTAATAAAAATGAGTTACGTATTTTTAAAGAATACCTGGAAGATTGGTTATAAAAAAGATGGATTTGATTTTCGAAATTACTAATAAAATACCTTATGTTTTTCGTATTTAAGAAAAACGGAAAATTACAATTTGTGGTTAATTATCGATAATTAAATAACGTTATTATTAAGAATTAAATATTATTAATTTTAATTACGGAAATAAAAAATTAATTTTACGGAATTAAATGGTTTATAGCATTCGATTTTGAAGATGGATATAACTTTATTAAGATTAAAAAAAAGATACGAATAGAAAATAGCTTTTAGGATAAAATATGAATTATTTAAGTATTTGGTTATATTAATAGGATTTACGAACGTATTAATAACCTTTTAGCGGATGGTAAATTACGTATTATAAAAATATTTCCATATTTTCGTCGTTTGTTATCTCGACGATATTTTTATTTTTTTAAAAACAGAAAAAGTATACGTAAAATACGTTTATAAGGTTTTTTAAATTTTATAAAACGTAAGGTTATTTATTAATATAGGAAAAAGTTAGTTTTATTTATATAAAGTAGAATATTTGGAATATATTATTATCTTTAAATATATTAAAATAAATTCCAAGAAAATTGCTGCAGTTACAGAATGGCAAACGTTAATAATAATTAAGGAGGTATAGGTATTTTTTGGATTCGCCAATTATTATAAAACATTTATTCAAAATTTTAGTAAAATAGTTATACCTTTAACGAATTTTACGAAAACAAGAAAGAATTTAAATGGATATCAAATACGGAAAAAGTATTTCAGGGTATTAAGAATATAATTATTAACGAATTAGTACTAATTATGTACGATTTAAACCGTTTCGTTAAGTTAAAAACCGATATTTCGGATTACGCGTTAAGCGTAATAATTAAATAACGAAATAATTCAAGCAAATTATACCTTATTATATTTTTTTCGTACAAATTAAAAGAAACCGAATTTAATTACGGCATTTTAAATAAAGAATTTATGGTTATTATTATGGTATTTCGGAAATTTAAGTATTTCCTAAAGGGAAATTTGTATTAAGTTAAGGTTTATACGGATTATTAAAATTTTATCCGATTTATTACGAATAAGGAATTTATAAGATAATAATTAAAATATGTAGAAAAATTGGCAAATTTCGATTTTGTTATTATTTATAAGAAACGATTAAAAAACGGCAGAATAAATATTTTAAATAAGCGATTAAACCTCGAAAAAACTAGTTAAAATTAATTATATAATTTTCGATATTATTATAAAAGGATATTTACGTTTACGATAAATTATAACGATTCGGGTAGTACTTTATGATATATACCAGAAAGTTTAATAATATAACGATAATTTCCCAAAAATTCAAAAAATAAATAAGATATAAATTTTAAACGAATATTATAAAGATTTAATACGAAAGATATATAAATATTAGTTATACGGATATATAAGGATTTACAAAATTTTAAAATGATTTTAACGTATATATTTTTTTCTTAAAATAAAATTAATAACATAGAAAATTATACGGTAATACGATATTAACGTTAAAATAAAAATACGACGATATAAGCTTTACGGAAAATTACAGTTATTATTAATTATAAAATGATTATAATATTTAATTATATGCGATTTTATTATTTAATTTTTTATATTAAAAGATTTAATTATAAAAATATATTACGATAATACTTTCGTAATCGTCGATCGATTTACGAAATTTTCCTATTTCTTATTATATTATAAGAATATAAACGCCGAATAATTAATATATATTTTCTTTAATTATATTTTTAATATATACGAATTATTAATAAAAATTATATTAAATAAAAGATTAATATTTATATTAAAGTTTTGGTAAAGCTTAATAACATAAATTGGTTTAAATTATAAGTTATTTAACGTATTTAAACTTTAAATTAATAAATAAATAAAATAAATAAAATAAATTTTAAAAACTTATTTACGATAATATATTAATTATAAACAAAATAATTAAGTTAAAAAATTACCAATTGTATAATTAGCTTATAATACTAGTTATTACGAAAATATCAAAATAATATTTGCGAACGTAAATTTTGGTTTTATTCCGGAAATATACTAAAAAATACGCGATAATAATTTAATTAATATTAAAGCAATTTTTACGTTAAAATAATTACGATAATTATATTAAGAAATAAAAATAAAATTAGAATTCGTACGGAATTAAATAAGTAAGTATTATAATTAGAAAAAGTTAAAAAAATTAATTTTCGAAAAAAGGAAAATAATTTTCCTTATTATAAAAAATATTTAAATAATACGACCTAATAAAAAATTCGATTTTAAATATATCGGCCTATATAGAATTGCTAACGAAATTTTAAAAAATAATTATTAATTGGAACTTTTACCAAAAATTAAATTTTATCTAATTTGTTTTATTTCCTTATTCGAATTAATAGCAAATACTATCAAAATGCATACGGTATAAAATGATATAAAAACAAAAAACGAATAAGTATACGAAATAAAGAAAATCTTCGATATACAAAAACAAAACGGATTTATTTAATAAGTAATTAAATAGAAAAGGCACCTAAATTCTGAAAATATCTGAAAACTTATTAAAAATTTTATTAGCGCCTAGCGCCTATTAAAAAACTTTTACCAATAACGACGGGCGCGTCCTAATCGACAGTCGACTAATTAATAGCCGGGATATCGGGCCAATTAATTGCGGCCTGTGTTAACGTAATAACCGTAATTGCAGCTTTTAATTGCTTTTATTTCCGACGTTTTTATTCCTTTAATTTATTTAATAATTAAAGTTTATATTATATTATAATAATCCCTTTCGAACGAGTTAACGCTTTTTATTTACGTAAATGAATAAAACGACAAAAAGCTTTATTTATTTTCTTTTGATATTTGCGTTAAATTTTGAAATAAAGCCGCTGAAATTTTAATAATTGCTTTTTGATAAGCGTTTTTTTGCGTTTTAAGCGTTAATGCTTATAACGAATATTTTGTAAAAAAATGGGTATACCGATATTATTATAGGATCGATTTCGATTAATATATTTTTTATACCTTAAAACGTTTTTTATTATTTTATACCTTATATTTTTTAAGAAATAATAAAAATAAGGTATAATTTCGTAACTAAATTCGTTAAAAGCTTTTATAAGATTAGTATAACGAACGGTAAAAGAACAGGGAACGTAACGAATTTTGGAAATACGAAACGATATAATTAAATGTAAAAAAAGGATATTTATTAAACGAAAAAAAAAAGAAATGTTAAAAGCAAAATTTGGGAAAGGGGAAAATCGTATTACGACTCGATAAGTTCCGGTTTTAGGAAATGGTCAAACGGGGAGCATACGGGCTATTTACCGAATTACGTAATAGTAATTATTGCCAAGCTAATAATTATTAATGATTAAAAATAATCTTAAATAATCGTAATTATTATTAACGGCGTAATTACGAATAATTAAGCCCAAAAGGAAAAGGGTATATACGTTTATGATTTCCATAATTTAAATAATACCAGCTTGTAACATTTATTAATATTAAATATTTGCATTATAATATTATTACTTAAGGTACCTTTGGTATTACGAAACGTAATACGTTACTATATTCATTGCTCAGATTCCTACGATATTCCTGCTAACCTAAACCCGTCGACTTAAGGTTTAATAGTTGGTTAAACCGCCTAGCCGTCACATAATCGTATTATTATATACCGAGATTTTTAATATATTTTATACTAAAGTAACTCATTTAATAATTGTTTAACTACGCCAGTTATCGTTATTATATTACAACTTTCAAACAGATAAAAGCAACTAAATCCAGAACAGTTTTATAATTTTAACTAAATAACTATATTATAAAATATGTGGACTTAAAACATTTTAAAAATTTAATATGAAAACAGGTAAAATTATATTTTTCTTTACAGAAATAATAGTTGTTCTATTATAATTATAAAGGCGTTATAATTAAAAATAATATACCAAGAAAAATTTTAACTTGTTCTTAGTAAACGTGTTATGACCTAACTGGGGGGGGGGTCTCAGAAACGGTCGCTTGGTAATCGAAACGGGACCCAAATGGGTCGAAATCACGTGATATGGATCCGGAATGATCCAAGGGATTTAACGGGATCCATGCAGTTATCCGATATGGATCCGGAGTGATCCAAAGGATTTAACGAGATCCATAAAAGGATATATACGTTCATTATTTCTATGATTTAAATATTTTTAGCTTACAATAAAATATCGTTATCTAAGGCACCTTTGGCATTACGAAACATAATACGATTACTATATCTATTACTCAGATTTCTACGATATTTCTGTTAATATAAACTCGTACGATTAAGGTTTAATAGTTGGTTAAAGCTTTTAGCCATTATACGTTGTAAAGTTTTGTTTGAAAATACTGTTAGATTTTGAGCAATATTACCGACATTATATTTACCAATAAACAGCGCGAATAACCCACTTACCAGATTCTTGATTTTTCGAACACTGCAATAAAATTCGAGGAGGAAAAGGAAAAGCTTTGTTTTTTTCGCGAAAAAGTTTTTCGATGTTTAGATACCATAAATAAACATATTATCCAGCTTAAAAAAATAATAATGATATTACGACGTCCTTTTAAGCCGCCTATAAAAAGCTTAAGGAAAAAAAAAACTTCCGAAACTGGAACCTTTTTTGGAATAAATTAAGTTATTTAGCTAAATTCTACCAAAAGAACTAGGAGAAATTTTTAAACCTTTTAAATCAGAACTTTTTAACGGACTTTCGATTAAATTATAATTATTTTCAATTTAATGCCGAATATATTTCAGATATATTCTTATTCGTTTATTATGTTTATTATATAAATCAAATTCGTAATTAAATAATTTACCTGAAATAAGGTTATTTAATTTGAATGGGTTATAAAATAATATATTATTTTGCCAGTCGAAAAATAAATCTTAAAAGTAATGCAAATTTACAATGATGACGAATAATTTGAATAAATATTAATAAAAGATTTCGAAATAATAAACGAAAAAATAAAAATTAAGATATAAATATAATAGTTACGATAAAAAGAATCCGTATTTAATTACGGCAGTACGTAAATTCCGTTAGCCGCTAAATTAAGTTAAAAATAAAAAATATTAATAATTAAGTTTTTCGACGGCCTAAAAAAAGAAATATAAAAACGTTTTTTTAAATTTGATAGGCTTAAATATTTATTAAAATATATCGTAATAATAATTAAGATTAATAATCGGTAATACGCCTGGCGTATTAAAGGTATTAAAAGAAAAAATGATAGCAAATTCCGATATACGGTTAATACCAGCGCTTTTCGACATAATAACATTTTTTACGGCACGGAATTAAGGCCTATGGAATTAGGAGCTACTTATAAAAAGGACTAAAGCCAAACCAAATGCCATAATTGTAACAAAATAAAACATAATGTAACGTAATGCCAGGTATTTAAAAAACCCCGTTAAAATAACTAAAAACTTTTACCTAAGAGATAATTTAAAAAAATTAGAAAAACGAAAGCAAATATATTAATATGATTTAACTTAAGCATATATCAGGTCCCTTATAGCGAAAAGTCCAATAAGAAATACAAAAAGCCAAAAAGCTGGCTTAATAAATATCGTAAACATAACGAAAAACATTATAAAAATAATTACGCAAATATTAAAATTAAATAAAAAAAAGTTTATCTCGGAACCCCTAATCGATACGATGTGACGGCTTAGCGGTTTAACCAACTATTAAACCTTAAGTCGACGGGTTTATGTTAGCAGGAGTATCGTGGGAATCTGAGTAATAAATATAGTAATGTGTTACGTTTCGTAATACTAAGGATGCCTTATTGTAAGCGATTAGTATTGATAAGTGTTACAAGTTGAAATTATCTAGATTATGGAAATAATAAGCGTATATATCCTTTTATAAATCCCGTTGGATCTTTTGGATTATTCCGGATCCACACACGGATAATTGTATGGATCCCGTTGGATCCTTTGGATTATTCCGGATTCATATTACGTGATTTCGACCTATTTGGGTCTTGTTTCGATTATTAAGTAACCGTTTCCGAGACTTTCTTTTGGCTGGGTTATAATACGATTTCTTTTTTCCTTAAATCTTGCCCTTTACATTTTTCTGGTAAGTTCTTTTTTTACTTATAATTATGTCTGGCCGAGTTACTAAGAACCGCAAACGTATTAACCAAAAAGAAAAGCGTAAAGCTTTGGTTTTTTTTGTTTTTAATTTTCGTTTTGAAGTTATACCTTGTATACCTTGTTTTCGTGCTGGTAACCTTTGTACTATGTCGGATAATATAACGCATTATTAGTACTGCATCCTGAAAAAACGCCATTACGATAGTTCCGATATCCTCTTTTTTTCCTTAAATAATATTAATAAGGAAATGGAACGTTTGCGGTTAAAAAATTTTTCCGTCCGGCAGTATTTTCGTAATACCCGTTAAAAATTGTTAATTATATCCCGTTATTTGGATAAGGTATTATTTTGTTTAAAGTATTTTTACATTTAACAAAATCTTCTTTATAAAAAGGGTATGGAAATAATTAATCGAGATCTTTAATCCTTAGACGAATTGGAAAAGTAAGAAAAGGCCGATCGTTTAAAAGCGGAACGTGGACGTTTGAAAAACGAATTTCGTTCGGTATTTTCCGAATAATTTTATTCATTCGATCGTATCGTAAATATAAATTAGGACGCGATTATTTCTGGTGGTTCCGTTATTACTGGTAAAAGTTTTTCAATAAGCGTCAGGCGCTAATAAGATTTTTGGCAGATTCCTCAATATTTTTAGAATTCAGATATTTTTTTATTTAAATAGGTATTAAGTAAGTTTATTTTATTTTCGTATGTTAAGGATTTTTTTCATTTTGTACGCTTATTCGTCTTTTATTTTTACGTCGTTTTATGCCGTATGCACCTTAATTATATTTGCCGCTAACTCGAATAAAAAAAGTAAAAAATTAGATGGAGTTTAACTTTTGGTAAAAGTTCTAATTAATAATTATTATCTGCGATTTTCTTAATAATTTTGTATGGACCGATATATTTGAAATCAAATTCTTTACTAGGTCGTTTTATTTAAATGTTTTTTATAACGAAAAAACCATTTTCGCTTTTTCGAAAATTAATTTTTAACTTTTTTTAGTTATAATATTCATTTATTTAATTTCGTACGAATTTCAGTTTTGTTTTTATTTTTTTAATATAATTATCGTAATTGTTTTAACGTAAGGATTATTTTGATATTAATTAGGCCGTCGTTGCGTATTGTTTTATAAACTTTTAGGATAAAACCAAAATTTACATTCGTAAATATTATCTTAAGAATTTTGTAATAATTAATATTATAAGCTAATTAAATTATAAGTAATTTTTTAACCAAGTTATTTTATTTATAATTAATGTAATATCGTAAGTAACTTTTCAAGGTTTAATTTGTTCGTTCCGTTTATTTATTTATTTAAAATTTAAATACGTTGGAAAATTTGTAATTTAGGCCAATTTATGCCATAAGGTTTTGCGAAAACTTTAATGCAAATATCGATTTTTTATTTAAAATAATTTTTACTGGTAATCCGTATATATTAAAGATATGTTTTAAAAATATATATTATTTGTTTGGCGTTTATATTTTCGTAATATATTAAAAAGTAAGAAGATTTCGTAAATTAATCCATACTTACGAAAATACTGACGTAATATATTTCCGGAGCTAAATATTCTGATATAGGAAGTTTAATAATAAAATCGAATATAATTAAATATCATAATGATTTTGTAATTAATAATAGTTATAATTTTCCGTATGGTTTATGTCGTCAAATTTTTGCTTTAGCGCAAATATCGTATTACCGTATAACTTTTTGTATTATTAAATTTATTTTAAAAGAAAAATATGTGCGTTAAAGCCGTTTTAAAGTTTTATGGATCCCTAAATATCCGTATAACTAATGTTCGTATATTTCTCGTATTAAATCCTTTTGATATTCCTTTAAAACTCATATTTTATCCGTTTTTTAGTTTTTTAGGAAATTATCGTTATGCTGTTAAATTTTCTGGTGCATATCGTAAAATACTGCCCGAATTGTTACAATTTGTCGTAAGCGTAAATACTTTTCTATAATAATATCAAGAATTATATAGTTAATTTTAACCAATTTTTTTCGAAGTTTGGTCGCTTATTTAAGGTATTTGCTTTGCCGTTCTGTAATTTTTTTCTTATAAATAATAACGAAATCGAAATTTGCCAATTTTTCCGCGTAATAAAGTTATTATTCTGTAAATTCTTTGATCGTAATAAATCGGGTAAGATTTGGATAATCCGTATAAACCTTAATTTAATGCAAATTTCCTTTTAGGAAATACCTAAATTTTCGGAATGCCATAATAATGACCATAAATTCCTTATCTGGAATACCGTAATTAAATTCAGCTTTTTTAAATTTGTACCAAAAAAATATAATAAGGTATAATTTACCTTAATTGTTTTGTTATCTGATTATTACGTTTAATACATAATCCGAAATATCGGTTTTTAATTTAACGGGGCGGTTTAAATCGTATATAATTAATATTGGTTTGCTGGTAATCGTATCCTTAATATCTTGAAATGCATTTTTCGTATCTGGCAACCATTTAAATTTTTTCTTTCGTAAAATTCGTTAAGGATATAATTATTTTGCTAAAATTTCGAATAAATTTCCCATTATAATTAACGAATTTAAGAAATACTTATACCTCCTTAACTATTATTAACCTTTGTTATTTTGTAATTATAACGATTTTTTAGGGTTTATTTTGATATATTCTAAGGTAATAATATGTTCTAGATATTTTATTTCCTGTATATAAAATTAACTTTTTTTTACGTTAACGAATAGCTTTATATTTTGTAAAACTTAAAAAGTTTTATAAATATATTTTATATATATTTTTTTGGTTTCCAAAAAAATAAAGATATCGTCGAAATAACAAATAACGAAAACATTAAGATATTTTCGTAATACGTAATTAATTATTCGCTGGAAAATTACTAATACGTTCGTAAATTTCATTAATATAATCAAATATTTAAATAATTCGCATTTTGTTTTATACGTTATTTTTCATTCGTATTTTTTCTTAATCTTAATAAAGTTACATTTATTTTTAAAATCGAATATTATAAATTATTAAATTCCGTAAAATCAATTTTTTATTTCCGTAATTAAAGGTAATAACGTTTAATCCTTAATAATAATATCGTTTAATTATCGATAATTAATTATAAGTTATAATTTTTAATTTTTTTTGGTACGAAAAACATAAGGTATCTTATTAATAATTTCGAAAATTAAATTTATCTTTTTTACAACCGATTTTCCAGGTATTTTTTAAAAGTACGTAATTCGTTTCCGTTAAAGTTGTAAATAGGGCAAAACTTTATCGAAAATCCTTTTTTAAGGATTATTTTATGATTTTATTCGTTATATTTTAATAATTTCGTATTAAGTTTTTTTTGAAAAGCTGCTTATATTTGTAATATTGTGATAATATATGAATTAAATCTTTTAATTCTTGGGGCTGTTACTATTATTTTTCAAATTATTAATTAATTGCTTTAATTTGGTTTTAATAGTAATAAAAATATGTCGTATTTATTTTTAATGCCCCTCTTTTATATTGTGTTCTTTTAGGTAGTAAGGTTTTTATCGTATTTTTATGCGTATATTCGTTACCATTATGAATTGAATATTAAGATTTTAATTTTTTTTATCCGTTAATAGGGCATAAGGTAAATTTTACTTAATTAATCTTTATATTAATTTGGATTTTATATTGGCGTATCCATAATAATCCTAAGATTAAATTGTAATTCTTAAATAAAATGATATTGAATTTAATTATTTAATATTATCTTTTAATAAAAATCTTGAAATAATTAATTTTGCGTATAATTCTTTTATTATTGTAAGCAAATTCCTAATTTTCGATATTTATCGTTATATAAGGTTTTAACTTATATTTCTATATTAATTTAAGTTCGTTAATTATATTTAATATAATATAATTTCCGCTAAAAGTTTCGTAATTTACCATTACAATATATTAATATGTTTCGATTTATATATCTAAAGCAGCAAGGTCGCCAACGTTTTTTATTATTATCTTTAAAGCCTTTTTTAAAAGTTCTTTTTAATTTCTTTATGTTTCGTTATTTTATAATTTTTATAGGTAATTTCTTTCTTTTAATTCTTATTCGAATCTATTAAGGTTTACTTATATTTTTCCGTTTAATGCATTAAATTATTATATCCATCGTTATTGCCGGCGTATTATTCTTTTAAGTTAAATTAATTATTTTTAGTTCTAATATAAAATTTTCTTTATTAAATAAATTATTTCTTTATATTTACGATTATATCTTATTATATATTATTTTAATTATCGTTTTAAAGATTTCTTATAAGTTTACGTATTTTTTCTTAATAACCCTTTTTTGGGAAATTTATAATAAATATTAATTAAATGTAAAAATCTGTAATAATTCTTTGATAATATTTTGTTATTATACACTGGATTAATTCCTTTTCCGTTTAATAATTATATTATCCATAATAATAAAAAAAGTCCTTTTACGGACATTATTTTCTTTTGGGCCTGCTTTTTATTTAGACCAGTTATTAGATATTTTCTGGGATTATAGTTCGAAATTATTGATATTATTACTTATTATTTTTGTTATTTCCGATACGGTTTGAAAAATTAAACTTTTTATAATACATATAGGTAATTCGTTTATAAATATATTGCTTTTAATTTTTGTAACCGGGCTATTTTCGGCGTTGATAATATATGGCGTATATTTTGCTATATCGATTAAATATTCCGGGACAAACTTTTTTGTTTAATTCTAATATTTACGTAATTATTTTTATAATGTTTCTTATTATGTTCGTAATATTTATCAAGTTAGGCTTTTGATTTTTCGCATTTTTCGTTGAATTTTTTATCGTAATAATCCTCATTAAACCTTTTACCGTAAGCCTGATATATATTTAACTTGGATTATGATAATAGTTTTGATGTCGTTTCCTTAGTTATTCCTTAATTGTTTTTTCGGTATAAGGATTTAAGTACCTTGCCGTAGTTTTTTAGATTTCCTATATTTATAAGCTTTGTATCCTATTTTGCCGTAATTAAAGCACTTAATCTGGCTCCAGTCTTATTTATGAGTAACGCCGAATTCTATAAGTTCTAACGCCGTTTTATAAGAAATAAGGAATACGTCTCGTTTTTTCCCCTTATTGGACCTGTGATATCTCGAATATCAAGCGTATTATCTTTTTTTCTTATCGTTTTTCAAATTGTCGATTATCGATTTTAATTATTTTTACAATATACCGGTCCAGAGTAATTAATCGTTTAATTCGAATAATTCTATTTTTATATTATTTTTTAACTCTTTATAAAATATCTTAATAAGGGCGTTAACTTTATTATTTCCTTATTCGGCCTTAACTGTAAAATATTTGAAAATTACGGCATATTTAAATATATATCTTTTTTATTCAAATTATAAAAGGTATTAGGTCGTAAATCATTTTTATCCGGATTGCCGAAATTATCGCGTATTTTATTTTCGAAATTGGTATAAAGTAAAAAGATTTTATTAATAAAATTTTCCTTATTAGATTTTCTTATTTCCAGGAAATTCCTTATTACGTGTTTAAACCAATTAACAGTATTTCCCGTTAGTTATATTCTTACTGTTAAAACTTAATTTGCCAGGTTGTTAAGGTTTAAGAAATAAAGGTAGATTTGTACTTAAATTAAAAAAGTTTAAAAGTTGCCTTTTTTATTATAAGGTTTTAACTTTTTAAGTTTTATACGGTCGAAAAAGGCTTAGGTAGGTAACGTAACTTTAATTTGTCGGATTCTCTTTTTAATTTTCGAATTCGAATCTAAAGTTATTAAATACGGGTTTTTTAAACGTTAATTAATATTTTAACAATATTAAATATTGCTTAGAATTTAATAGTATTATTAAATAAATATTTGTAACGTATAACGGCTTAGTAATTTAACTAATTATTAAACCTTAAGTCGATAAATTTATGTTAGCAGAAGTATCGCGGGAATTTAAGTAATAAATATAGTGATATGTTACGTTTTATAATACCAAGAATACCTTATTACAAACGATTAATATTAATAAATTTTGCAAGCTGAAGCTATTTAAACTATGGAAGTAATGAACGTATATATCCTTTTATGGATCCCTTTGGATTTTTTGAATTACTCCGGATCCATATACGGATAACTGTATGGATCCCGTTAGATTTCTTGGATCACTCCGGATCTATATTACGTGATATCGACCCATTTGGGTCCTGTTTCGGTCATCAAGTGACCTTTTCCGAGACCCTCCCTTGGCTGGGTCATAACATACGGCAAAATATACGCCATATAATATTAACAACGAAAATATTCCGATTCTAAGGAATAAAATAAATATATTTATAGACGGATTACTTATATATATTATAAAATATCCAACTTTTGAAGCCGTAACGGAAATAACAAATATACTAAATAATTGCATCGATATTTTCGATTCACAGCCCCAGAAATGTTTAATAACTGGCCGAAATAAAACGCTGGCCCGAAAGAAGATAATGCCCGTAGAAAGACTTATTATTATTATTATTATTAATATAATTATTAAACGGAAAGGGAATTAATTTAGTATACTGTAAAAAAATACTGCCAGAAATTTATTACAGATTTTTATTTTTAATTGGCATTTATTACAGATTTTTACGAAAAGGAGGTGATTAAAGAAAAAATACATTAGTTTATAAAAGAATTTAGAAACGATAATCAAATTGACCCATAATAGGATGCATCCGTAAATATAAAGGAATAATTTATTTAATAAGAAAGAGAATTATAGCAAAATTAAAAGTAATAAATATAATTCGAGAGAAAAGTGCGCCAGCAATAACGATAATTATAGCAATTTAACGCGTTAAATATCGAAATATAAATAAAGTTCGATAAATTCAATTAAGAATTAAAAGGAAAAGGTTACCTATACAAAAGCTGTAGGATAATAAAATTTAAAGAAATTAAAAGAAATTTCTAAAAAGGGCTTTAAACGCGACGATAAAAACCGTTTATAATTTTATTACCTTAAAAATACGAATTGGAATATATTGGTATACCGTAAGGGTAAATTACGGAACTTTAGGCGGGAATTATATTGCACCAGATATGGTTAGTAAGTTTAGATTATTATTTAAGATATAAGTTAAAACTTTATATAGCGACAAATGTCAAAGGTTAGGAATTTGTTTATAATAACGAGAAAATCATACGTAAAGTTAATTATTTCGAGATTTTAATTTAAGGACGATATTAAATAATCGATTTCGGTATCGTTCTATTTTAGAATTACGATATGAATTTAGATTTATTATAAATATATTGGTGTAAAATCTTAATTCATAAGGAGATTAACCAGTTAAACTTTACCTTATATCTTATAAATAAATAAAAAAAGAAAATTAAAATTAAAATATACGATCGATAATAAGGATGAATGCAAATATAAGGATACGACAGAAACCTTATTATTTAAAGGGACAAAATATAAAAAATATTAAGTATTAAAAAAAATACGATATACTGTTCTTACTATCAAAACGAAAAGAAAATAATTAAATAACGATTTGAAATAATAGCCCTAAACGTTAGCAGACCTCATTAATATATTATTATAATATTAAAGATAAAAGCAGATTTTCAGAAAAGATCATAATACGAAATTATTAGAATATAATAAATAGGATTATAAAAGAATTTTTAAGGAAAGATCTTCGATAAAGTTTTACCTTATTTATAACTTTAACGGAAACGAATTATGTATTTTTAAAGAATACCTAGAAAGTCGGTTATAAAAATGAATTCGATTTTCGAAGTTATAAATGAGATATCTTATATGTTTCGTATTTAAATAAACAGAAAATTATAATTTATAGTTAATTATCGATAATTAAACGATATTATTATTAACGATGAAATATTATTACCTTTAATTACAGAAATACAAAACAGATTTTACGGAGCTTAATAATTTATAATCTTCGATTTTAAAGATAAATATAATCTTATAAAAATTAAGAAAAAATACAAATAAAAAATAACTTTTACGATAAAATACGGATTAATTAAGTATTTGGTTATATTGATAGAATATCCAAACATATTCACAACTTTTTAACGCATAATAAATTACCTATTACGAAAATATCTCGATATTTTCGTTATTTGTTATATCGACGACATTCTTATTTTCTTAAAGACAGAAAAATTATACCTAAAATATATTCATAAGGTATTCTAAGTTTATATGACATAAGGTTACTTATTAACGTAAAAAAAAGTTAGTTCTACGTATAAGAAATGGAATATATAGGATATATTATTACCCTAGAATGTATTAGGATAAACTCTAAGAAAATTGCTGCAGTTATAGAATAACAGACGTTAACGACAGTTATAAAGGTACAGATATTTTTTAAATTTGCCAATTATTACAGGAAATTTATTTGAAACTTTAGCAA
This sequence comes from Monosporascus cannonballus, assembly GCA_004154925.1. Lineage (NCBI taxonomy): Eukaryota > Fungi > Ascomycota > Sordariomycetes > Xylariales > Monosporascus > Monosporascus cannonballus. The sequence goes on along the minus strand of QJNS01000039.1, from coordinate 129,566 downwards.
AATAATTATATTTTTAATAAACTTACGAAAAAGAAAAAGAATTTAAATAAATATCAATATAGAAGAAGCATTTCGGGATATTAAAGATACGATTATTAGCAAATTAGTATTAATTATGCACGATTCAAACCGCCTCGTTAAATTAAAAACTAATATTTCGGATTACGCATTAGGCATAATGATCGAATAACGGAATAATTAAAGCAAATTATACCTTATTATAATTTTTTTATATAAGTTAAAAAAAGCCAAGTTTAATTACGGTATTCCAGATAAGAACTTTATGGCCATTATTATGGCATTCCGAAAGTTTAGGCATTTTTTAAAAAAGAATTTGTACTAGATTAAGTTTTATACGGATTATCAAAATTCTATCCGATTTACTATAATTAAGAAATTTATAAAACGATAATTTCGTTATGCGAAAAAATTAATGAATTTTGATTTCCTTATTATTTACAAAAAAAGGTTAGAAAATAATAAAGTTAATGCCCTAAATAAATAATTAAATCTTAAAGAAGAATTGACTAAAATTAATTATATAATTTTCGATTCTATTACCAAAAGATATTTACGCTGATAATAAATTGCGATAATTCGGGCAGTACCTTTTAATATGTACCAGAAAATCCAGCAATATAATGACGGTTTTCCAGAAAATCAAAAAACGAATAAAATAGAAATTTCAGAACAATATCCAAGGGATTTAATACGAAAAATATACAAACATTAATTGTACGGATATCCAGGGATTTACAAAATCTTAGAGCGGCTTTAACGTATATATTTTCTTTTTGGAGTAAATTTAACTATACGAAAAGTTATATAATAATACAATATTTACGCCAGGATAAAGGTTCGATAATACCAACTATATAGAGAATTACATCTATTACCAGTCGTAACGTGACCATAGTATTTAGTTACATTCGATTTTATGACCAAATTTCCTATATCAGAAACTTTAATTATAAAAATAAATTATAACTGTATTTTCGTAAACGTTGACCGATTTACGAACTTTTTATACTATTTACCATATTATAAGAACATGAACCCCGATCAAATAATATATATTCTTTTTTAAATATATCTTTAATATATACGGATTATTAATGCAAATTATTTTAAATAAATCAATAAAACGAATAAATCAAATCTTAAAAATTTATTTACGATATTATATTAATTACGAACAAAATAACCAGGTTGAAAAATTATTAATTATATAATTCGCTTATAATATTAATTACCATAAAACCATTAAAATATTATTAGCGAATGCAAATTGTAATTTTAATTGAAAAGTTTATAAAAACATATATGGTAACGATTTAATTAATATTAAAATAATCCTTATATCAGAATAATTCAAATAATAATGTTAAAAAATTAATTTTCGAAAAAGGGGAAATGGTTTTTTTCGGCACAAAAAACGTTTAAACAAAACGACTTAGCAAAAAATTCGATTTTAAGTATATCGGTCTATACAAAATTATTAAAAAAATCTCTGAAAATAATTACCTATTAGAATTCCGAACCAACGTCAAATTCCATGGAATATTTTGTATTTTTTTATTCGATTTAACAAAAAATATAATTAAAATATATACGGCATAAGACGATATAGAAATAAAAAATGAATAAGTATACGCAATAGAGAACATTTTCGATATACAAAAATAAAACGGATTTACCTTGTACTTAATTAAATAAAAAAGTACCCGGATTCCGAAAATATCCAGGAACCCGCCAAAATCCTTATTGGTGTCCAACGCTTATTAAGGAATTTCTACCAGTAACGACGGAATTATTAGAAATAATTACGTTCTAATTTATATTTACGATGATATTGGAAAAATAAAATTATTCGTATAACGCAGCGCGAAGTTCAATTTCCAAACGCTTACGTTTCGCCTTTAGGCGATCGGCTTTTTCTTATTTTTCCAGTTTATCCAAGGATTAAAAACCTCGGTTAATTATTTTTACGCCTTTTTTGCGAAGAAAATCTTATTAAGTACGAAAACGTTCTAAACGAAAGAACGCTTCGTCCAAACGACGAAATAGTATTAATAATTTTTAACGAATATGACGAAAATATTAATAGATAAAAGATTTATTTAATTATAAATATTATATTTTCTTATTAATATTATTTAAAAATAAAAAAGAAATACAGGAATCGTTATAATGGCGTTTTTTCAAGATATATTATTAATAATGCGTTATATCATCCGACATAATGCATAAGTTACTAATACGAAAATAGGCCGTATAAGGCATAACTTCAAAACCAGAATTAAAAACAAAACGAATTAAAGTTTCGCGTTTTTTTTCTGGTTAATACGTTTACGGTTCTTAACGATTTGGTTAAACATAATAACGGACAAAGAAAAGTTTACCAGAAAAATCTTAAAGGCAAAATTTGAGGAAAAAAAATCGTATTATAACCCAACTAAGGGGGAGTCTTAGAAACGGTTGCTTGGTAACCGAAATAGAACCTAAGTAAGTCGAAATCATATAATATAGATCCGGAATGATCTAAAGGATTTAACGGGATCTATGCAGTTATTCGATATAGATCCGGAATAATCCAAGAGATTTAACGGAATTTATGCAATTATCCGATATAGATACGGAAAGATCCAAGGGATTTAACCGGATCCAAAAAAAATATATACGCTTATTATTTCCATAATTTAAATAACTTTAGCGTGCAATGAAATATCGTTACACAATGTACCCTTGATATTACGAGACGTAATACGATTACTATATCCATTATTCAGATTCCCACGATACTCCTGCCAACATAAACCCGTACGACTAAGGTTCAATAGTTGGTTAAACCCCCTAGCCGTCACAAAACGGGCCTCGTTTGAAAAGTTATATATTGTTACAATCTAGCAGATTGCTGTCTCTAAAAACGATTGGAGAAGAAAAAGCTAAGAAACTATGTAAGTTAAACTATATAATAAATCACCGACTTACGGATAATAAACTAGGAATTCGAGTTACTAAACAATTAATAATAAGCCAGTTATTCAAATTATCAATTCACTAATAATAAATTAATAAATTAATCTCAATTTATTAAATGAACTTTTGATAATATAAATAGTTTTAATATAGAATGGTAATTAATTACTCAAAAGAGTGTTAGTATCGCGAAACGTATTTAAAACTATTTATTTTTTAAACTTTTAAGATATTTTTACTAATATAAACTGGTACGATTAAAATTCAATAATTACTTAATTCTCTTAATTATTATACAATGCAAAATTCTATTTAGTAACACCTTAAAACTTTAAGTAATTCCTTGAACTATTATATTTATATTTATTGTCGCTAGTTTAATAACGGCTCAATTTTAAGCAAATATAAAAACATTTGAAAACTATATTCAGTAACTTACGAATTAAGACAAAGCTGCCCTAATCTAAATTAATAATTCGAAATACAGAGTTTCAAAGCTGTAACTTTACGAAAAGAACCTACAGAGTTTTTTTTATCTAGATACGAATATACCTCAAGTTTGGAGACGTAAATAAATCGGTAAAATAAATTCTTGCCATTATAATATTTTTCGAACAAAACGCCTTGATTTAATTTACGTCTATTATAAGGAATCATGGGGAAAACAATGAATTCGATAAAATAAATTTATAAAACCTTTTTATAAAATTCAGTGATTTCGAGACCTTTAATAAAAAATCATACGATAATATTACATATTTAGCGTTTATGATAAAAGGGATTATTTTTGAAATATACAGTTGTATTTAGGAAATTTATATCTGCTCTAAAATAAGCCGATAATACAAACCTTAATTTATTCGATATATTTAAAAAATATAAAAATTACCTTAATATAATATTATTAAATTATCGTAATCAGCAATTCTAAACGAATATAGTATAAAAACTATTTAGTTCAAAAATCAACCGCATAAATACCGTACAAAAAAGCAATCTATAGTTGTAACGGCTAAGTATTTAACTAACTATAAAACCTTAAAAGAACGAGTTTATGTTAATAGAAATATCGTAAAAAATTTAAATAACAAGGTAATTGTAATTACGTCTCGTGATGCTAAGGGTGTTTTGGATAACGAAATTATATTACAAATTGCTGCTATTTATGTTATGGAAAGCTTTAAACATATATATTTCACTTTTAGCTTAAAATAGTGAAAGTGCTTAATCTTTTAAGCCTTATACGCTTTTTAATTCTTTTTGTACATTGTAAAAAGATCAAGCGGCCAATACATTTAAAAGCTTTAAATTTATTACATAAATAATTCCTATATCGAGTTTAATTTTTTTTACTCTAATCTTTTTGAGGCCCGTTAAACCAGTTAGAGTATAACACAAAATCTTTTTTTTAAAAACAATGTCGTTTTGAATATTTTTATAATATTCTTAATTCTTTTAATTTCTTTTTAATTCTTTTAACTTTTTCTTTAATTGTTTTTAAGCTTCTTTTTAATTTCTTTTTAATTTTTTTAAATTTCTTTTTAATTTTTTTTTAATTTCTTTTTAATTTCTTTTTAATTTTTTTTAATTTCTTTTTAATTTCTTTTTAATTTTTTTAATTTCTTTTTAATTTTTTTTAATTTTTTTTTAATTTTTTTTAATTTGTTTTTAATTTGTTTTTAATTTGTTTATAATTTGTTTTTAATTTGTTTTTAATTTTTTTTTTATCTTTTTAAATTTTCTTTAATGTTTCTTAATTTCTTTTTAATTTCTTTTAATTTCTTTTAATTTCTTTTTAATTTCTTTTAATTTTTTTTTAATTTTTTTTTTAATTTTTTTTAATTTATTTTTAAGTTTTTTTTAATTTATTTTTAATTTTTTTTTAATTTATTTTTAATTTGTTTTTAATTTTTTTAATTTGTTTTTAATTTGTTTTTAATTTTTTTTAATTTCTTTTGGTCTTTCTAAAATCTGTTTTTAATTTTTGTTAATTCTTTTTCCCTTTTTTGTTTCTCTTTTTTACTGATTATATTAAGGCTTATTAAAAAGATCTGTTTTCGTAAACGTATTAATGTTTCCCGCTTCCTAAACGGAATTACTAGCTTAAATCCCTTATATGTTTTTTATTCCATGTTGAAAAAAAAACGGGAAATATAAAGACTTTCCAGAGTTTGACAAATATACGAAATATATTCGTTATAATAATTTTTATGACGTTTTAAAGGGTTTAAATAGAACATAAAAAGCTTTTATAAAAGCATTTTTTAAAGTATAATAAATAATAACTTCTAAAATGTTACGTACTATTATTAACAAATTAAATCGTGTTTACAAATAACGGCGAATCTTTCGTTATCGAGGTATAAAAATATTCCGTTATAATATTAAACATCTTAAGGTAATTAAAAAATTCTAATGTTTTAAACAGAAATAAAAATAATTAACAGATAATATAATTGCGTCAATATCAGTTACTGTCTTTTTCGATTAAACCAATTTTAACATTATTAATTAATTAATTAATTAGTTAAGCGCTTCGTAAGATACTTCCGGTATTATTAATAACCACTTTTTAATAAATGTTAAATATTTACACAATTTGGTACCGATTTTCAAGTATTTTCGAAATTTAAATAGTTTTTCTATTTAGTTAAACATTAAGTAAACTTATTTCTTTTCTATAAATCTTAATAACATCGTTGATTAATTTAAAGAAGCAAATTCGAAAAATAAAATAAAATTTAATTTTTAGAAAAAAACTGAATTAATAATTATGTTTTAATATTGTTTAATAGTTTTATATAGACCGATATGTTTAATATTAAATATATTGCCCAGCTCTTTTACTTAAATATATCTTATAAAAAGATATATATTTTTCAGTTTCTTTAATTATAAGATTCATTTATTTATAAAGGTATAAAATTCAAATCTGTCTTTAATCTTTCAAAATACTATTTAAATTATTTTCGCGCCAATATGAGATTAAGTTTTAATTAAAATATTATACATATTTTTTATCAATGTTAAATATATTATTAAAATTCGTGTTTCTTAATATAGTTTAAACATTTTATAGTAAGTAATATTATAAATTAATAACGTATTAAGGCACCTCTTCATCTTATTTAGTTATAAGTAATATAATATTGTAAATAGTTTTTCTATCTTTAATTTAACCGTTTTATTTATCTTTTTATTTATAATTTAAATCTATTAACGTTATACAACTTTATCAAAATTAAAAATCAGTATAGTTTTCTTATAGAAGATAATCGAATATAATAGTCCGCATATTTTAAAAATATTTCTAAAAAATATATTATTTATTCGGTTTGAACATTCTTTCTACAAAGCTTAAAATAAGAAGATTTCATTAATTTGATACTGATTACGACAATATTATCCTAATATATTTTAATCAATAGATCTTCGAATAAAAGTGTTTGCTATTAAAATTTATAATAATTAAGTTTCATACTGTTTTTAAAAACGATAATGATTAAAACTTTCTATAACATATATATTTTCACATTTTGCCTTTATTAAAAAAGTTATATTATTCTGGTACTTTTGAAATTATTATTTTTATCTCAAAAAATTATTAAATATGTGAAAGTCGTTTTACCATTTTTGTTACAATTCCAAATGGTACCTAGTAGGTATACAAAGCAGAACAAGGTGGTTAGTGTTCGAGCTTACAACGTTTCACCTTTAGTGATATAATAGTTACTCTTTTATTTTCGTGCGGTTACAATTTTTTAATTGCTTAATAAATTAGACGTTTAATTCCTAAATTTAGCGGCTAATTTACCTTGCAAATATATTAGGTATAGACTGGTCTTCCAGTTAACTCAATTACTTTGATTATAACGCTAAAATCGACGCATAATTCAAAAATTACCGCACAGCTAGGCGATTTTCCATAAAGAGCCTTTAACTTTTAATTGGTTGTATCGGGACGATTCAATTAAAGGAGGGCCAACTATTATAGTTCTATGCAGTACCTAGTAGATATATAGAATAAAATAAGGCGGTTAATATTCGAGCTGATAACGTGCTACTTTTAGTGGTATAATTAATACCTACGTTTTTGTTTTCGAGCTATATTAGTTTCGTAAACTTTTGAATATTTATATTATTAATATTTATATATATAGCGTGTTAAACATCTTTAACATTTTTCTAGAATTTCAAACTTATTGATTCTTTTAAAATTATTATTATATCTTTATTATTATTTAATATATAATTTAAAATAATATGTATATTTATAAAATTTGCCCTAAATATAAAAGCTTTTTTAAAATAATATCCCCTGTTATAACATTGAATTCAAGTAACTATTGTTAGAAATTTAATTACTTACTTAAAATATCCGTTTTACCGTTTTGAAAGAAATTTTTAAATAATAATAAAAGTGAAATTTGGTATTTCTTTTGTGTATAGTAATTATCGTTTCATAAGTTTTTTAAATATAATAAAACGAATAATGTTTTAATAACTTGTAAACGTTTAATGTAATATACGTTTTTATTAACGAAATATTTAAGTTTTCGAAAATTAATATTAATTAGTATATATTCCGTGTTTAGCAGAATATAATGAAATGTAGATCCTTTTAATTATCCCAAAAGAAATATGATAAACCATAATTTGCTTTAATTATCTGGTGGCTTAAAAGTCGTATTTAACGTATAATTCGAAATATGGATGACCAAATTAATAAAACTTATTGAATTATATAAAATCAATATTATTTTATTAAGTATTATATTTTTAAATATTAAAAGCTTTTTCTTATAAAATAAAATAAAATATAATATTTTTACGAAAACTTCGAAGAAACCTCTAATATAAATTCGTAAATCTAAAGAACATTTATATTTGTTTAATTGTAATTGATATTTATCCCGTTATAACTTTACCAAAGGTTTTGACCATTCATTTTACTATATTTTAAATATTTCCTATTTTTGTTATAAAATTGATTTTCTGCCCGTTTATGAACAATGAAACGTTTTACAAAAAGTTAGAAAGTTTATAAATATATTTCATTTATTTATTTTCTATTTCCAACTAAATAGAAATGCTGTTAAAATAATACATATTAAAAATAGCGAATTATTTTCGTAGTTTATCATGTATTATTCGGTAAAGGTTTATTAATATAATCCAGTACTTATATAATCCGTATTTCGATTGAAACACTCTTTTTTATTTGTATACTTTTTCAATTTTAATAAAGTTATATATATTTTTAACATTGAAAATTACAAAGTATTAGGCTATATAAAATCCATCTTTCATTTTAATAATACAAGTAATAGAATTCGATTTTCAATAATAACATTCTTTAATTACTAGCAATCGGTTATAAACTGTATTTTCTTATTTCTTTTTAAATACGAAAAATATAAGGTATTTTACGGATAATGTCAAAAATTGAATTTATCTTTTACATAACTGATTGTTTAGATGTCCTTTTGAAAATGCATAATTTCTTTTCGTTAAAGTTATAAATAAAGTAAAGCTTTTTATATAAACCTTTTTTAAAAAGTAGTTTATAATTCTTTTGCTACATTTTAATAAATTCGAATTTAGCCTTTTTAAAAAAGGTTTTACTTATATTTATAATATTATAATTTTAGATTAATTATACTTTTTAACTTCTTAGATTAATATTGAACATAGTACGCTACATTTCCTTAATATTTATTTTCTTTGTTATATTTAACTCTTTTAGATAATATGGTATTTATTATATTCTTATATTTATACTTATCGTTAGCCTTAGTTAAATATTACATATTTTAATTTGTTTTTTTTATCGACGAAATATAAAGCTTACTTTAGTTTGCTAAAATTTTCATTAATTACAAGTTTATATTTATATACTTATAATAATTTTCGTAATGTATTATTATAGGTTCATAAAACCATATTGAACTCTATTATTTAATTCTATTTTTAAATATATATCCTATATAATTAATTTCGCGTTTGACTTTTCCTGTTTCACAAATAAAATTCTCATTTAAAACTATACAATCCTTTCAATTTAATAATAACATTGTTTGCAATATAATTTACGTGTAAAATTCTATAATTCATTATTACAATATATTAATATATTTTAATTCGTATTTCTAAGATGGTAAATTTATCAACGGCTTTTATTATTATATTTAGAACATTTTTTATATTTTTTAAAATTCCTATTAAATTTCGCTATTTTGTAAACCTTTTGTAAATAATCTTTGTTTTAACTCTTTTTCGTGTTTATTGAGCTATGTTTACGTTTTCGTATGTAACGTAATAAGTTATTATATTTATCGTTTTTATCAGCTTATTTAATTGTCGAATTATATTAATTTTGTTTTTTAGTATAATCCTTCGTATTAAGAAATTTATTTATTTATACAGTATAAAACATCCTGTTCTATCGTCTTATTGTTGCTCTTTTATATATGTACGATATATATATAATTTTTTATTTTATTACTCTTTTCTTTAAGGCTTATAAAAAATATTAATTAAAAATGGATATATCTAATAGTCTTTTAGTAATAATCTTTTCCGGTATTCTAAACTAATTTAGTTACACCTTAATAATTATATTAATCGTAAAGATTAAAAAGGAATTTTACGGCTATTATTCTTATTTTGTGTGAATTTATATAATTAATTTAAAGAGCTATAATACGGTAATATAATTGTTATTATTTATTTGCTTTATGATTTCCGGTTTAATTCAAAAAGTCAAATTTCCTCTTATATTTACGTAAAATTCGTTAATAAATAAAGTTTTTATTTGTTATATACTGGTTATTTTCTGCGTTTATACTATATAACATATATTCTGTTTTGTGAATTATATATACCCTCTTAAATAGACTTAATACATTTTGGGTAATTTTATAACAAGTTTCTTTAAAATGTTTTATTATTTTTTTTAAATATTTTTAAGTTAGCCTTTTTGACTTTTTTATATTCCGTATTAAATTCTTTTATTCAAATTACTGATGTTGGTATTCAAGCTTTATTATATTAATAGCTCTATTATTATTTTTGAGTTATTTCTGCACTATTCTTAAATACTAACATCTAATTATTTTAATAAGATTCTTTATATTGTTAATATTTATCAGCTTTATATCGTATTTTTGTTCTATTAAAACATTTAATTTGGCCTCAATCTCATTTATAAATCGCATTAAATTCTTAAAGTTCTTACGTATTATTCTCAAAAATCTTATTATATTGTAAGGTATTAGTAATAATTATATTTAGAATTCTATTGTCATATATTTCTTGATCTTTTTCATCGCGTTAAATATATTACTAATCGTTAATTTTAATTATTACCGTCATATTTTTTAATAAAAACCCGGGTTAATTACTTTTCAAAGATTTTTTTTGACCTTTTTTCAAGTCGTCCAATTTAGGTATTAGTATTTTTTGACTTTAATTTACATTAAACGCTAATTAGACAAATCTATTACCATAATTCAATACCGATCTCTTTTATTATATTTATTAAATTTACATCTTGAATTTGTTTTCGTATATTATTGTAAAAATATTTGTTAACATTTAATTAAATTATATATAATTATTAAATATTTATAATACTTAAACGTTTGGATTTTTTATTAATAGGCTAATATAATGCGTTATAATAAACCTGAATTAACTCAACGTATCTTTTATAAACTATTTTATTATAAATTCTATTCGAAAACTAAGCGCAATAAACTAGATAAAAACTATTTAAATATATTTTATATTATAATAACAATAAGCGCAATATTCTAGATCTATTATTATAGAATTTGTGTTGTAAGGTTTTTAATGTTTTTTATTTTCTTTATATAATATAATGGAATAATTTAATTTATTTTTCAAAACTTTTCAACATTCCAAAGTTTGTTTTTATTGTCCAGTTTTTCGTAAATTATTTAAAGGAATCTAGTAAAGTTAATATTTCTCCTTTTAAAGTAAAAAAGGTGTAATTTTAAAAAAGCTTAAATAAGAAAGACTGCTTTTAATTAAACTAATTATTATTCTGTATTTAAAGTTATATTTTTTACTTAGATATTATAAGGTAATTATTGATTAGTAAATATAATATGAATTAGATTAGTTAAAGTTTAACGGTATTATTAAATAAAAATGTATAACATATAAGGGCTAACGATTTAACTAATTATTAAATATTAATTATGCGGATTTTTATTAATACAAATATCGTAAAATTCCAAATAATAAAAGATATATAATTTCGCTTTTTAATACTAAATGTATTTTAAATAAAGAAATTATGGTATAAAATATTACAATTTTAATCAAAGAAATGTTTAAATATATACATTTTACTTTTAGCCCCAAATAGTAATAAAGTTAACCTTTTAAACCTTTTAAACTTTTTATTATTTTTTTATATAATCTAAGAAACTTAAGATGCTAAGATTTTTAAAATCTTTAAGCTTATTACATAATTAGTTTTTATGTCGGCTTTAGCTTTTTGTTATCTTAATTGTCTTTAGAGTTGTTAAGTTAGTTGGATCATAATAATAATAGGTTTTGTTAAAAACAAAATTGAACCTGAAAGAAAAATATAAAACATTAAACATTAAAATAAACCTAAAATAATTAATACGTTTTAAAAAAACCAAAGCGGTAATAGGTTTATAAAAGCGAGGCTTTTCGATACGATTGTCAAATATTTTTGAGGTCAGAGTAAGAAAAACAATACAAGTATATTAAGGATCAGTTTGAACCCTGCACTTTTTCCCTGAAAGGGAAGTAAGCAATTATCTATAAAGCAATTACCTCGGAACGACATCGTAATTATTGCGTAAGAATAATATATAGAATGTTTAGCGCTCTCTTAATAGTACGTATATTCTCTTACCTTTTAATAAAAGCTTTTTTCTTTTGGGCTTTTATTTTTAAATGCTTTTAATAAGATCGTTTTATTTTATGTTCTATTTAATAAGTTATTTTTCTTAACAGGTAATCGTTATTCCGTAATAAATAAAAATATATCATAATTTACAACAAGATATAATCCGTATAATAATTTGAAATAAGTAATATATTTAGAAGATTTTGCAGTAAGGTAATCTAGGTATCAAAATTCTGCCGCTAGAAAATCTTCACCGTTTTTAGTATATTATATTTAGCATATATAACACATTTTATTTCCCGTTTAAACTTTGTTTTTCTTATTATTTTCGAGTTTGCCAGTATGTAAATTGCTATTTATTGGTAATAAATCTGTTTAGGTTCGTTATATGTAACGGCTAAGGGGTTTAACCAATTATTAAACCTTAGTCGTACGGGTTTATGTTGGCAGGAATATCGTGGGAATCTAAGCAATAAATACAATAATCTTGTTACGTCTCGTAATTCCAAGGCTGCTTTGGATAACAATATTATATTGCAAAATGAAGCTATTTAAACTATGGAAATAAACAACGTATATATATATATTTTTTTTTTGGCTTGATTACTTATAATTATACGGTTGGTGGTAATCATAATTAATTAAACTTTTTCTTAATCAATTTTACTTATTGGCTTAATAATAATTATTATTACGTAATCCATAAGGTAATCTGTATAATCCTTATTTAATCGTTTCTTAAGGCCGAAATTTATTAAGTCGTAATACGATTTCCCTTCTCCCAAAATCTTGCCCTTAAGACTTTTTTTCTTTTTCTTTTATTCGTTTGGTAAGTATCTTTTCTTTTATTCTTAATTATGTCGTTTCGTATTTCCAAAATTGGTCGCGTTTTTCGTCTTTTTACCGTTCGTCGTACTGACCTTATAAAAGCTTTTGATAAATTTGAGTACAAAGTTATGCCTTACTTTATTATTTTTCGAAACACATAACGTATAAAATAATGAAAAACGTTTTAAGGTATAAGGAATATATTAAATAAGGTCGGTTTTGCGAAAATACTGGCGTACTTATTTTTTCCTTATAAAATATTTATCGTCAATATTAACACTTAGAACGCGAGGAAATACTTGTTAAAAAACGATTATTAAAGCTTTAACGGTTTTACTTCGACGTTTAACGTCGTTATTAGAAAAAGATAAATAAAGTTCTTTTTCGTTTCACTTGTTTACGTAAGCAAAAAGAGTTAGTTCGTTCGAAGGGTATTATTATGGTATAACGTAAGCTTTAATCGTTGGACGAATTAAAGAAATAAAAGAGTCAAAAATACAAATAATTAGAGGTCGGCGTTACGGCTGCCATATTAGCGCATATTACGGCCAATTGGCCTAATATTCCGATTATTGATTAATTAGCTGTTAATTAGGACGTACCCGTCGTTATTGGTAAAGGTTTTTTAATAGGCGCTATGCGCCAATAAGGTTTTTGACAAGTTCCTAGGTATTTTCGGAATCCGGGAGCTTTTTTTATTTGATTGGGTACTGGGTGAATCCCTTTTGTTTTCGCATATCGAATATTTTTTCCATTTCGTACGTTTGTTCGTTTTTTACCTTTACGTCGTTTGGTACCGTATGTACCTTAATTATATCTGTTATTAATTCGAATAAAAAATATAAAAGATTAAATGGAATTGGACTTTTAATAAAAGTTCCAATTAATAATTATTTTTTGAGATTTTTTTAGCCATTTTGTACGGACCGATATACCTAAAATCGAATTTTTTGTTAACTCGTTTTGTTTAAATATTTTTGGTAACGAAAAAAACCATTTTTACTTTTTCGAAAATTAATTCTTTTAACCTTTTTTAATTATAATATTTATTTATTTAATTACGTATGAATTTCAGTTTTGTTTTTATTTTTTAATATAATTATTTTAATTATTTTGACGTAAAATTTATTTTGATATTAATTAAATTATTGTTACGTATTTCTTTGTAAATTCTTAAAATAAATTTAAAATTCGCATTCGTTAATATCATTTTAATGCTCTTATAATAATTGATATTGGAAATTATTTAGGCAATTAATAATTTCTTAACTTAAGTATTTTATTTGTAATTAATGTAATATCTTAAATAAGTTTCTAAGGTTTGGTTTCTTCGTTTTATATATCTATCCGTTTATAGTTTAAATACGTTAAATAATTTATGGTTTAAGCCGATTTATGTTATCAAACTTTGTCAAAGTTTTGATACAAATAATAATCCTTTATTTAAAATAATTTCTATGAATAATTTTTAAATATTAAAAGTATTATTTAAAAAAATATATCTTTTTTGTTCGGCGTTTATATTTTCGTAATATGCTGAAAAATCGGGAAATTTCGTAAATCCATCGACGATTACAAAAATACTATTATAATATTTTTCCGTAATTATATGTTTTGATATAAAAGGTTTGGTAATAAATTCGAATGTAATTAAATATTATAGTTGCTTTACGATTAGTAATAGCTGTAATTTTCCGTTTGGCTTATGTCGTCGAATCTTTGTTTTGGCGCCAATATTATATTACCGTATAAATGTTTATCCCGTTAATTTTTTTTATAATGGAATATATACGTTAAAGCCGTTTTAAAGTTATATGGATTTTCAGATATTTGTATAACTAATATTTATGTATTTTTCGTACTAGACCTTTCTGATATTCCTCTAGAATTTATATTTTCTTCGTTTTTTGGTTTTTTAGGAAATTGTATTTATACTGCTGGATCTTTTGATATATGTCGAAAAGTACTATCTGAATTGTCTTAATTTGTCTCGGGCGTAAATATCTTTCTATAATAATATCAAAAACGGTATAATTAATTTTAACTAATTTCTTTTCGAGGTTTGGTTACCTGCTTAAAGTATTTGCTTTGTTATTTTTTAAGCTTTTTCTATAGATGATAACGAAGTTAAAGTTCGTTAATTCCTTCACCTATTTTAATTATCGTTTTATAAATTGCTTAATCGTAATAAATCGTATAAAATTTTGGTAATTTGTGTAAACTTTAACTTGGTACACAGTTCTTTTTAGAAAATGCTTAAAATTTCGAAAGGCCATAATAATAACTATAAATTCCTTATATGGAATGCCGTAATTAAGCTTAATTCCTTTTAATTTGTACGAAAAAAATGTAATAAGGTACAATTTGCCTTAATTATTTCGTTATCCAATTATTACGCTTAATGCATAATTCGAAATATTGGTTTTTAACTTAACGGAGCGGTTTAAATCGTACATAATTAGTTTTAATGCGTTAATACTCGTATTCTTAATATTTTGAAATAGTTTTTCTCTATTAAACATTTATTAGAACTTTTTTTTTCGTAAGGTTTATCAAAGGTATGGTTATTTTGCTAAAGTTTCGAATAAAGGTTTTGTAGTAATTGGCGAAACCAAAAAATGCCTATACTTTTTTAACCGTAATTGGCGTTTGCCATTTTATAACTGCAGCAATTTTCTTGGAATCCATCCTTATATATTCTAGAATCATAATATATCCCAGATATTTTAATTTTTTATTTCTAAAATTAACTTTTTTTGCATTAACGAATAGCTTTACCTCCTATAAAGCTTAAAGAACTTTATAAACATATACTATATGTGATTTTTTCGACTTTAAGAAAATAAGAATATCGTCAAAGTAATATACGACGAAAACATTAAGATATTTTCGTAATATATGGTTTATTATCCGTTAAAAAGTTGCTGATACGTTCGAAAATCCTATTAATATAACCAAATACTTAAATAATCCGCATTTTATTCTAAAACTTGTTTTTTATTTATATTCTTTTTTTAATTCTGACAAGGTTATATTTATTTTCAAGATCATATACCGCAAAATATTTGGTTCCCTAAAGTTGGTTTTTTATTTCCGTAATTAAGGGTAATAATATCCAATTTTTAATAATAATATCGGTCAGTTGTTGATAATTAACCACAAATTATAAATCCTTATTTTTTTTAGGTAAGAAAAATATTAAATATCCTCTTAGCGTTTTCGAAAATTGCATCCATTTTTTACAGCCGATTTTCTAGGTATTGTTTAAAAACATATAACTTATTTCCGTTAAAGTTGTAAATAAGGTAAAACTTTGTCGAATTTCCTTTTTTAAAAATTATTTTGTAATTTTATTCGCTATATTCTAATAACTTTATATCGAGTTCCTTTTTAAAAAAACTACTTATATCTATAGTATTATGGTAGCATATTAATTAGATTTTTTGATTTTAGGGGTTAATATTTTTATTTTAGATCATTATTTAATTATTTTAATTTTGTTTTGATAGTAATAACGATATATCGTCTTTTTCTTTAGTACCCGTTTTTTTATATTTTGTCCCTTTAAATAATAAGGTTTTTGTCTTATCTTTATACCTGCATTTATCGCCATTATCGATCGAATATTGAGCTTTTAATTTCTTTTTTTTTTCGTTTGTTAATAAAGAATAAAACGAGTTTTATTTGGCCAATTTTTCTATTAATCAAAACTCCATACTGGTGTATCGATAGTAATCCTAAAATCATATCGTAATTCCCGAATAAAACGATATCGAAATTTATTATCCGGTATCGTCCTTAGATAAAAATTTCGAAATAATTAATTTCGCATATAATCTTTCCGTTATCGTAAACGAATTTCTAATCTTTCGAATTCGTCGTTATATAAGGTTTTAACTTATATTTCTATGGCAGTTTAAACTGATTAATTTTATTTGGTTTAATGTAATTTCCATCTAAAGCTCCGTAATCCGTTATGATAATATATTAATACGTTCCGATTCGTATATCCGAAGTGATAAAATTATTAATGTTTTTTATCGTTATATTTAAAGCCTTTTTTAAAAGTTCTTTTTGATTTTTTTGGGTTTCGTCGTTTTGCGGCTTTTTTATAGGCGATCTTTTTCTTTTAATTCCTGTTCGAATTTATTAAACCTTATTTATGTTTTTTCGTTTAGCACGTTAAGCTGTTATATTTATTATTATTGCCAGCGTACTGTTTTTTTGAATTATATCAGTTATTTTTAATTTTATTGCAATTTCTTTCCTTATCGAATAAATGACTTTTTTATATTTGCGATTATATTTTATTATAGGTCGTTCAAATTATCGTTCTAGATATTTCCTGTGCGCTAATGTATTTTTTCCTTAATATCCTTTTTTAGAAAAGTTTGTAATAAATATTAATTAAAAATAAAAATCCGTAATAAATTTTCGGAATATTTTTTTAGTATACGCTAGATTAACTTTTTTTTGTTTGGTAATTATATTATCCATATTAAAAAAATGGTTTTTTGCAGGTATTTCTTTTTTAAATTAAGTTTTTGTTTCGGCCAGTTACTAAATATTTCCTGGAGTTATGGTTTGAAAATGTTGATATTATTATTTATCGTTTTTGTTATTTCCGGTACGGTTTGGAAAGTCGAATTCCTTATAGTATATACGGGTAATTCGTTCGTAAATATATTATTTTTATTTTTCGTAACCGGGATATTCTTGTCTTCGATAGTATATGGCGTCCATTTTGCTATATCGATCAAAGGTTCTAGGACAACCCTTTTCTGTCCAATCTTGGTATTTCCGTAATTATTTTTATAACGCGTTTTTTTGGGTTTGCAATATTTATTAAGCCAGCTTTCTGGATTTTCGTATTCCCTATTGGATTTCTCGCCCTAAACAACTTAATATGTATTTAGGCTAAATTATGTTAATAAATTTGCTTCCGTTTTTTTGGTTTTTTTCACATTATCCTTAAATACTGGTTTCCAGTTATTTTAATAGGGCTTCTTAAGTGTTTTATATTACGATAGTTTATGTCCTATCTGTTATGACCTAACGATCTTGGCTTCCCCAAACGGTCGGAGAGCTTGGGCACCCAAGCCCAACCATGCCAAGAAGATCACGTGATTGGCTCAAAGGGCTCAAAGGCTTGGTACCTTTAAGCCGGTTAAGCTAGCAGGTAGCTTAAGGGGTTCAAAGGGCTTAAGGGTTTAAGCCGGTTAAACGGTTTGAGCCAAGAAAAAAAATATATACGCTTATTATTTCCATAATTTAAATAATTTCAACTTGTAATATAACGTCGTTACCTAAGGCACCCTTGGAATTACGAAACGTAACATAATTACTATATTTATTATTCAGATTCCTACGATATTCCTGCTAACATAAACCCGTCAACTTAAAATTTAAAAATTAATTAAACCGTATAATTCGTTATACGTTATAAACATTTGTTGAATAGTACTATTAAATTCTAAACAATATTTAATATTGTCAAAATATTAAGTAACGTTTAGGAAACCCTTATTTAGCAGCTTTAGACTCGAATTCGGGAATTGGAAAAAAAAGTTCGATAACTTAGGATTACGCCACTTATCCAACTCTTTTTCGTTCGCATAAAGCCGAAAAAACCAGAACCCTACGATAAGAAGGGTAACCCTTAAACCTTTTTAACTTAAGTACAAATTTAATTTCGCTTTTTAAACCTTAACGATTTAGCGGAAAAAGTTCTAATAATAAAAGTATACCTAATAAGAAATATGGTTAATTAATTTAAACCCATTATAAGAAAATTTTTGGAAATAAAAAAACCAGATAAAAAGGATTTACATCCAAGTATGCCGTAACCTTCAAAAGTTTTGTAATTACGGCCGGATAGGAAAACGACAAAAGCAACACCTTTATCGACATATTTTATAAAAAGTTGAAAAATAATATAAAAAATAAAATTATTCGGCTTAAATAATTAATTGCCCTAAATTAATATATTATAAAAACAATCAAAATTAATAATCGACAGTTTAAAAAATGAAAAAAAAAAGGGATAATATGCCTTACATTCGGGATATAATAAATTTAACCAAGGGAAAAAACGAGACGTAGCCTTTATTTCTTACGGAACGGCGTTAGGACCTATGAAATTCGGCGTTATCCATAAACAAGACTGGAGCCAAATTAAGTGCTTTAACTATAACAAAATAAGATATAAAGCTTACAAATACAAAAAGCCTAAAAAACCATAACAGGATAACTGGACCCCTATACCGGAAGGATAATCCAGGAATAATTAAGAAAACGACAACAAAATTATTAACATAATTTAAGCCAAATACGTATTAGACTTTAAGCAAAAAGTTTAATAAGGATTATCATAATAAGAAATTCGACGAAAAATACGAAAAACCAGAAAGTTAACTTAATAAACATTACGAACATAATAAAAAGCATTATAAAAATAATTACGTAAACATTAAAACTAGATAAAAGAAATCTATCTCGGAATCCTTAATCGATACGGCAAAATATACGCCATATATTGTCGACGACGAGAATATCCCGATTACGAAAATAAAAATAATACATCCATAAACGAATTACCCGTATGTATTATAAAGGATTCGATTTTCCAAACCGTATCGGAAATAATAAAAATAATAAGTAATAATATCGACACCTTTGATTTATAGCCCCAGGAAATATCCAATAATTAGCCGAAACAGAAAATTAACCTAAAAAAAGATAATGCCCGTAAAAAAACCCTGTTTATTATTATGAATAATACAATTACCAAACGGAAAAGGAATTAATCTAACGTACGGTAAAAAAGCACTATCAAAAAGCTATTATAGATTTTAATTTTCAGTTGATATTTATTATAAATTCCCCCCAAAAAATATTAAAAAAGAAATACGTTAATTTATAAAAGAACTTTGGAACGATAGCTAGGATAATACATAATAAGATACAATTATAAAAATAAGAAAATAATGTATTCGATAAGGAAACAAAGTGCAAAAAAACCAGGAACAACTTATATAACTTAAAGAAAAAATACGCCGGCAATAACGATAAATATAACAGCTTAACGCGTTAAATAAAAAAATATAAGCAAAGTTCGACAAATTCGAACAAAAATTAAAAAAAAAGGTTACCTATAAAAAGGCCGCAAAATAACGAAACCTAAAAAAGTTAAAAGGAATTCCCAAAAAAGGTTTTAAACGCGCCAATAGAAAACGTTAACGATCTTATTATTTTGAATATATAAATCGGAACGTACTGGTATACCGTAATAGTAAATTACGGAATTCTGGGGAGAAATTATATTATACCGGATATAATTAATAAGTTTAAATTATTATAAAAATATAAGTTAAAACCTTACATAATAACGGATACCGAAAACCAGCAATTCGTTTACGATAACGGAAAAATTATACGCAAAATTAATTATTTTAAAATTTTATTAAAAAACGATACCAGAAAATTAATTTCGATATCGTTCCATTCGAGAATTACGATATAATCTTAAGATTATTATAGATATGCCAGTACGGAATTTCAATTAACGGTAAAACTAGCCCAGTAAAATTTATTTCACTTCTGATTAATAAACGAAAAAAAATTTAAAATTTTAATACTTAATCGATAATGGCGATAAATATAGGCATAAGGATATAACAAAAACTATATTACTTAAAAAAACAAAACATAAAAAAAACGGATATGAAAACAAAATACGACGTATTATTATTATTATCAAAGCTAAACTAAAGTAACTAAATAACGATTTGGAACAATAAGAATAATAGCCCAAAAAATTAGAAAATCTAATTAATATGTTACCATAATATTATAAATACGAACAGCTTTTTAGGAAAAAGCTTAATACGAAATTATTAAAACATAATAAATAAGATTATAAAATAGTTTTCAAGAAAGGATTTTTGAGAAAGTTTTACCCCATTTACAACCTTAAAAAAAACGAATTACGTACTTTTAAAAAATACCTAAAAATTCGGTTACAAAAAGGATAAATTCGACTTTTAAAATTACCAGCAAAATACCTTATATTTTTTATACCAAAGAAAAAGGGAAAATTACCACTTCTGGTTAACTATCGGCAATTAAATGATATTTTTATCCAAAATCGAATATTATTACCTTTATTTACGGAAATAAAAAATCGATTTTATGGAGCCAACTAATTTATAGTATTTAATGTTAAAGATAAATATAACCTTATTAGAATCAAAAAAAGATACGAATAAAAAATAACCTTAAGGACGAAATACGGATTATTTAAGTATTTGGTTATACTAATAGAATTTACAAACGTACTAGCAACCTTCCAACAAATAATTAATTACGTATTACGAGAATATCTCGATATTTTTGTGAATTGCTATTTCGACGATATCCTTGTTTTCTTAAAAATAAAAAAAACATACGCAAAATACGTTTATAAAACTTTTCAAGCTTTATAGGACGTAAGGTTATTTGCTAAGGGAAAAAAAATTAATTTCATATATAAGAAGTAAAATATTTAAAATATATTATTATCTCAAAACATATTAAAATAAACCTTAAGAAAATCGCTGCAATTACAAAATAACAAACGCTAATAATAATCAAAAAGGTACAAATATTCCTTAAATTCGCCAATTATTACAGAAATTTTATTCGAAATTTTAGCAAAATAACCATATCTTTAACGAATTTTACGAAGAAAAAAAATTCAAATAAATGCCAGATACGGAAAAAGCATTTCAAAATATTAAAAATGTAATTATTAACGAATTAGTACTAATTATGTACGATTTACATTATCCTGTTAAATTAAAAACCAATATTTCGGATTACGCGTTAAACGTAAGAATCGGATAACGAAATAATTAAGGTAAACTGCATCCTATTATATTCTTTTCGTACAATTTAAAAAAAGCTAAATTTAATTACGGTATTCCAAATAAGGAATTTATGGTTATTATTATAGCATTTCGGGAATTTAAGTATTTTCTAAAAGGAATCTTATATCAAATCAAAGTTTATACGGATTATCAAAATCTTACCCGATTTACTACGACCAAAAAACTTATAAAACGATAATTAAAATATGCGAAAAAATTGGCGAACTTCGATTGTATTATTATCCACAAAAGAAAATCAAAAAACAACAAAGAAAATGCTTTAAGCAAACAACCAAACCTTAAAAAACAATTGGTCAAAATTAATTATACAATTTTTGATACCACCACAAAAAGATATTTAAGTTTATAATAAATTGCAACAATTGGGGCAATATTTCGCGATATGTACCAAAAAGTTTAAAAATATAATAATAATCTCTCGAAAAACCAAAAAACGGACAAAACATAAATTCCAAAGAAATATTAAAAAAGTCTGATACGAAAAATAGACAAATATCAGTAATACGGACATCCAAGGATTTACAAAACCCTAAAAAGCTTTAACGTACATATTTTTTTCTTAAAATAAAATTAATAATGTAAAAAGTTATATGCCAATATAATATTTACGCCAAAGTAAAAACTTAATGACATTAGCCATACGGAAAATTACAGCTATTACAAATCGCGAAATAACCATAATATTTAATCATATTCGATTTCATTACCAAACTTCTTATGTTAGAAAATCCAGTTACGAAAATATATTACGATAATATTTTCGTAATCGTCGACCGATTCACAAAATTTTCCTATTTTTTAACATATCATAAGGACACAAACGCCGGACAACTGGTATACATTTTTTTAAACACATTTTTAGCATATACCGATTACCAATAAAAATTATTTCAAATAAAAAATTAATATTTGCTTTTAAATGTTGGCAAAGTCTTATAACATAAGTCGGCTTAAACTATAAATTATTTAACGTATTTAAACCTTAAACGGATAAATAAATAAAACGAATAAATTAAACTTTGGAAATATACTTATATTGTTATATCAATTATGAATAAAATAATTAAGTTCAAAAATTACTAATCGCATAATTAATCTATAATATTAGTTACGATAAAAGTATTAAGATAATATTAATAAACGTAAACTTTGGTTTTATTTTAACAATTTACAAAAAAGTACGTAATAACGGTCCAATTAATATTAAAGTCATTTTTACATTAAAACAATTACAATAATTGCACCAGAAAATAAAATTAAAATTAAAATTCGTACGGAATTAAATAAGCAAATATTATAACCAGAAAAAGTTAAAAAGATTAAATTTCGAAAAAGGGAAAATGGTTTTCCTTACTACTAAAAATATTCAAACATCGGATTATATTATTATAATAATTAGAATTAACAATCGATAATACGTAGAATACGTTAAAAGTACTAAAAAAACAATAAGCCTTAATACATAATTAATATTAACGCTTTTCGGCGTAATAACACTGTTTACGGTATAAAACTAAGACCCATGGAACTAAGACCCACTTATAAGAAATATTAGAACTAAATTTGTGAGAATACAGCCCCTATGAGGATGAGGCTGGTAGCCGACCAGCCATCGATCAGCCACCGACCCACTTACTAATATAAATCCACCATCTGGCAGCTAATGGGAAACGCCAGATGGAAGTAACCTAATACACTTACTTCTTGGAATCCGCTTTACGACTGGTCGGAGATCACCTCACCCAGCTCACAGCTGTCTATTATCTTACAAAATTAAATATTATAATTGTAACAAAGTAAAACCTAAAGCATTATACTATAAAACACCTAAAAAGCCCCGTTAAAATAATTAAAAACTAATACTGAAAAAATAATGTAAAAAAACCCAAAAAATAAAAACAAATCCATTAATATAATTCAGGCTAAATATATACCAGGTCCTCTATAACGAAAAAATCCAACAAAAAATACGAAAAGCCAAAAAACTAGCTTAATAAATATTACGAACATAATAAAAGGCATTATAAAAATAATTACGTAAATATTAAAATTAAAAGGAAAAAGTTTATCCCGGAACCCTTAATAAATACGGCGGAATATATGGTATATATTGTCGACGACGAAAATATCCCGATTAAAAAAATAAAAACAGCATATTTACAAAGGAGTTATGTAAATATATTATAAAGGATTGGATGTTTAAAACGGTACCGAAAATAATAAAAATAGTAAGTAATAATATCGATATTTTCGAATTATAGCCATAAGAAATGTTTAATAATTGGCCGAAATAAAAAGCTGGCGGAAAGACAATAATGCCCGTAAGAAAACCGTTTTTGGTATTACGGATAATATAATTATCAAACGGAACAAAAGTTAATCCAGCGTATAGTAAAAAAATATCATCAAAAGGTTATTACGGATTTATATTTTAAAATTAGCATTTATTATTAGTTTTTTTAAAAAAAAGCTATCAAAAATATATTAATTTATAAACGACACTTAAAACAATAATTAGGACGGCGTATAATAAGATATAATCGTAAATATAAGAAAATACTTTATTCGATAAGCAAAAGAATTATAACAAAACTAAAAATAATTAATATAACTTAAAGGAATATTACGCCAGCAAAAATATTAAATATAACAACATAACGCGTTAAACGAAAAAGCATAAGTAAAATTCGACTAATTCGAATAAAAGTTAAAAAAGAATTATTTGAAGAAAAGTTGAAAAATAACAAAACCTGGAAAAATTAAAAAAAAGTCCCGAAAAAGGCTTTAAACGTAACGATAGAAAACGTTAAAAACTTAATTATTTTAAATATTCAAATCGGAACGTATTAATATACTGTAATGGTAGATTACAAAATTTTAAGCCGGAATTATATTATACTATATATGGTTAATAAACTTAAATTGCTATAAAAATACAAATTAAAACTTTATATAATAATAAATACCGAAATTTAGGAATTTGCTTCCGATAATGGCAAGATTATACGCAAAATTAATTATTTCGAGATTTGTATTTAAGGATAATATCAAATAATTAATTTGGATATCGTTTTATTCGGAAATTATAATATAATCTTAAGATTACTATAAATAAGTAAGTACGAAATTTTGATTAACGAAAAGACTAGTTAAATAAAATTCGTTTATTTTTTAATAACGTATCAAAAAAAACTAAAATGTTAATATTCGATCGATAATAGCGATAAATATAGGCATAAAAATATAACAAAAACTTGATTACACAAAAAGATAAAATATAAAAAAACAGGTATTAAAGAAAAATACAACGTATCGTTATTATTATTAAAAAGAAATTAAAGGAATTAAATAACGATTTAAAATAATAATAATAATAACCAAAATTAGAAAATGTAATTAATATATTATTATAATATTATAGATATAAGAAATGTTTTAAAAAGGAACTTAATACGAAATTATTAAAATATAATAAATAAAATTATAAAATAATTTTTAAGAAACGATTTTCGACGAAGTTTTACCTTATTTATAATTTTAATAAAAGCGAATTAGGTACTTTCGGAAAATACGTAAAAGATCGGTTACAAAAATAATAAATTCGATTTTCGAAATTACCAGTAAAATACCTTATATTTTTATGCCGAAAAAAAGGAAAACTATAACTTATAGTGAATTATCAATAATTAAATAATTTTATTATTAAGGATTAAATTTTATTACTTTTAATTAGAAAAATAAAAAGTAAATTTTACACAATTAAATAATTTATAATCTTCGATCTTAAAAATAAATACAACTTTAATAAAATTAAAAAATTATAAATAAAAAATAATTTTTAAAACGAAATTTAAATTATTTAAATATTTAATAATATTAATAAAATTTACGAACGTACCAATGATTTTTTAACAGATAGTAAATTATACATTACTAAAATATTTTAATATTTTCGTTATTTATTATTTCGATAATATTTTTGTTTTTTTTAAAACCAAAAAGATATACCCAAAATACGTTTATAAAGTTTTTTAAGTTTTATAAAACGTAAAATTATTTATTAATGCGGAAAAGCATTAATTGCAAAAGTAGGAAATAAAATATCTAAAATATATTATTACCTCCAAATATATCAGAATACACCTCAAGAAAATCCTTATAATTATAAAATAATAAATGTTAACGATAATTAAAAAAATACAAATATTACTTAGATTCCCTAATTATTACAGGAAATTTATTCGAAACTTTAACGAAATTATTATACGTTTAATAAATTTTACGAAAAGAAAATTTAAATGGACGCCAAATACGGAAAAAATATTTTAGAATATTAAAAATACGATTATTAACAAATTAGTATTAATTATATATAATTTAAACAATCCTATTAAATTCAAAGGTAATATTTCAAACTATATATTAAGCATAATAATCGGATAACGATATAATTAAAGCAAATTATATTTTATTATATTTTTTTCGTACACATTAAAAAGAACCGAATCTAATTATAATAGTCTAAATAAGGAATTTATAATTATTATTTTGGCATTTAAAAAATTTAGATATTTATTAAAGGGAAACTTGTACCAAATTAAAGTTTATATGGATTATTAAAATCTTTTTCGATTTATTATAATCGAAAAACTTATAAAATAATAATTTCGTTATCTAAAAAATTAGCATATTTCAATTTCGTTATTATTTATAAGAAAAATTTAAGAAAAAACAAAATAAATACCTGAAATAAATATTAAAACCTTAAATAGAAATTAATTAAAATTAATTATATAATTTTCGATATTATTATAAAAAGATATTTATAGTTACGACAAATTACGACAATTGAGATAGTACTTTTTAACATATACCAAAAAATCCAGCAATATAATAATAATTTCCCAAAAAACGAATAAAATATAAGTTCCAGAAAAATATCAAAACGTTCTAATACGAAAAATATACGAACATCAATTATACGGATATCCAGGAATTTACAAAATTCTAAAAAGGCTTTAACGACCATATTTCTTTCTTAAAATAAAAACAACAATATAGAAAATTATGCGGCAATACGATATTTGCGCCAAAATAAAAACTCGACGACATAAGTCATACAGAAAATTAAAATTATTACTAATTACAAAACGATTAAAATATTGAATTGTATTTAATTTTATTACCAAATTTCTTATATTCAAATTCCAGTTACGGGAATATATTATAATAACATTCTCTGAATCGTTAATACCTTTAAAAAATCTTTTTATTTTTTACTATATTACGAAAATATAAACAACGAACAAATACTATATATTTTTTTCACATATATTTTTAACATGTATAAATTATTAATAAAAACTATTTTAAATAAATGATTAATATTTATATCCAAGTTTTAATAAGGCTTAATAACATAAATGGGCTTAAATTACAAATTACTTAACGTATTTAAATTTTTAATGGAAAAATAAATGGAACGAACAAATTAAATTTTAATGGTTTACTTACAATATTATATTAATTACAAATAAAATAAATAAGTTAAAAATTAGTAATCCCATATTTAACTTATAATAAAAGTTACTATAAAAATATTAAAATAATATCAATAAATTCAAATTTTGGTTTTATTTTAATGATTTCTAAAAAATATATAACGATAATCCAATTAATATTAAAATAATCCTCATATCAAAATAATTATAATACCTATATTAAGAAATAGAATTAAAATTAAAATTGGCATGAAATTAAATAAATACGTATTATAATTAAAAGAATTAAAGAAATTAATGTTTAAAAAAGGAAAATAATTTTCCTCATTACTAAAAATATTTAAATAAAACGACCTAATAAGAAATTCAATTTCAAATATATTGGACCGTCTAAAATCGCCAAAAAATCTTAAAAAATAATTATTAATCATAATTTCAAGTATAAATTAAATTTTAATTACTTTTATGTTTTTTATTCAAATTAAGGGCGAATATAATTAAAATATATAAGGCATAAAATAATATAAAAGTAAAAAACGAATAAATATATAAGATAGAAGAAATCCTCGATATACGAAAACAAAAGAAACTTCCCTAATATTTAATTAAGTGAAAAAAATACACGAATTCCGAAAATACCTGGGAACCCGTTAAGAACCTTATTAACGCTTAACGCCTATTAAAAAACTTTTATTAGCAATAACGGGCGTATCCCAGTTAACGGTTAACTAATCGGTAGCCGAAATATCGGGCCAATCGCCCGTAATTTGCCTTAATTTAACAGCCGTAATAACAACTTTTAATTATTCCTGTTCTCGACGTTTTTATTCCTTTAATTCGTCCAAAAAATAAAACTTACGTTATACTATAAAAATACCTTTTAAACGAATTAATGCTTTTTATTTACGCAAACGAATAAAACGAAAAAAACCTCGTTTATTTTTTCTTAATAACAACGTTAAGCCTTAATATAAAGCCGTTAAAGCTTTAATAATTATTTTTCGACAAACGCTTTTTTACATTCTAAGCCTTTATACTTTCGACAAATATTTTACAAAGAAAAAGCGGTGTTTCGGTATTATTGTAAAATTAATTTCGAATAATATATTCCTTATATCTTAAAACGTTTTCTATCATTTTATACCTTGTATTTTTCGAAAAATAATAGAAATGAGGCATAACTTCGCACCCGAATTTATTAAGGAATTTTACAAAATTAATAGAACGAACGGTAAAAAATCGAGAAACACGATAAATCTTAAAAATACGAAACGACATAATTAAGAACAAAAGGAAGGTTACTTACCGAACGAAAAAAAAATCTTAAAAACAAGATTTAGGAAGAAAGGAAATCGTATTATGACCTAACAAGCTTCGGCCTCAAAAAACGGTTAAATAAGGATTATACGAGCCATCCCCTAGGTTACGTAATGGTGATTACTGCCAAGCCGGTAATTATTAATAATCAAAAGTAATCCGAAAGAATTATAATTATTATTAATTACGTAATTATAGGTAATCAAGCTAAAAAAAGATATATATTTTTATTATTTTTTATAATTTAAATAACTTTAACTTTGAAAGATAATGGATAGCTGTGGGCTGGGTAAAGTGATCTCCGACCAATCGTAAAGCAGATTCCAAGAAATAAATGTATTAGGTTACTTCCATTTAGCGTTTCCCACTAACTGCCAGATGGTGGATTTATATTAATAAATAAATCAGTAACTAATCGGTAGCTGGTTAATTACCAGCCTTATCCTTATAAAAACTATATTTTTATAATCACTTTTCCTTTTTAAGTTAGTAATCCCTAATAGCATTAATATTAATTTGATATAATGCGTTTCGTAAATCTAATTACGTATACTTACCGATAATTTACTGTTATATTATATTATAAATAATTGCCGTAATAATTAATACGTACCATATTAGGTAATTAATTATATTCCGCCTAATTCCTTATTTTAATCTGTTCTTAATCCTACCTTATTTACCTTTTTTTTCCTTTTTGTACCTTTATCTTTATTCTTTTTATGTTCGCGTTCCGTTCGGTCTCCCATTTTTCTTTATTTTTACTTCGCCTTTTCCGTTTATTTTACGTATTATCTTTATTCGCCATATCTTTTTTTCGTAAGGAATTTTATAAAAAAATAATATTTTAATAATAGGAAAAACTAAGATTTTTTTTAATATTATCCCCTTAACGCCGATAATAAAATAAATACTAATCGTATTACGGGCGGCAATAAACCATAATATATTTATATAATACAACGTTATTTCAATTATTATACGGTTTACGTTTAAGTTCCGGATACCTTAAATTACGTCGTAACTAATTATTATTATAAAACCTTTCGCGCAATAAATAATTATTCTTAATATTATTAATATCGTTATTTAATTTTCGTTTAAATTCCGATCGTTTTTATAAGTACCGCCCAAATAGTTTTTTAATTTAATACCGATAATTTGGAGTTAATCGACAAACTCGAAAAAATTTATATTGCAAGTATTTAATACGAAAGTTCCAACGTAATTATGGTCGGTCGTTAATTTAACATCCTTTATAAAGCCAAATTCGTCTTTAACGCAATTATTATTAAAAAGTATTATTTTTTAATATAATTAAAATCGATTTCCGATCGTCCGTTATAATTGCAAAAATCTAATTTTAACGCCGTTTTATAAGTTTACAAATTTAAATCTTTTTTATAAATATTACGGTCCTTTTTTTATTAATCCGTAATTAATTTCTAATTAGGTATATTTTTAAGGTACCGTTATAAATAAAATAATCTTTAAGGGCTATTATGCCGTTACGTTCTCCGCTTATAAGCATTTTCCGCCTGTTTTTTAATACCTTAATAAAGTTTTAATACTTATTAACCACCATAATTAGAAAACGGCTTTACCTGGCAAAGTTATTACCAAACCCAAATATATTAAACGTTTCAAAAATCGCGCCTTATTTCTGATTAATAACAAATTATATTCCAATTATTTAAACCTTATTTTTTGTAAAAAATAAGATATTTTTAAATTCCTTCCGGTTTTTACGCCTAATAAATTTAATAAACGTATCTGTTTTTTGTTATTATATATTTTCCGATTATTTTCCGATATTCCTATATTAATTTCTTT
Source organism: Monosporascus cannonballus (assembly GCA_004154925.1). NCBI lineage: Eukaryota > Fungi > Ascomycota > Sordariomycetes > Xylariales > Monosporascus > Monosporascus cannonballus. The sequence goes on along the minus strand of QJNS01000039.1, from coordinate 99,270 downwards.
AATACGTTTATCAAAAGTTAATTAATATTAAGCTTAATAATTAAATGCGAAATTTTATTTTCCAAATAAAAATGTAACTTTTTTCATATCGCTTATAAGTTTCGGATTAATATATAATAAAATAATTACTTATTAAAAACTTAAAAATAATTATATAATTAAATAATATTTTAATATTAATATCTTAATTTTATTTAAAATTATTTTTTATAATTCTTATAATTATTAGGCGATTAATTTCCGATCGGGTTATTATTACCTTATAATTTTTAAATTATCTTTTTTCTTATCTACGTATTTAACTTTTTTTCGTAACGTTATAATATCTTAAACGCATTTTTAAAATATTCTTGGGGTTTTTACGTATTATACTTAGCGGGCCAGCTTTTTTATTTAATTAGATATTCGCGTTACCCCCGGTTATCTCTGTAACGGACGATATCCTTTATTATTTATTTTTCTTATTTTTTTATTAGGTTTAATTACGCCATCTGAACGTTGCCCGGTTCTTAATTACATTATAAATTTAATAAAAATATTAATAATATATTATATATTTGTTAATATTTAATAAAAAAATTACTTTATACGTTTAGGAACTTATTTATTTTTTAATCGTAACCCAAATACAAATAAATATAAGTTTTTTATTTTTAAATTTAAAGTTTTTAATTAATAGATTTACTTATTATTTTAATTAAAATTTTATAAGCGTATAATATTAATCATAATATTTCTTTTGGGCTACCGTTATTTTCTCCGAATATTTATATATTACTTAACGAATAACCGTTATTTTTTCGAAACGTTTTTTAACTCCTTATATTTATTCCTTAAATCTTTATAAAAAATATTTTATTATCCTTAAATAGTATTTTTATAAGGTTTCGAACGGAAAACGGCCGGTAAACGTAATTCGCATATTATTATATGTAAATTCCGTATTTTATAATAACTTTATTTAATTATCTTAATATTTATTAACGTAATTAGGAAAATAATATTTTAAAACTTAATAAGTACGTTCCGTTTATTTATTGATTTACGGATAATAAATAATTAACATTTGCCGTTTTATTTTTCGTTTTTTGCAAAATTCCGCTCAGAATCAATTTATTAATAATTTATTTTTATCGTTAATAATTCCGGCTGGCGTACCAAATTTATATTTAACTTTGTTATAAAATAAATAGGCGAATTCGGTTACGATTAAGGTTTTAACCGTAAAAATAAATAATTCTAATTTCGTAAAGCGGTCGACGATTACCAGGATTACATTATATTTTATCCTGTTTATACCTAGGCTTTTAAAAAATCCCGCAATAAAATTTAACGAAACTTTTTAAAAAGGTTATTTAGGTAATAATAAGGATTATAATTATCTATATAATTTATAAGGTAATTTTATTATATTTTAATAATTTGAATATTACTTAATATATTTTCGGATATTATTTGTTATATTTTTTAATAAAACTTTTTAATTATTAATTTTAATATATAAATATATCCTATATATTTTGCTTTTAAATTATTATAATATTAATTAATTAATTATTTCCGTAAAACGCCTTATAATAAAATTAAGAATTTATCCCGATAATATAAAACCTAATTTAAATTTAAAAAATATCTTTTTTTATTCCGGCTTAACATTTAATTATCCGTATTAATTTTATAATATTTAAATCCATAATTTATAACCTTCGAATTTAATCGCAAAATTATTAAGAAATTTTGGATTAAAATGCCATTTTATTGTTAGCTAGTTTTTTCGCTAAAAATCGTAAAACGTATTAATTATAAATAATAACTTTAATATTAATTTCGTCCTTCCTAAATTTCTCGAAATCTAATCGTAATACGGTTATAATTTACGATTATTGTTATTTAACCGTTAATCGTATTATTATTATAATTTATATTTATATTATTATTCGCAAATAATAAATTCGGTAAATATATAATTTCTTATTTTCCTTTTTTTTCGAAAGTTTCTTACGATCGTATAATAAGGGTTTTCCGCTTTTTTTACGCAGATAATAATTATTTAAATTTCCGTTATCCAAAATTTATCTGGAAATTTTATAATAAACAAATTTTACGTTACTTTTATAATACCTTTTACCTTTTTATAATACTTTAAATCGCGTTATATATTTATAACCATTTTCCGTATATTTTTCGGAATATTATTCGTAAATTCGAATTTTTTAAATAATATAAAAATTATATTTTTATACGCGATTTTTCGTAATATATAATCCCGGTATTTAAATCGTTTATCTGCCGGGTTAACGGTATTTAATTAATATTAAGTCTTAAAATCAAATTACGTAAAGTAATAAATTTATTAGATTAACTTTTTTTAAGGTTACGCGCCGGCGTTTTTATTATATTTTTTAGCTCTATATAATCGGTAAATATTAAGAAATTCTTTTCCGTACCTTTAAGGTATTATTATTAATATTTTAAGTTTTTTATAATCGCTAATAATTCTTATTATTTTATAACTTATCGTTTTTCGGTTAAATTTAGCTTTTGCAATTAATATATAATGAGGTATTAATATTTTCCGTATTTTTATAAAAATATCCTTAATATAGCTTTTACCCAAACGTTTATTTTATTCTTAATATTTTTGGCATTATTTTAATATCGGAAAATAATTGTTAATTAAAATTTTTTTTTAAATTTCGGAATGTTTTTTTAACTTTTTTGGGTTACTAGAATTTTTTTTTTGCCTTAAGCCCTTTTTAAAAACTTAATAATAGGTTCGGTAATACGCAAATAATAAACGATAAATTTCCGATAAAGGTTTATAAATTCCAAAAATATTTAAATATTATAAATTGATTTTGGTTTTAGCTATATTTTAATGGCATTAACCTGTTGGCGGTCCATTTCCAAACCGTTAATATTAATTATAAATGTTAAGAATTTTTTTTTTGAAAAATTCGTATTTGGATTTTTTAATAAATAATTAATCTTATAATACCTGTTCGTAAATTAATTAGAAATATTTTAAATACTTTTTTTTCGTTATGCGAATAAATAATTTTATTATTTAAATATATTATATATATTTAATTAATTAATCTAGTTAATATTTTATATATATAAGCTTAAAACGTAATTAAAGCGTTAATAAAATTAAATAATATAACCGTATATTCGAATTATTTATATCGCGTTCGGAAAATGGTTTTTTATTAATTGATTTTTTTAATTTTAATGCGATAATTAATATTTTTAAAATTAATTTTCGAAAATACCTTAATTAACTTTAATCGATTTATTACTTTTAAAATTAAAAATAAAAAATTTCGGTTTTTTATCGTTACCCGATTTAACCGTTTATAATCGATATATAAACGGAAACTGCCGTTTTTCTTAAGCATAAATAAAATTGGTATTTTTATATCCGTTTTCGAATATTTTCCTTTAAGTTTCCGAAATAAGGTAAATTGGGCCGAATAATGGCGTTTTCCTTAGGATTAAATTTATTACATATTTTGCCCCTAATAATTAAAATATTTTTTTCGTTATTTTTTCGGAATATATTTACCGGAAAAATTTTAGGTATATAAGGAAATCGGTTATTTTTTATTTTTATTATTTCCCGAATTTCGAAATGTTTAACTTTTTGGCTAAATTTATTAAATTAATAATATAAATTTGTTTACCAAAAGATATTAAGTTTGTAATTTTTTATTTATTAATATTTTGTTTTAATCCGTATAATTATTAATATATAATTATATTTAACAAAATCCTTAATTTATTTATTCCGGGTTTGGATAATAAGAAATCGGATATTTTCCGGTTACGGCATATTGTAAAATAAATTTACTTAAATTTTCGTTTGTTTTTATTATTATTTATTATGTTAACAAAAATTTCGTAAAACTTATAACATTTGATATATGCGCCGTTAATGTTAATAAGGCCCGGAATATTTACGAAAATTAATTAAAAGTTAAATTTTTTCGTTAATCTTTTGCTTATAATGTTTATTTATATTCCGGTATTTATATTTATTTATACCGTTGTATCCCCCGTATTTCTTTTAATAAGTACCTTCCTTTTAAAAGGTGGCTTTATTCCAACCGTTTTATAGTTATCAGCCGAAATAAACTAGATATATATATTTATTCCGGTTCCTTTTTTGGGTTTACGTTTAAGGATTAATTTAATTTATCGTTATATATTATAATGTTCTATACGGTTTTCGGAAATCGGTTTCCGTATGGCCGGGATAATAAGGTTTTTGTATTTTTTTTAATTTGCAATTTACGTTTTTATAATTTAACTTTTTATAATTATAATATTTAAATAAGTTTTTATAAAAATTAAGGATATTAAGTTGTACGGATTTACTTTAATCGGAATTAAATCGGCGATTATTTGCCTTTCGATTATAAAAATACCTGCGGTCCTTATTATTCTTATACGATATTTTTAATTTGCTTTAGAAATTTCTTTTCTTAAAAATATTAAAGTAAAATCGTTTATCCTTATTAATATCTTTGGCGGAAAATAATCATTTTTTTTGCTTTTTTTAGATATTTTAATAATATTTTACCTTATTTATTATGTTATTAATTTATTTTAATTTAACGTTTTTTTATAATAAAATATTTTATAACCTTAATATTAATTTATAAAAATAATTAAAAATAAAATATTTATTATCCTAATCGTTTTCCGGGTTAAAAACGTTTAAAGGATTTATTTTATAAATTAGGAATTTTTATTTAACGTAAAAGTTTAACGGTAATTAATTGGCTTATTATCGCAATTTTATAAATTCTTCCTTTTATTCCTTATCGAAAAAATTAGGATTTGCGTAATTCTTTTTGATAAAAATCCATATTTTTTCTATTTTCAATTTTTTTTGGTAATTAAAATAATTAAATATAATACGGTATAATCGCTAAACGTTCGTAATAAAAACGTTTATATAGTTTATGGCCTATTAAATGTAAATAAAGGTATTTTGCCTTAATTTTTCGGCGTAAGCTTCCGTAATAACTTTTATCTATTTTTTTTTAATTAACGTACGTTTGGAAAATTTCGGGCAATTATAACGCGGTATTTATTTATTGCCTTTAAGTTTTTGCAATAATATCGTAATTAACTTATAAAATTTTGTTTTTTTAACTTATGTTATTACTTATTATTCGGCCAATTATCGGAATAATTCCGAATATTATTTGTTTTATTAATAAATAATTTCCAAAATTTGGTTATTATTAAAGGGTTTAACTTTTTTTGGTTTTAAATTCCGGGACGCGTTTATTATGTTACGCCCGTTTTCTGACCGTTTAATTAATGGTTATCGGGACGTATCCTTATTATATATATAAGGTAATTCGGGATGCCGGAAACCATAATTTTTTGCCCGTTAGGGTTCCGTTATAAGCTTTTTCGTCTATTCCCGTACCGTGATCGATCGTTTGTCGGTTAGGTTCCGATCGGCGGTCTTTTCGACTAATAACTTAGGTTTGTTTTATAATCGGTAAGCTTTGCTTTTGGTAATTATTGCGTTATTTTTTGTAACAAATGGAAAAATTATAAAATAATGGATAACTATAAGCTGGGTAAGGTAATTTCCGACTAGTCGTAAAGCAGATTTTAAGAAGTAAATATATTAAGTTATTTTTATCTGATATTTTTTATTAGTTGCCAGATAGTGGATTTATACTAGTAAGTGGGTCGGTGGCTGATCGGTGGCTGGTCGGTTACCAGCCTTATCCTTATAGGGGCTGTATTCTCACAAGCTTATAATAATAATTCGTTACCCAAAGCACCCTTCGTGACGGCTGGGCGGTTTAACCAATTATTAAACCTTAGTCGTACGGGTTTATGTTGGCAGGAATATCGTGGGAATCTGAATAATAGATATAGTAACGTGTCACGTCTCGTAATACCAAAGGTGCCTTGGCTAACGATATTATATACGATTGGTATTAATGAATGTTGCAAGCTAAAACTATCTAAATTATGCAATTAATAAGCGTATATATCCTATTCCTGTTAGCTAGATTACTACCCGTAAACTGGTAATCCGGCTTATTAGCTCATTGCCTCATCGTGATCAGGACCCCATTTTGGAGGTTATGGCTGCGCCTGCGGCGCAGCAGCCGTAGCCACAGCTATAGCTTTTGATCAAAAAGTATCTGTCAGGGGTCCAATGTATCAGCTAAACTTCTTTAAGAATAATACTTACAAAAACAACAAAACCTCCAAAATAAGGCCTAATGGCAAATTGTAATTTTTTCGTTCCGTTTAGTACGCTTCCATACAAATTCGCAAAAATTATTAATGTTAATTTTAATAATATATGCTAATTACGAAATTCCTATTATTTTAACTTTTATAATTTAACGTAAAATTAAAATCTTTATTTTTTAATATAATAATAATTTTAATTAATATAAAATAAAAATTATTATAATAAAAAAATGGCCCAAAATCTTAATTAATATATGCTATAATTATTTATCTTTTTAAGCTAACATAATAATAATATAACTTTATAAGTTAAAATAATAATATATAGAATTTAAAATCGCTTATAATAAATCTTAAAATATATTTTTTCCTAATTAACCAAATACGGATAATATATTCGAAATTTTAAGGCAAATACCTTAAACCTTTAAGTATTTAATTTTTTAAAACGTAACGTTTATTTTTATTAATTACTTTTACCGGTTTTTTGCCGATATAAACATAATTAACCTATATGCTAACATTATATATATGGCCGATAACCTTATAGAGACTTTGCGTCGTTAATTTATTCGCCTTATATTAAACGTAATATTTAGCAAGTAAGGCCGTATTTAATAAAAAAAATAAATCGATATGGTATATAATTTGGTTTTCGGAAAACTTAATATTTTTTTTGTTATTAAAATAAGTTTCGGAAAATCCTTAATTATTTAAACCTTTTTTTAATAATTATTTTAATTATTTTTTAAATTATATTATTAATTAAGTTAACGGGAAAATAACCAATTTTTATATTAATAATTTTATATTAAATCTTTATTGTAATATTTGCGAATATAAAAAAAACTTAACCCAGAAATATTTGATTATATAATTACCGGACGATATTATTATATTATTTTTAATTTTAAATAAATATTAAACGATTAATTCCAAATTATTATATTAAGTTTTATTTTTTAACGATAATATGGTTTAATTATTATTAACAAAATATATTTATTATCAGAATAAAAAGATATACGGCTTAAATATATTAATATCCGTAATTTACGTTTTACTTTATTTATTTATATATATTAATTTACGTATATAATAATTGTTAGTATTATTATAAAAGAAATTACGAAATATGGCGGTTTTCGTTAAATCGACAACTTAATTAAATATGGTTATAAGGCGAAAATCCGGCGTTTTAATATTAATCGTCCTAAAATCAATATTATTATTTTACTTATACCTAAAATTTAATATTTAAATTAAGTGTATTTAAATATTTTAATATTTAATATATCTAGATTATTAAATAATATCCTTTTAATGCAGCTTAATAACTTACGTTTTATTACTTATATTATTATTTATATTAATAATAATGCGAAAATTATAATAAACCGGGAATATTTATTAAATGTTATAAAAAAGTTATTAAATTTTATAACTCCGAAATACTTTAGAAAAATTAAGTTTATATATATAATAATTTAAAATAATTAAGTAATTTTATCCGTATAATTATATTTATCATTATTTTTAAATTAAATATAAATATCCCGGATATTAATTAAATAATATAATATGATATATCGTAAAGTTTGTCGATTAAAAATATATAATAATAATTTAATCGAATAATTCGTAATTATAAATAATTAAATATAATTAATTAAAAATAAGTTATATTATTTGCATCTTCTTAAACGTTTAATAAATATAGAACTGAATTATTTATTTTAAAAAAGGATAAAATAATTAAAAAAATCTAGGCCTGGGAAGTTAAAAACCGTATTACCTATAAAAATATAAAGGTTATAATAAAAATAACGTAACGGATTCGGATAATAAAAAAAACGATACGGAATATATTACGAATAATCTCGATTAAAATAAAATAATTCTTAAATTTTAATTTTACTTTTCGGCCTGTTAAAATATTATTTTTAAACTTCCGAAATAAAATAATTTTGAATTACGGTACCGGATAAAAATAAAGCCTTAATAATACGTATTATATAATAATAAATTTGTATATAAAATAATTTTAGCATATTTAAAAAAAATAAAGCTGTTATACTAAAAAAGATTAATAATAACTTAATTTAAGTTAAACTTTATTATAATATATATACGTTTAACTTTTTTTATATACTTAAGCCTTTAAATTCGAAAATACTTGCATAAAAATAATTAAAAGTTAATTTAATAAAAACAGTTACTTGGGAAATAATAAAATTCTAGTATAAACGATAAGCAAACGAATTATTTTTTACGTAATTTTTTCCGTTTAACAGTAAAACGGCAAAATAAATATTTATTTTTATTTAATTTAAACGTTTTTTATTTAATAAATTCCCAAATAAATTAAACGAAATCAAAAATCTATATTTAATTCAAAATATAATCGAATTAATTAAGGCGGTTCCCGGTTTTAAAAAATAATAATATTAAGATATTTTAAAAAACCGCCTGTTTTTTGCGTTATATATAATATACGACAAAGTTATATGTTTGATTTTATAAAAAGCATAAGTAATTTTTTGCAGGCGGCGGAATTTACTTAATTGGAAATAACGGCGTTATATTTTTATACCGTAAACCGATTTATATAAATTACAAATTATTATTACGTTATAAATTTGATAAATATCGGAAAGAATTATAAAATTATTTTAAATCGCGCCCTGTTTTAATTAAAGTATACCGCATTTAATCGTTTAATTTAAATTAATAATTAACGGTTTAACGGTAATCCGAATAATTTAAATATTAAATTGATATATAATTTTTACGCTTTTACGATTTAAAATCGTAATGTCGGTTATGGTAATACCTATACCTATATACGTAATTTGTAATATATTAAAAAATTTTAATTAAAAACTTATTTTGTCGTTTTTATTTATAACGTTAACGTAAAATATATCGTTTCCAAATATTTCTAACCTTTTAACCTTATTTTCGTTACCGTACTTATATTTGTTTTATTTGTTTATTTTTATATTGTTATCAGAATTGCCGGCGTCGCCAAAATATAATAATTTATAACCCGACCTTACAAATAATATATTGGAAAAAAAATCGAAATAATAATTTTTATCGAAATTCAAAAATTACATATTAAAAATAAACAATATTTATCGGATAATAATATTAATAGCAAATTAAAAAAATATTTGCGATATTAAGTTAAAAAACAAAAAACGAAATTTTATTAATTTTAATTAAAGTTAATAACAAAAAAGGTATTTAATTTCGGTACGGTATCGTAATTATAAAATGAAATAATTATAAATATTTACATAATATTAATTAAAACTTTTAATATATTATTTACTTATTAAAATTATTATTTTTATTAATGTTTAATTCGTTAAGTTTTATATAAAATATTAATTTGGTTTAATTCGAACTAATTATATATTATAATAAATATATAATAATTTTTTTAATTAAGAAAATTAACGGAATTTCGTATTACGTAATTCGAATTATATTTTATTACAATTATTAATAAATTTCCCCTTTAATGTATAACTTTTAATTTACAACGCCAAATTAAAATTATTTAAATTTTATTTTCCGGTTTTTTTCGAATTTATCGTATTAAATTTTAAAATATTTTTATCCTTTTTAACCTTTAAAATATTTTAATTCGGGTTAAATAATTAAGGTAGAAAATCGATTATGCAAATAAATAAATAATATAAATAATCTTTCGCCAATATTAAAAAAGTTATTTTTTCGTTATTAATATAATTATTCCGGCGTTCCCTTTTTTATTAATATTAATTCGAAACGTTTAAAATTTCGGGTTTATAATAACTTTTTATTAATTATGTTTTATAATTTTATCCTTTTATAATTAAAATTAATATTTATCGGCGTACGGTTTTAATTAATATTTTTCGAAACCGCCCAAATACCTTATTATTATTTTGTTAAAAATTTTAGTAATTATATTTTTTCGAATTAAGGCTTTTTAGTTCCCTTAATAAAGGTTGACGGCCGGGTTTAGCTTTTTTCCTTTTACCGCGTTTTCTTTTTGTCGGCGCAGCTAAGTCCCCGGTTGGTTTTAAGGATTCTTTTGTTTTTTTCTCGGCTGGTTTTAAAAATTTTTTTGCATTAAAATTTTACATAAGTATAATAATAACTGGATATTCCGGGTAATTCTCGAAATCCTTAATATTAATACCCAATATACCGCGGTACTTAAAAATTCAATTTTTATATAAAGTTATTTATTTGGCAGTTAATTACGTATAATTGCGGATTCTTTTTTCGTTTAATATTATAAAAATAACGTTTACATAATATATATTATAGTATATTTTGCAGTTTTGTATTTTTCCTGATCGGAACCATAAAATTACCATATTCCTAATATTATTTATATTATACAAATCGTTTTAAATTATAAATTCCTGAAAACGCTTAACGGCTTCAATTATACGGTTTTTTAAAAAATATATGCCGGTTAAATCTATAATATGGAAACCGTTTATTTTGCGGTTTTAAAAACTTATTATTTAATAATCCGTATTATCCGTTTTAATAATTTTATTATTGTATTTTCGTATAAAGAAAAAAACGAAAAATATTATATTTTATTTAATAATTATTTCGGGATTTAGTAAAAACGAAATTTAAAAATTATTAAAATATATAAATACATTTTTTGTTAACTTTTTATAAATTATATATATTTAATCTAAATCCCGTAATATTTAGTTAAATGTTATTTCGAGATTATCGTAAGTAAAATATGGGTTAATACATATATAACGGTAAGTAATTTACGTTTTTTGGTATATAATAATAAAATTTACCTTATAAAAAACTTATAGTACTAGGATTTTATCGAATAATCGTTTAACTTAAAAGAAATTTATTTTATAAGCTAGTGCAAAATTCGGAAAAATAATATATATAACAGAAAATAAGATACGAAAAATAGCGCCGTAATTAATATAATTCGTATCGAAAGTTAATTTAATATTATTACGGTTTTTATATACGGTTTAATTTTTTGCTAAATCGCCATATATTTTCCAAATACGATTATTATATTTTGCTTTATTAAATAATAATTATATTATTATAATAATTGCATAATATTAAATCTATATAAATAAATAATTATAATTAAATGATTTAATATTATTATAAGTGAACCGATACAAATTGGGCTTAATTCAAATTAAAAATATAAATAAAAGATATAAAATATAGTAAATAAGATAAAATTCGTATGTTAAATAATTGCTGAATATTTTATTAATATAAATAAGGAATATATAAAAATTTATAATATACGAATAAAGTTTACAAATAATTAATAAATTATAAAAATATCTTAAGGTAATATATTTAATTAAAATCAAAATATAGATAAATTTTAGGATTATGTAATTATAATTATGTAAATTATTAAATTTATATAATGTATTAGGTATAAATAATAAAATTAACGATATTTTTTTATAATAAAATAATAATATATAAAAAAGGAATTTAATAATTATGTATAAAATATACGAGGTTTATATTTTATTATAAATTTCTTAATATAATTTATAAAATTATTTTAATTAAATATATATTAAATATAATTATTATAATTATTATAATTATTTAATATATAATTAATATTATTTACTTACTTATAATTTCTTATAATTTTAAATATTTATTATGTTTTAACATATAAAATTATATTATTTATAATATAACAATTTTTAATTTATTTTGCTTTATTTAATATCCGAAATCCATATTATAATATATATCTTTATATATTTTACGATATTATAAAAGGTAAATAAACTTTTTGCCGATATAATAAAAGCAATTTCCGTTATAGCTCCTAATAATATATCCCGAAAAAACCGAAAAAACCTTATTCGCCTAATTAAAGAAATTAGATTCGCTAATAATATCCTCGAGAAATAACCTATTTCCGAAAAATAACCTGCCCTTAAGAAATAATTTTAAAAACAGGTAAAAAATCTTGGACCAAAAAACAGCCGGAATAGGTACCAGAACAAAAATAATTTGCCCTTAAGGAATAGCCTTAAGGACGGGTAATAAGATCCTTAACCAAAAAACAGCAGGAACCGGTACCAGAACAACCTGCAATAGAGCGAAACCGACAACGTAGTCCCGATTAGAGCATTTTCGTATTAACTAAGCAATATTCGACTGTCCTAAGATATAAGATATTCCTTACGGAAAATACATATTATGCGTGGCTGATTCCAAATAATAGGTATATGCCATAAGGTTATATTAATGTGGCGGAAAATTGAAAGAAAATAAATATCCCACGTTTTGGCATTAATGCGAATACATATTAATTAGAAAAATCTTACGATCATTAGAGATCTATAAGCTTGGTGGCATTAATACGAATATATATTGATTAGAAAAATCCTATAATTATTGGAGATTTATAAGTTTGGTGGTATTACGAAAAGCTTATATTACGAATGGGACTTTCTATTACGGAAAAGTGCGGTATTTACATAAATATTAAATGCTAACAGTATAATTCGGGATATCCTCCGTAATAATAACCGGCAGAACAAAATTTACGTTATGGCGGATTATGCCGGCCTTATAGGTTATTAAATTACTAAATTAATTATAGACCTTTAATTAATTACGGCTTTTACAATTTAGCAAAAAGGTTATATAAATTAGGTACTATATAAACGATACGAAAAAAGGTTTATAACTTTATAAACTGGGCCGCTTAGCCAGGAAATATATATTATATAATTATTTTGTTGATATTATTATTTACGGACTTATATAAATAATAAATTTATAAATTATGTATAAACATGCAGCAAAAAATGTTTATACGTAATTTCCAAATGTTAGTATTATTATATAATTTAAATAAAAATTTTCAAAAGGATTTAAATGTAAATATTACGGTTAGGATAAACGAAATCTTAGGATTTAAAAACGTAAAAAGAATTATTAATATATAAGTTATAATAGCGGACAAAAAAAAGTAAAGCGGAAAAAAGAAATTTCAAAAAGTACTTAAAAATATTAATTGGTAAGTTTATTACAAACAAGGTATACGGGTTAATTCGAAATTATGCGTTATATTTAATTATAAGTAATATGATATTTTTATATAATTTTATAAAAAATAAAACGTTCGAACGAGATATAATTAATTAAGATTACGTAAATTATAAACTTAATTCCTTATATTAATTTCGTTAATAATTATGCCGTATATCATATCGTAAAATATTATTTTTTTATTTACGGTTTTATTACCGAAAATAAATAAATTATGTTAATATAATAACCAGGTAATTACGGTAATATATAAAACGATTCCGAAAGTAATTAATTAAGATTACATAAATAATAAAGTTATATTAATATTAAAATTATAATATAAATATTATATTATTTATATAAAATATATTATAAAATCATAAAAAAATAAAAAATTATATTAATAGTTTGTTTTTATCCGATAAATTCTTATTTTGTTTATCCGATAACGACGATAATAATAATGGACCGCTTTAATTAAGATTATTAATAAAATTATCGATAATTTGTATTATAAGATTATAATTTTTTTTTGTATACGAAATATTACGGTTATTTTGAACTAAATTATTTTTAATAAATAAAATATTAATGGTTTTTCGAATAATTATATTAATATTATTTACAAATTAATTTTCTTTTTTTGCCGTATTTAACTAATTAAATTTATTTACGTCGTTAATAATAGGTACGGTATTATTAAAATCGACAAACTTAATTTTTATAATTTTACGGCCCGTAGCCAAAATATTTTCGGATTCTTAGCTATCCCTTTTAGTCCGAAATAGATATCCATTAATAAACTAGAAATTCCGAAATAAAAAATAAACGCGTTCGAAATTTTATTACGAAAATCCCGAATAACGTAACGTTTATTTTGCAAAAAAGTATAACGGATATAAAAATTCGTATTATAGGGATATATTATATTTAATTAAAAATGAAGTTCGGAAAAAGATAATATTAATATTATATATATTATTTTTCGACTGGCGGAATTCGTTAATAAATTATAGATTATAATATTCGCCCTTTTAATTAAACATTTTTTATATTTTTTTTGGATTTTATCGGAATTAAACTTAATATTAAAATCAAATTAATAAGGATTTAATTTAATATTACAAAACGTAATATTTAATGAATATAAAATATTTTTTTGCCGTAATTAAATTAACCGGCCTTATAAAAATAATAAAATCGATATTAATTGCTTAATATAATTAATATTGTTATATTATATAATATATTAAAAATATAAATAAATTTAGGTTTTTTTAAAAAAAAACGGCAAGAATTTCGTATTTTTTTTTTAATAAGAACGCAATTAATTAATAATTAATTATTATTTTTAATAAAGTTAAAAAATTATTGCCTTATAAAATATCGGTTATATTAAAGATATTTCCGGCCTTATAATTATTTAATAAAAAGGCTTTATTGTGTACGTTTTAATTAAAACCGTACCGTTTAATAAATAATATAAATAAATTATATTTTCAAGTTAAAAACTAAAATATTTATAAATTATCCGTTAAATTATTTATATTATTAGGTAATATATTATTAATAAATAGTAATAAAAATATTTCTTAAAAAATTCTTTATTTATTAACGTATTTTATTTAAGATCCCGTAACATTTCCTTTATTAATTTAATACAATTAAGATATTTAAAAAATTATATTATATGTAATAGATTTAAATTCGGCGACGGTTAACCGGGAGTATATATATTTTATGACTTCGGTAAGTTCGGTTTTCGAAAAAAGATTTTCGATCGCAATATTCCGGAAGATTTTATATATATTAAATGCTTTTATTACAAATAATTTGTATCGGATACGTAATTCCTATAAGAATAATGTAAATATACGAATATTATGCATATAAAGGATAAAAGGTTTAAAAAAGTGGAATTTTAGTAATTTTTGATATAATTATGTTATTTTATTTAAAAATTAATAATCCATTCTTAAAATTACTTATATTTTATATGTCCCGGTTATATTATTGGGTTAATAAATATGTATAATTATAAATAAAAAATTTATTTATATATGGAATAAGGTAAAAACAAAAAAAGACTATTATTTCTTATTATATAAATCGGTTATTTCGGTTTAATTGGCGTATATTTTCCAAATATAACTAAATATTTTCAAATTTTTATAAATAAAATAAAAATATTCCGAAAACCGACAAGATTTTTTTTAAATTTATATATTTTTTAAAAGAATTTTCGATAAACGTTATATGTATTATGGATAATATTTTCGTTTTCGTTAATTATATTTAATGAAATCGAATAACGTTTATTATATAATATATATTTAATTTAGGAAAACCCGGGAACTTTTATTTATTACGTTTATAAAACGTATTAATAAAAATTGGGAATAAAATCCGGATAATATTAATTACGAATTTATAAAAAATATTAAGTAATACGACATATTATTATAATATTTTATAATATTAATTAGACTGGAATATAAATTACTTTAAATTTTTTAAGAATACGGTTATAATAATAGGTAAAGGTAATAATAATATTCCGTATAACGGTATCGTATTAAAACGTTATATTACGAATATAATTTTAAATATTAAAATTATTATAATAAAATATAATATTATTTTATTGTACTTAGTTATAAAACGTAATTCATTTTAATTAACATTATATTATTATAAAAAAATTAATACGGTTATTTTAATTTTCTTTATTAACCAAATTATATTTTTATTTAATATATAATAATTTGTACAAATACTTAATCTTTTTAATATATTATTATTATTTCGTAATAAATTCCAAAATAATAAAAATCTTCTTAATAAATAAAGTAGGTAATTACCGTTAATTTTAGAAATTATTTTAATTATAACAATTAAAATTATGAAAAACAATATATAAAAATGTCCGAATTATTATTATTACGAAATTATTTCGTTTTCCGTTTTATATTATACCATTATTATTTTTTCCTTAAATATATAATTATTTAATTTAAAAATTTAAATTAATTAAAAATAAACATTTTTATAAAATATTAACTTTTATCCAAAATAATATAAATTACGTTAATTTTAAATAATAAATTTCCGGCAAACCGCGAAATCCAGGTTTTTCTGTGAAAATTATAAGTTTTCCATATAATATATTATAATATTTATATATAATAAGGTTTTAATTAATAAAAATTAAAAAGTTTTATTAATTTTTACATATTAATAAATATTTACGTATTTATTTTTTTCTTAATATATTAATTAATTAATTAATTCAAATAATCGAATTAATAATTCGGCTTAAATCGTTATATAATAGGTAGTTACGAATAAAATTTTTAAACGTTATATTAATTTTTTTATATTAATGCCAGAAATTTAAGGTATGCGTATGTATATTTTGTTTTAAGGGCGTAATCCGGTAAAACTGGAAAAATTCGGATTTATTATGTTTTAAAAGGGGGGATAATAACGTAACAGGCTCGGGCTATAGTTATTATACGTATTAGGGTTTAAAAATAGCAAATAGGTTTTAATTAAAATTATCGTAATATTGATAATAAGCCATAATTAAGGTAATCGTATATATATATATATATATTTATAAAAACGTATTGTTATTAAGTTATTACGGATTTTTGTTTGTTTAAAAAAGCAAATATACCAAACGAAGCCGTTTTTACGTAATTATAACTCAGGCCTCGCTGGCTCGTTAGGGGATTTGGGATTTGATTGGTTAATATTTAGCGTTGTGGAGCGGTACTTAAGGAACTTTGAAGAAATCGGGAAAACGAGCCAGGGAGGCCTGAGCTAGCTGAGGTAATTGGCTCATTACTAGTAAGTTGGTGATCCGGCTTACTGGCTCACCACCAATACGTTAATGACCCATCACGTAATCTGCCCCACCGCGCACTTATGGTTGGATTATAACAGACCGTTTCTAAAGGCCGTGGCTCGTTAAGTTATAACACAATTTTCCTTTTTACAAATTTTGCCCTTAAGATTTTCTTTTTTTTTGGTAAACTTTTGTATTCGTTTAACATATTTTCCGGTATATCTAATTGTCATTTTCGCAAATCCGAACAGCGATTTATCTTGGCTAATTTAATTAAACTTGAAGATTTTAACATAATGCCTTATATTTTTTATTCTGCTTGGTAACTTAATTGCTAAATAATGGACGGGGCTTCTCGTTATAAAAAATGCGTTCGTCGAGGACGTTCGTGCGACGGGATAAGAATCCCCGTTTTTATAATTAATCGTTATATCGCAAAATTGAAAAAAATTAAAAAAGGAAAAGCTAGCGGCCGAAAAGTTTTTATCCGAGGCTTTTACGCATTTTTCTCGTATACGTGGTTAGCGTTAGCATTATTAATCCCAGGGTGCGAAACTTATTAATTGTGCCTTTTAATCCTTAAACGATTTTAATAACTCTGCGTAATTAAAGTTAAAGTTTGTATTCTAAATATAGGCCTTAAGGAAAGTAAACGTTATTAATTGGAATACGGTAAATTAAGGATTTTTTCCTGGGATTTTATGGATTAGAATATTATTATTGCGGGTGGTTCCGTTATTATTAGTAAAAGGTTTTTAATAGGTGTTAGGCGTTAATAAGGTTTTTGACAGGGTCCCAGGTATTCTCGGAATCCGGGTGCTTTTTCCATTTAATCAGGTACTGGGTAAATTTGTTTTATTTCCGTATATCGAGAATTTCCTTTACTTTATATATTTGTTCGTTTTTTATTTTAACATTATTTTGTGTTATATGCTAAAAATATATTTAACAAAATATATGCCAGTTATTCGGCGTTTATATTCTTATAATAAGGTAAAAAATAGGAAGATTTCGTAAATCGATTAATAATTACGAAAGTATTATCGTAATATATTCCTATAGTTGGATTTTTTGATATAGGAAATTTGGGAATAAAATCGAATATAACTAAGTACCATGGTCGTTTTGCTATTAATAATGGCTATAATTTTTCGTATGGCTTATATCGCCGTACTTTGATTCTAGCGCAAATATCGTATTGCCGTATAATTTTTGTACTGTTAATTTTATTTTAGGAAAGAAATATGTACGTTAAAGCCGTTTTAGAGTTTTGTAAATCCTTAGATATCCGTATGACTAATATTCGTATATTTTTTGTACTAAAATATTTTGGTATTTTTTTTGAACTTGCATTTTATTCGTTTTTTGGTTTTCTAGAAAGCCGTTATTATATTATTAGATCTTTTAATACATATTTAAAAATGCTACTTAAATTATCGTAATGTATCGTAAACGTACATATCTTCTTATATTAATATCAAAAATTATATAGCTAATTTTAAGTAATTCTTTTTCAAAATTTGGGTATTTGCTTCAAATATCTGCTTTATTATTTTCTGAAGCTTTTTTGTAAATAATAATAAAGTCGAAATTCGCAAATTCTTCCGTATCGCGAAATTATCGTTTTGTAAATTTCTTAATCGTAATAAATCGGGTAAGATTTTGATGATCCGTATAAATCTTAACTTAATGCAAATTTTCCTTTAAGAAATACTTGAATTCTCGAAATGTCATAGTAATGGCCCTAAACCGTTTATCTAAAATACCGTAATTAAGTTCCGCTTTGTTTTATTTATACAAAAAGAATATAATAAGGTATAATTCGCCTTAATTATTTCGTTATTCGATTATTATATTTAACGTATAATCCGAAATATCAGTTTTTAATTTAACAAAGCGGTTTAAATCATATATAATTAATATTAATTCGCTGGTAATCCTATCCTTAATATTTGAAAATGCTTTTTCCGTATTTGGCATCCATTTAAATTTTTGTTTCGTAAAATTTATCAAAGGTATAATTATCTTATTAAAATTTCGAATAAACTTCCGATAATAATTAACGAATCCAAAAAATGCGTATATTTCCTTAACTGTTATTAACGTTTATTATTTTATAATTACAGCAATTTTCGTAAGGTTTATTTTAACATGGTCTATAGCAATAATATATCTCAGATATTTTATTTTTTATATATGGAATTGATTTTTTTCTACGTTAATAAGTAATTTTACGTCCTATAAAATTTGAAAAACTTTATGAATATATCTTATATATACTGTTTTTCTTTTCGAAAAAATAAAAATATGATCGAAATACTAAATAACGAAAATATTAAGGTATTTCCGTAATACATAATTTATTATTCGTTAAAAGGCTATTAATACGTTCCTAAATTTTTTTCATATAACTAAATATTTAAATAATCCGTATTTCGTTTTAAAAGTTATTTTTTATTCGTATTTCTTTTAATTTTAATAAACTTATATTTATTTTTATAATCGAATATTATAAATTATTTAACTTAATAAAGTCGGTTTTTTATTTCCGTAATTAGGGGCAATAATATTTGATTTTTAACTGTAATATTATTTAATTATTTATATTTAACCATAAATTGTAATTTTCCTTTTTTTCCATACGAAAAATATAAGGTATTTTATTGGTAATTTCGAAGGTCGAATCCATCCTTTTTATAAACGATTTTCTAAGTATTTTTTAAAAGTACGTAACTTATTTCTGTTAAGATTATAAATAAGGTAAAACCTTGTCGAAAATATTTTTTAAAAGCTTTTTCATAATTTTATTCATTATGTTCTAGTAATTTCATATCGAATTCCTTTTTAAAAATTTGTTTATATCTATAATATTATAATAACATATTAAATAGATTTTTTAAATTTTAAGGTTATTGTTTTAAATTATTATTTAATTACTTTACTTTCGTTTTAATGATAGTAATAATACGTCGTATCTTTTTCTGATTCTTATTGTTTCTTTATATTTTATTTTTTTGGGTGGTTAAGTTTTTAGATTATTTTTATATTTATATTTGCCGTTTTTATTAATCAAATATTAAAATTTTAATTCTTTTTTTTCTTATCTGTGAATAAGATAAAGGCGAACTTTACTTAATTAATCTTTTAATTAATTAAAATTCCGTATTAACATATTTATAGTAATCTTAAGATTATATCGTAATTCCCAAATAAAATAATATTAAAAGCAATTATTTGGTATCGTCCTTAAATAAAAATTTCGAAATAATTAATTTTGCATATAATGTTTCTATTATCGTTAACGAATTTTTAATTTTCGGCATTCGTAGTTATATAAGATTTTAACTTATATTTCCATAATAATTTCAATTTATTAATTATATTTAATATAATATAATTTCTGCCTAAAGTTCGGTAATTTATTATTGCGATATATTAATACGTTTTTATTTGTATTTCCGAAGTGATAAAATCGTTAACGTTTTTTACTGTCGCGTTTAAAGACTTTTTCGGAAATTCTTTTTAATTTTCTTGGGTTTTATTATGTTGCAGTTTTTTTATAAGTAATTTTTTTTAATTTTTATTCCAATTTATTAAATTTTGCTTATATTTATCGTTATTGCTGGCGTATTATTCTTTTAAGTTATATTAATTATTTTTGATTTTGTTATATTGTTTTTATTAAATAAATAATTTTGTTATATTTACGATTATATCCTAATATACGTTATTTTAATTATTATTTTAAAAACATTTTCTAAATTAACGTATTTTTAAAGGTTTTTCTTTCGTAAAAACTTATAATAAATATTAACTGAAAATGGAAATTCGTAATAAATTTTTGGCAGTATTTTTTTATTATACGCTGGGTTAATGTTTTTCCGTTTAATAATTTTATTATCTATCATAACAAAAAGAGTTTTTTTGTAAGTATTACTCTTTTTGGGCCAGCTTTTGTTTGCGTTAATTACTGGATATTTTTTGGGGTTATGGTTCGAAATTATTAATACCATTATTTATCGTTCTTATTATTTCCGGTACGTTTGGAAAATCGAATCCTTTATAGTATATACGGGTGATTCGTTCGTAAATATATTATTTTTATTTTTCGTAATCGGGATATCCACGTCGTCGACAATATATGGGGTATATTTTGCCGTATTAATTAAGCGTTCCGGGACAGATTTCTTTTGTCCAATTCTGGTATTTACGTAATTATTTTTATAATGCCTTTTGCTATGTTCGCGATATTTATCGAATTAACTTTTTAGCTTTTCGCATTCTTCGTCAAATCTTTTATTATAATAATTCTTATTGGATTTTTTGTTATAACCTTAATATGTACTTGGCTTAAATTACGTTAATAGTTTTGCTCTCGTTTCTTTAATAATTTCTGGATTGTTCTTTCGGCACGGATATCCAGTAATTTTGATATGGCTTTTTGGGTTTTTCGTATTTATAGGTGTTATATCCTATTTTTCCGTAATTAAAGCATTTAATCTGATTCTAGTTTTATTTGTGGGTAACGCCGAGTTCAATAGGTCCCAGCGCCGTTTTATAAGAAATAAAAAATACGTTTCGTTTTTTCCCTTAATTGGACCTATTATATCTCGAACGTAATATATATTATCTTTTTTCTTTTATTATTTTTTAAATTGTCAATTATTAATTTTAATTATTTTTATAATATACCGGTTCAGAGCAATTCATTATTTAATCCGAAAAACTTTATTCTTTACATTATTTTTTAATTTGTTTTGTAAAATATATTAAAAAGAATATTAGTTTTATCGTTCATTTATCCGGTTTTAACCGCAAAATTTTTAAAAGTTACGGCGTACTTAGATATGCATTTTCTTTGTCGGGAGTGTAAAAGTTGCTAGGCTGCAAATTGTTTTTTATTTGGATTGCCGAAATTATTACGTATTTTATTTTCGAAAATAGTATAAAATATAAGAAATTTATTAATAAAGTTTTCTTTATTCGAGTTTTTTATTTCTAGGAAATTTTTTATAATAGGTTTAAATTAATTAATTATATTTCCCATTAGGCATATTTCTACCCTTAGGACTTAATCTGCTGGATTATTAAGGTTTAAGAAACGAAAATAAATTCGTGCTTAAATTAAAAATGTTTAAAGGTTATCTTTTTTATCATAAGGTTCCGGCTTTTTAGGCTTTATGCAGGCGAAAAAGGCTTAAGCAAATAACGTAGCCTTAATTTGTCGGATTTTTTTTTTCTCGTTCCCGACTTCGAGCCTAAAGTTGTTAAATAAGGGTTTTTTAAACGTTAGTCGATATTTTAACAATATTAAATATTATTTAGAATTTAACGGTATTATTAAATAACAGTTTGTAACGTATAACGGCTAGGCGGTTTAACTAATTATTAAACCTTAGTTATACGGGTTTATATTAACAGAAATATTATGGAAATCTAAGTAATAAATAAAATAATGTATTATGTTTCGTAATATTAAAGGTGCCTTAGGTAATTATATTGTAAACAATTAATATTGATAAATGTTATAAGCTAAAATTATCTAAACTATGGAATTAGTAAGCGTATATATCTTATTTTTGTTAGTTGGATTATTACCCGTAAACTGGTGATCCGGCTTACTGGCTCACCACCAGTGAGTTGGTAATCCGGCTTACTTACTAGCTTACCACCAGTGCGTTGGTGATCCATCACGTGACCTGCCCTACCGCGCACTTGTGGTTGGATCATGACAGACCGTTTCTGGAGGCCGTGGCTCGTTAGGTCATGACACCCTTGGTATTACGAAATGTAATACGTTACTATATCCATTGCTCAAATTCCCACGATACTCCTGCCAACATAAACCCGTACGGCTAAGGTTTAATAGTTGGTTAAACCCCTAGCTCGTCACATTTACATATTACATCTTAATTCCCTTGCCGTGCACTCCTCTTACATTAGCTCTTCGTCTGCCACGCCGGCCATATTGGAATTTTACCTTTCAATTCCTACATTATTGTGCCTTCTCGCTTATTCATCATTCAGGAATACTCTAATCCAAAAATCCCATCGTCATGGCTACCAAGGACCCCTGGAAACCATCGAGCTAAGATAACCCTCCCATCCGCGCTCCACCCCATCAACGCTCCACCCAATTGTAAGATAATGGACAGCTGCGAGCTGGGGTAAGGTGATCTCCGACCAGTCGTAAAGCAGATTCCAAGAAGTAAGTATATTAAGTTACTTCCATCTGGCGTTTCCCAATAACTGCCAGATGGTGGATTTATATCAATAAGTGGGTCGGTGGCTGATCGGCGGCTGGTCGGCTATCAGCCTCATTCTTATAGAGACTATATTCTCACATCGATACCGCAAAATATATGCCGTATATTATTAACGACGAAAATATCCCGATTACGAAAAATAGAAATAATATATTTACGAACGAATTACCCGCATATACTATGAAGAATTCGATTTTCCAAACCGTAGCGGAAATAATAAAAACGATAAATAATAATATAGATATTTTCGATCCATAACTTCAAAAATATTTAATAATTAGCCGAAATAAAAACCTGCCCCGCACAAACAATATACCTGCAGGAAAACCCTTTTTATTATTATTATTAATATAACTACAAAACGAAAAAAGAGTGAATTTAGCATATAATAAAAAAACATTATTACAGAATTATTATAAATTTCCATTTTCAATTAACATTTATTATAGACCTTTACGAAAAAAAGGCTATTAAAAAAGAAGTACGTTAATTTATAAACAAACTTTAAAATGATAATTAAAACGACATATAATAAGATGTAATCAAAAATATAAAAGAATAATTTATTCGATAAAGAAAAACATTATAACAAAATTAAAAACAATTTATATAATTCGAAGAAAAAATACACCAGCAATAATAATAAATAAAGTAATTTAACGCGCTAAATGTAAAAATATAAACAAAATTGGATAAATTCGAAAAAAAAATAAAAAAAAGAAATTACCTACAAAAAGCCGCAAAATAATGAAACCTAAAGAAATTAAAAGAAATTTCTAAAAAACGCTTCAAAGGCGATAATAAAAACCGTTAATAACTTTATCACTTTGGATATACGAATTGGAACGTCGTAATATACCGCAATATGGAACTGTGGAACTTTAGACGAGAATTATATTATATTAAATATAATTAATACGCTTAAATTAGTATAAAAATATAAGTTAAAACCTTATATAACGAGAAATACCGAAAATCCACAATTGGCTGCAGATAACAGGAAAATTATACGCGAAATTAATTACCTCGAAATTTTTGTTTAAAAACGATATTAAATAATTAGTTTGTATATCGTTTCATTTAGGAATTACGATTTAATCTTAGGATTACTATGGATATATGAGGACAGAATTTTGATTAATGGAAAAACTGGCCAGGTAAAATTCACCATATATCTTATTAGCGGATAAAAAAAAGAAAATTATAATTTTAATATTGGATTCAAAATAGCGACGAATAGAAAAATAAGAATACGACAAAAACCTTATTACCCAAAAAAACAAAATATAGAAAGAAATAAACCTTAAAAAATACGACATATTATTACTATTATCAAAACAAAATTTAAGCAACTAAATAACGATCTAAAATAACAGCAGCCTTAAAAATCGGAAAATCTAATCAATATACCACCATAATATCACAGATATAAGCAATTCTTTAGGAAAAGCCGTAATACGAAATTATTAAAATATAACGAATAGGACCATGAAATAAACCTTAAGAAAAATTCTTCGACAAAACTTTACCCTATTTATAATCTTAGCAGAAACGAACTATATATTCTTAAAAGATTCCTAGGAAATCGATTATAAAAAGGATGGATTCGACTTTCGAAATTACTAGCGAAAAACCTTATATTTTTCGTACCAAAAAAACCAGAAAATTATAATTAATAATTACTTATCGATAAATAAACGATATTATTATTAAGGATCGAATAGTATTACTTTTCATTATAAAAACAAAAAACCGACTTTACGAAGCTAAATAATTTATAGCTTTTAATCTTAAATATAAATATAGCCTTATTAAAATTAAAAGAAAATGCGAATAAAAATAACCTTTAAAAAATACGGATTATTTAAATACTTGGTTTTACGAATTGGATTTACGAACGTATTAATAACTTTCTAACGGATAATTAACCATATATTACGAAAATATTTCGATATTTCCGTTATATGTTATTTCGACGATATTCTTTTCTTTTTAAAACGGAAAAAATATATGCAAAATACGTTCATAAAGTTTTTTAAGCTTTATAAAACGTAAAATTATTTATTACCGCAAAAGAAAAATTAATTCTATATTCAAAAAATAAAATGTCTGGAATATATTATTATTCTAGGATATATCAGGATAAATCTTACGACATTCGCTGCAATCATAAACTATTAAACGTTAACGATAAATATAAAAATATAAGTATTCTTCGGATTCGCTAATTGTTGCAGAAAGTTTATTTAAATTTTTAGCAAAATAATTATATTTTCAACGAGCTTTACGAAAAAAAAACCTTAAAGAAATACCAAAAACAAAAAAAACGTTTCAAAACATCAACAATATAAGTATTAACGAGCTAATACTAATTATATACGATCTAAACCGCTTTGTTAAGTTAAAAAACGATATTTCGAATTCCGTATTAAACGCAGTAATTAAATAATAAAATAATTAAGATTAATTACATTTTATTGCATTTTTCTATATAAATTTAAAAAAACCAGAACTTAATTACGGCATTTTAAATAAGGAATTTATGTAACGGGCACGATGCGTAGGTTGAACGGAGGCACGGCCTAACGAAGGTTTATATTCAAGGTAAGACGGGAAGGAGAGAAATAGCTAATTACCAACAAAATGGCTGCTCCCTATATATATATGGATGAATTCGGGCTAAGGAGTTCGTTCCGTAAGCCCGAGCTGCTTTATAAGCTTTAACTTATAATATCACCCTTTTTTTCGCCTTTAAGGAATAATAAGATTACGGCAAGGCGGCGGCGGTTTTATATCTTTTTCCTTTTATCCTTATTTATGCCTATACGTTTTCGCCAACCCTATTTTTATTTTCGAATAATTTTTCGAAATTATTAAAAATAATTATATTTTCGAAATTATTAAAAATAATTATATTTTCGAAATTATTAAAAATAATTATATTTTCGAAATTATTACGTAATTCTTTTACCGGTTCGGCGTAATCTGCTTATTTTGTAAATAACTTTTTTTGGCGGCCGCGGCTTATACGCGTACTTTCGGCCTTTAATATATATTATATTATATTTTATTTCTTTTTTTAATAGTATTAATAATAGTTAATTATTATTTAGGATATAATTAAATAACGGGTTTTTTTATTGATTTTAAGAAATCCATATTAAACTTCTGGTATATCCCCGGTTATACCTTTAGTTTTATAATGTTATATAATAAAATTACGGTAATCTTATATTAAATATATATTTAAAATAAACTTTTAAATAATTACGGAATAATTACGCTTTTTAGGTTTAATTATATTAAGTTTTTTATTTCGAAATATAATATTTATTTTTTAAAATATTAATTAATTATTTTATCCGGGTTTAAACCGACGCCATAATAATTTATACGGATTTTGTATTTTTTCGTAACTTTTTAACAAAATTAATAATATTTTCAGTTTCGGAAATTAATTAAAGGGTTACCGGTAATTCGTTAATAAGTTTTATATTATATTTGCAAATTAAGAAAAAAGGGTTTATTTTTAATAAAAATCTTTACTGTTAAAGGTTATTTATACTACCGGTAAAGGTTTGGCCTAATTATCTTATATATAATTTATAAAATAATAAAAATACGCAAAAATATTTTAATTAATTTTTTTCGTAATTTTATTTATTTAAGGATAAAAAAGTATATTAAATTATTATTATATACTTATTAAGTTATATAAATAAATTTAGAATTTGTTCATTTAATTATTTCCTTTATCGGGTATTAATTTTTTAAAAAAGCCGTAATATTTTAATAATAAATAATAAA
Organism: Monosporascus cannonballus; assembly: GCA_004154925.1. Classification (NCBI taxonomy): domain Eukaryota; kingdom Fungi; phylum Ascomycota; class Sordariomycetes; order Xylariales; genus Monosporascus; species Monosporascus cannonballus. Next base: position 72,027 of record QJNS01000039.1, on the reverse strand, counting down.
ACGTTAAACGAATATTTTTATATCCGTATTAAATATCGGCTCCAAAATCACCGTTTTTATTAGGCGATTATGGAATATCATAAAAAACAGGGGATTTCTTTTTACTGTACCGGTAAGTCGATTATAGAATTTACTCAAAAATTTCAATAAAATCGGTTTAAAATAAATAAAAGCCGTAATAACTTTTTTCCGTTTTTTTTATATATACGATTTGTTATATGCGTTATAGTTATGGCAAAAACGGCGTATATTTTAAATTTATCCCGGTTAATAATAATTATGAATTAATATTATTAATATAAAATTTTTCTTTAAGTGCCCGGTAATATAAAAATTGTATATTTATTGGATTAATAACATCTGGAATAACCTTTAAATAAGGATTTAAATATATTTTTTAAATTATTAAAAACTTTTAAAATTTACAAAATATTTTGTTATAAAAACCTTTACCGCGTATATTATTAGGGGGAAATTACGTAATTTTTGAGTTACGGCGGCGTATATTATATTTAAGGTTTTATTTTTAATAATTTTTAAATCCTATTTTTTTAAAAATTCTTTTTCGAAAAACATTTTTTTACCGGGGGATATAACTGATCGTTTATTATTACCTTATTTTAGGTAAATTACGGCTATTAAAATTTTCTGAATTTATAACGGTTCGTTAAATAATTATTTTTTAATTAATCGGATTACTTACCTTTTAAGCCTAATATTCTTTTCGCCGTAAAATACGTTTTTTAATTTGCAAAACATAATATCGGATCTGTTTATTAATTTATTAAGGCAATATTTAAATATAAAATTAAAGGCAGATAAAAAATCGGCTTATCGAATTTGCTTTTTAATAAATTTGCAGGTATTTATAAAGTATTAAATGTTTGCATAATTTATTAGGATTATAAAAAAGTTAATTACCTTTTAAAGTTTCTTTTTTTTATTCTGCTAACGTTTTAACGATAATTAATAGCTTTTTATCGTATATTTCGTAATTATATTTAATTAATAATAATGTTGTTTAAAAAAATGCAATTAATTATAATCGTTTTAATAAATTAAATGAAGATAAATACTTTTTAATTATTTAATTAAAATAATTTACCTTTAATACCGTTTTTTTCGGTGTTTTAAGTCGTAAAAATAAATACTATAAGAAAAAGGTTTTAAAATTAATTAAAAACTTATTATTTTTCGTTTTTTTAACGGAAAAGGGTTTTTTTTGATTAGTTATAAAAAAGAACTATTATTTCGATAAAACTTTTTATAAAAATTTGGTAAAAGTTAGCGAACCCCATAAAGTTCCTAATTTTCTTTATGTTAATAAGGGCTTTTTATTTCCGAATAACGGTTATTTTTTGGGATTAATTTTTAAGTTTATTTTTACTTCGGTAATAAACCTTTGGTATTTCGTTTCTTAAATAGCAAATTCGTATTTATCCGGATCTAATTTTAATTTTATTTCCGTTAAATAACAAAATACTAATTTAATTTTGGCAATATAATCGATTCAAAAGCCGGACGACTAAATTAATATATTATTTATATATGCGAAATACAAAATATTAAAATAATATTATAACATAATATTAATATAACATTAAAAAACAGCCGGTATACCGTTAAAACCGAATAAGTATATTAATTATTCGAAAAACCTAAAGCGTATGCAGAACGTAATTTTTTATTTATTTTTCTGGCGGATACGTAACCTGTAAAAGGCCGTTCGAACGTCGAACTTCGTAAATTACCGGGCCTATAATAAGGTTCGTAACGTTTTCTTTATTAATAAAAAAAGGTAACGGTTTTATTTTATAATGTTATTTAATTTTTTATAATTTATATAAAATCGTAAATCCCCGTTAAGTTTTCTTACGAAAAATATCGGGGCATTTACAAAAAGATTATTAATCCGAATTTAATTTTTATCAAATAAATCTATAAATATTTTGCGTAAAATTAATAATTTTTTCCTTCATATCCTGTATAAAGGTTTTTATAAAATTATTTTTTATTAATCTAAAATATTTATTTTTAAGTTTATTAGTATATTATTATATTATAATAAAATAATAACCATTAACTTTCGTTATTTTTAAAAACCTTACAGAATTTTTATATCTTTTTAAAAAAAATATTCCGTTATATTTTTGGAAATTAATTGCGGTTTTACCTTTAAAACTTTATTAATGTTTTTTATAAAAATTATTAATAATTTTATCCCATTTCTTTGGCGGTTTTACCGCATTATTGCTACGAAAGTTATAATTGTTGTTAAACAGATTTCTTTATATTTTTATAATCGCCCCTTTAAGTGGTCCTTAAGTTCCTTATTAAAATATTTTTTTTCATATAATACAGGCGCAATAACGTTTTCCGCAAAACCGATAAACCGTTATTTCGCCTCGTATATGATATTATTATATTTTATTTAAGGTTTTTTTTAAAAAACAAAGGTAAGATAAATTTTTAATTACGTATTTTTAAATTTGTTTTAGGCGGCCGTCCAAATTTACATTAACGTAAATAATTTTTCGGATCGCGGTTATTATAAGCTTATTATTTTTCGCCAGCTTTAAATTAACGGGATATAATAAATATGGGTTAAAATTTTAAACGGTAAATTAATTATTAATTAATCGCAAAATAATAAGTATATTAATTATTAATCAAGATATTTATATAAATAATATTATTACTTAAAACGTTTAATAGAAAAAACATTACTTCATTTAATATTTATTTTTTTGTAATTTTTCTTTTATTACGTTCTTTTTTGTTAATAACTTTTAATAAGGGTTATTTTTTGAAATTTTCGTTATCCGAATCGTTATTCCCATTGACGGTATTCCGCGAATTTATTACCGTAATTTCCATTTTAACCGGACAAAACCGTTTTGCGGATTTATATTTAAGGTATTTCTAATTCGAATTGTTTATAACGGCATAACAAAAATATTACTTTTTTTGTTTTCAAATTTTTATTTATTATTAGAAGATTATTTCGTATAACCCGGTTATCCGAATTTTATTCCGAACTATTTTTAAATCGGTTTTTTTAATCATTTTGTTATTAGTTTATAAATTTACAAATTAATATAATTAATTATGTGATATCCGTTATAAATATATCCTTTTAAATATTTATTATTTAAGTTAAATTCTGAATTTTATTAATATATTATTATTAATCAATATATTATTATTAATTAATTATTTTATTTTATTAACCGGAACACCAAATTATTATTTTTCTACTCGTATAATAATCGATTAAAACTTTTAAATAATTAATTATTTTTTTACTTTGCCTATTTAACCGTTATCATTATTATAAGATATATTTTTTATAATTAACGTATTACAAAATCACGTATTAATATCGGCGTTCAGGAAAATCATTTTAATTATTAAGGGTTATATTAGGTTTTTATATATATTTATTATAAGTTTAAAATTTAATAAATAATTTCAAAAGCGTTAATTTTTATTTTGCCTTATACGTTATAATTATTCTTTAGCCGATTATATTATTTATTTATTTTCGAATTATTCTTTCATATATAGAAAAAAACTATTAACGTCGAAATCCTTTCGTAATCCTTTTATTTCGAATTAATTGCTAAATTGCCATTATTTTTCAGTAAATATAAATATTATAATACTTAAGTAAATTATTATAAAAAAACCCGAAATAAACCGGTTTTCTTTTATTTTCATACGGAATATAACGAAAAACGAACGGAACGTTTTTTGTTTTTTATTTTACGAAAGCCATTTTATACGTTTACGATTCGCTTTTACGAACGCGTTATTAAGCAGTAAGCTTACCGTAAGTTTTTAACAAAACCGGCTTTATTTTATAAAGGCTTTTTCTTTTGCTTTTATAAAAAAATATTTTTGTTATTTTTGTTATCCTGTTAAATAAGTTATTTATTATATCGTTATAAATAAGGATTAATCTAAGAAACTTTTTTTATTATATGTTAAACTTTTGAAATATATTTACCAATAATTAATGCTATAAGTTATTTTTAATAGTTCCGGACGAAATTAATGCCGTAAGTTCGTTATTGTTTGTTGGTTATATTATTTTGTAATTATTTCGTTATAAAACTTTTTTTGGCTTATTATTTATAATTAAGGTATTTTTAAAAAATGTTTCGTTTATATTTAATTTCATGCAAATTATAATAAGTTATAACCTTAAATATATATAACGGGCACGATACGTAAGTTGAACGGAGGTACGGCCTAATGAAGGTTTATATTTAAGATAAGGAAAAAAGGGGAGAAACAGCTAGCTACCAGCGAGATGGCTGTTCCTTATATATATATGGGTGAGCTCGGGCTAAGGAGCTCGCTCCGTAAGCCCGAGCTGCCCTATAGGCTCTAGCCTATAACAATTTATGGCCATTATCATAACATTTTAAAAATTTAATCATTTCCTAAAGGGAAATTTGTACCTGATTAAAATTTATATAAATTATCAAAATCTTACCCGATTTATTACGACCAAAAAATTTACCGAACAATAACTTCGTTACGCGGAAAAGCTGGCGAATTTTGATGTCGTTATTATCTACAGGAAAAAATCAGAAAATAATAAAGCAAATACCTTAAATAAACGACCAAAACTCGAAAAAGAATTAGTTAAAATTAACTATACAATTTTCGATAATACTAGAAAAAATATTTACGCTTACGATAAATTAAGATAATTCGGATAGTACCTTTAGGTATATACTAAAAGATTTAGTAATATAATAACGGTTTTTTAAAAAACTAAAAAAAAAAAGAATATAAGTTCCAGAAAAATACCAAAAGGATTTAATACGAAATATACATAAATATCAGTTATACGGATATCCAAAAATCCACAAAATTTTAAAACGGTTTTAACGCATATATTCTTTTTTTAAAATAAAATTAATGGTACAGAAAGTTATACGGTGATACGATATTTACGCCAGAACGAAAATACGACGACATAAACTATACAGAAAGTTATAGCTATTACTAGTCACAAAACAACTGTGATGGGGCTGTATAGAGCCCTATAATAGAGCACCGGACAAACGCCGGTACCAAGCAGCACTAGCGCAGCGCCTTATATGCGAACACACACAACTGTATTTTCATCTTCCCTTTCTTTTCTCTTTAGCTAGAAAATAAACTCTCATTGGCAACTGATTGCAGACCGCTCAGGTGAAGCCTTTTACAACAACCATAATATGTAATCATATTTAACTTTATTATTAAACTTCTTATATTAAAAGATTTAATTACCGGAATATATTACGATAGTATTTTCGTAATCGTCCACTGATTTACGAAATCTTTTTATTTTTTAACCATATTATAAGGATGTAAACGCCGAATAAATAGTAAACATTTTCTTTAAATATATTTTTATTACATACGGATTACTAATGAAAATTATCTTAAATAAAAAATCGATATTTGCCTTTCAATTTTAATAAATCTTAATAATATAAATAGGTTTATATTACAAATTATTTAACGTATTTAAACATTAAATTAAGAAATAAGCGGAATAAATGATCCAAAATTTGGAAATTTATTTCCGATATTATATTAATTACGAACAAAATAACTGGGTTAAAAAGTTATCTATTACTTAGTTAACCTATAATATCAGTTATTACGAAAACATTATAATGATACTTACGAACGTAAACTTTGGTTTTATTTCAAAAATTTACAAAAAAATATTTAACGACGGTTTAATTAATATTAAAATAATTCTTATATTAAAATAATTGTAATAATTATATTAAAAAATAAACATAAATCTGGAATTCGTATAAAATCAAATAAATAAATATTATAATCACAAAAAATTAAAAAACATTAATTTTCGAAAAAAGGGAAATAATTTTCCTTACTATAAAAAAATATTTAAACAAACAGACGCAACAAAAATTTCCATTTTAAGTATATCGATTTATATAATATCGCTAAGAAAATCTCAGAAAATAATTATTAATTAAAACTTTTACCAAATGCTAAATTCCATCCAATTTTTTATATTTCTTTATTCGAATTAATAGCAAATATAATTATAGTATATACGATATAAAATAAATTGGAAATAAAAACCGAATAAGCATATAAAATGGAGAAACTTTTCGACATACGGAAATAAAACGGACTTACGTAGTACCTCATTAAGTGGAAAAAACATTCGGATTCTGAAAATATCTGAGAACTTATCAAAAACCTTATTAACGCCCAGCACTTATTAAAGAGCTTTTACTAATAACGCCAAAGTTAACCGGATTAAAGGCTCCTTAATTAATAAATAACTAATTGGTAAATTTAAGGTTAGACTAGACGAAAGGAAGCGTAACCTTTGCTAACGTAACCTAGGTAGTCTTTAATTCGGTCTGCTTTTTTAATGTTCCAATTTATCCAACTTCTCCAAGAACCGAAGCCCGTGGAATAGCATACGTATTACGCGATCGGCCCATAATTCTTTTTGTTTTCGAAGCCAACGAACCTTAGCTTGCGCCTGTTCCGCTTCTTTTTTAATTTTCTTAAGTTCCGTTTCAATCTTAAGGTAGTTGGAAACGAATTTTTCAAGTTGAAAAATACAAAAACTGTTAACGTTATAAAGGCCTTAATTCCGTATTACCTATTTCTCGTATCGGGAGGAATCCAACAAAAACGTACGACAAAATAATAACCCGTAATAAGCATAATATAAATATATAAGTATGTTTATTGTTTAAAAAGTAATAACCTTAAATAAGTTATTTCATTCCTTCGTTTTCCTATTAATCGGGGTTTTAATACAACCCGATACGATGGCAAAAGAAAACTTATATATAAAAATGTGAGAATACAGCCCCTATGAGGATGAGGCTGGTAGCCGACCAGCCACCGATCAGCCACCGACCCACTCACTAATATAAATCCACCATCTGGCAGCTAATGGGAAACGCCAGATGGAAGTAACCTAATACACTCACTTCTTGGAATCTGCTCTACGACTGGTCGGAGATCACCTCACCCAGCTCACAGCTGTCCATTATCTTACAAAAAAAAAAGAGAGAAAAAAAAGAAAATTTTCGGGACGAAAATTGTTGAAAGGGAAAATCGTATTATGATTTAATGGGCTGCAGCCTCGGGAAACGATCGGAACAAGAAAATAACTAAGCCATAAAAATCGAATCACGTAATAGCTCGATAGGATCTATCGTAAAGCCCACCAAGCCAGGCTCGACAGGAGCTATCGTAAAGCCCATAAAGCCAGGTTTGACAAAGTCGAAAAAAATAAATATAATACGTTCGTTATTTCCATAATTGAAACAACTTTAATTTATAATATAACATCGTTATTTAAATTATTTTTGGTATTCCGAAACGTAATATAATTATTATATTTAGTATTTTGTTTTCCATAATATTTTATTAATATAAATCCGTACGATTAAGGATTAATAATTGGTTAAGTTGCTTAGCCGTTATATTAAGTACATAAATTATATTATGTTATACGTAATTGCAGTAATAATTAATACGTATTACGTTACATAATTAATTTTATTTTATTTCATTTCTTATTTTTATTCGATTTTTAACTTTACTTTACTTATTTGTTTCATTTTTTTCGCATTTTTATTTTCGTTTCCTTTTCATACGGTTTTCGTCCTATCTCTATTCGTTATGTCTATTTTTTGTAAATCGTTTAATAAAAGGTAATATTTTTATACTGGTAACGGCTAGAAATTTTTAAACGTTACCTTTTTAATACGGATAATAATCCGGACCTTAATCGTAGTATAGGCGGCAATAAATCAGATTGTATTTGTATAATCTACTATTATTTCGATTACAGTACAATTTGCGTTTAAATTCCGGGCGTTTTAAATTATATCGTATTTATTTATTATTATAAAACATTTCGTACGGTAAATACTTATTTTTATTATCGTTAATATCGCCGTTTAATTTTTGTTTAAATTCCGGTCGTTTTTAAAACCGTTACTTAGATTATCTGTAAGATAAGTAAGGGTGCGACGCTAACCACAAGACAAAAGATCGGCAATTCCAAACCCTTCTAGGCTATATCAGCAACTAGTTACTTTTCTTGATATTTGGAGACGTTTTATCAGGATATATGGGGTCCTGTTCTAGCCTTTTTAGCTATAGAGGGCTGCGTTATCTTACATTATCGTTTATTTTACCGTCTAGAACTAAAAGTTAATCGACGAACTTAAAACGGTTCGTATTACGGGTATCGAATCTGCGCATAATAACATATTTGCGATTGGTCGCCGAGTCGACATCTTTTGCACAGCCGAATTTGCTTTTAAGGCAATTATTATTAAAAAAAATATCGTTTTCTTTCCGTATCGGAAATAAATTTCCAAATATCCGTTATATTTGCAGAGGTCTAGTTTTAACGTTATTTTATATGTTTGCAAACTTAGGTTATATTTGTAAATATTTTAATTTTCTTTTTATTATTTTATAATTCATTTCCGATTAAACGTAATCCCATAATATTTTTATAGATAAGGAAATTTTTGAAAATCGTTATGCCGTTACGTTCTCTGCTCACGAGCATTTTCTGCCCGGTTTCCGACGTTTCGATAAGGCCTTAATATTTATTAATAACTATAATTAAAAAAAGCCTGTGTCCAGCAAAGCCGTTATTAAGCCCAGATACCTTAACCGTTTTAAGAGCAGCAACTTATTTCCGACCAGCGACCGATTATATTCCGGTTACCTAGCCCTTATTTCTTGTAAAAAATAGAACGTTCCCGAATTCTTTTGGGGTTTTACGCCTAGCAAAATTAACAAACGTACTCGCCTTTTACTGTTATATGTTTTTTTAATTTCTTTCCGATATTCCGGTATCAACTTTCTTAATACGCTTATTAAAAGCTAATTAACGTAAAATTTAATAATTAAGCAGAAAATTTGATTTTCAAAATAAAAGTTCGATATTTTTTACGTCGGTCATTGGTTTCCGTTTACCTTTTATCTTACTTACGAAAGAATTATAGTTATTTAATCGGTCGATTTCCGACCGATATATAATAAAGTAACTATTCGTTAAAAGCTCCAAAACAATTATGTAATTAATATTTTAAGTTCAATATTTTAATTTTATTTAAAATTACCTTTTATAATTCTGTATTTATTAAACGGTCCGTTTCCGATAAAACTGTTATTATTTTACGACTTTTAAATCGTTCTATTTTTATATACGTATTTAATATTTTTTCTTATAACGCTGTAATATCTTAAACTTATATTCGAAATGCTTTCGGAGTTTTTACGTATTGTATTCAGCGAGCCAACCTTCTTATTTAATTAGATATTTGTGTTATCCCCGATTATTTTAGTGGTGGACGATATTTTGTATTTTTTATTTATCATATTTTTTATTAGGTCCGATAACGTTATTTTGGACGTTGCCCGGTTCTCGGTTATATTACGGTTTTGATAAAGATATTGGAAATATATTACATATTTGTTAGTATTGGGTAAAAAAAATTACTTTATATATTTAGAAGCATCTTCTTTTTTTAATTGCAACCTGGACGTAAATAAATGCCACCTTTTTATTTTTTTATATTAAAATTTTAGATTAATAACTTTATTATTACCTTAATTAAAATTCCGTGGACGTATAACGCCGATCATAATCTTTTTCTGAGCTGCCGTTACTTTTTCCCAGTATTCGGATATTGTTTAACGAATAGCCGTTATTTTTTCGGAACGCCCCTTAATTCCTTATACCTATCATTCAAATCTTTGTAAAAAATATTTTATTATCCTTAAATAATATCTATATAAGATTTCTAACAGAAAAAGGCCGGTAAATATATTTTGCATATTATTATATACGGATTTCGCATTTCGTAATAACATTAGTTATCATAATGCTTATTAACGTAATTACGGAAATAACATGTTAAAATTTAATAAGTACGTTTTATTTATTTATCGGTTTGCGGATAATAAACGGTTAATATTCGCCGTTTTAAGTTTTATTTTTTTTTAAATTCCGCCTAGAATTAATTCGTTAGCAACTTATTTTTATTATTAATAATTCTGGATAAGTACCAAATTTGCATTTAATTTCGTCGTAAAGCAATCGCGCTAATTCGGTTATAATTAAGGTTTTAACTATAAGAATAAATAATTCCCATTTCGTAAAACGGTCGACGATTACTAGAATTACGTCGGACTTTAGCCCGTCTAAACCTAAGCTTTTAAAAAGCCTCGTAATAAAATTTAACGAGATTCTTTTGAAAAATTGTTTAAGTAACGACAAGCTATAATTATTTATATGGTTTATTACGTGGCTGTATTATACCCTAACAATTCGGACATTATTTGGTATATTTTCGGACAATGTTCGCTTTAATTTTCGAATAAAAGTTTCTGATTATTAATTCTAGCGTATGAATATATCATATATGTTTTAATTTCGAATTAGTATAATATTAATTAATTAATTATTTCCATAAAATATTTTACAACCGGATTACGAATTTATTCCGATAATGCAAAACTTTATTTAAATTTAAGAAATATCTCCTTTTTATACCGACCTAATATCCAGTTATCTATATTAGCTCCACAATATCCAAAGATTTAGTTTATAGTTTTCGGACTTAATCGTAAAATTATAGGGAAGTTTTCGGCTATAACGCGGTTTCGTGTTTGGCCAGTTCTTTGGTTAAGAAACGTAAAACGTATTAATTATAAATAATAATTTTAGCATTAATTTCGTTTTTTTAGATTTTTCGAAATTTAATCTTAATACGGTCGCAATTTATAATTCCTGTTATTTAACCGCTAATTATATTATTATTACGATTCGCGTTTATATTGCTATTTGTAAACGATAAATGTATCAGATCCATAATTTTTTGTTTGTTTTTTCAAAAGTTTTTTGCGATCGTATAACGAAGGTTTTTCGGTATATTATTCGTAAATTCCAATTTTTAAGATAACGGGAAAAGCACGTTACTATACGTAATTTCTCTTAATATATAATCCGAGAGTTTAAATAATTTATCCGCCGAGTTAACGGCCTGGTTGGTATTAGATTTCAAGATTTAATTACGTAAGGCTATAAATTTATCGGGTTAATCGTTTTTTAAAATTACGCGCCGGCGCCGTTACTATGATCTTTAACGCCATATAATCGGTAAATATAAAAAGAAATTCCCGTACTCTCAAACTATTATCGCTAATATTGTAGTCTTTTTATAATCGCCAATAATTTTTATTGCCTTATAATCTACCGTTTTTCGATGGGATTTAATTGTCTCAATTAATATATAACTAGGCGTTAATACATTCTATATTTTTATAAAAATATTCTTAATATAGCTTTTATCGAGATATTTATTTTAACCCTAGTATTTTTAGCGTTATTTTAGTATCGAAAAATGGTCGCCGATTAAAAAAGATCTTTTAATTTTCGGAAAGTTTTCTTAATTTTTTGGAGCTACTTGAATTTTGTTACTTTAATTTTGCTTTATGCCCTTTTTAGAAACCTAATAATGGGTTCGATTAGGCGCAAATAATAGGCGATAAATTTCTAATTAAAATTCGCGAATTCTAAAAATACTTAAATATCATATATTAATTTTGGCTTTAGTTATATTTCAATAATATCGACCCGTCAGCGGTTTATCTTTAAGGCGCTGGTATTAATTATAAATTTTAAAAATTTTAAATTCTTTTGAAAAGTTCGTATTTAAACGTTTTAATCTATAATGAATGTTATAATAACTGTTCGTAAACCATTTAAAAATATTTCGCGTATTTTCTGTTCGTAATCGAAGTAAATAATTATATTATTTAAATATATTACGTACACATTGTTAATTAATTTAATTAATACTTTATTTATATCGGCTTAAAATATGGCCGCCATATTAGTAAAACTAAATAATATAATTATATATTTAAATTGTCCGTATTCAATTTGAATAGCGGTGTTTTATCAGTTGATTTTTTTAATTTTAATACAGTAATCAACATCTTTAAAATTGAGTTTCGAATATATCTTGTTTAATTTTAAGTATTTTATTATTTTTAAAATCAAAAATAAAAAAAATATTAATTGTTTATCGTTACCTGATTTAACCCCGTAAATTAATACATAATCGGAAATTTCCCGCTTTTTTAAGCATAAATAATACTAATACCTTTACGTCCGCTTTTAAATAACGTATCCGTTTTGCTTTTAAGTTTTTTGGGATATACTTTTCGAATAATTTTTGCTAAGCTTCCGAAATGGGGTAAATTAGACCAAATAAAGGTGTTTTTCCTAGGATTAGGTTTATTACATATTTTACCTTTAGTAATTAAAAAAGTTTTTTCGTTACATTTTCGGAATATATTTACCGAAAACCTTCCAGGTATATAAAAAACTTAATTATCCTCCGTTTTTATTATTCTCCAAATTCTGAAATATTTAATTTGTCGGCTAGGTTTACCATATTAACAATATAGATTTGCATATCGGAAAGCGCTAGGTTTGTGATTTCCTGCCCGTTAACCTGTTGCAGTAATTTATATAATTATTAATATATAGCTATATCTAATAAAATGTTTAATTTGCCTATTTCTTGTGTAAATAATAAAAAATCGGACGCCTTTTAATTATGGCATATTACAAAATAAATTTGCTTAAACTTTCGTTCGTTCTCGTTATTATTTATTTGTGGGATAACGAGGGTGCAATGCTAGCCACAATACTAAAAGGTCAGCAATTCCAAACTCCAATTGGGGTTTGAACACCCTAATCCACCTTATAAGAGTGTATGTAACAAGCCTCCAGCTACCTTACATTATTATGTTAACAGGAATTTCGTAAGCTCCATAATATTTGATATACGCGTTATTAGCGCCGATAAGACCCGAAATATTTACGGAAATTAATTAAAGGTTAAGCTTTTTTATTAATTTTTGCTTATAATATTTATTTATGCTCCGGTATTTATTTTTATTTGTATTATTATATCCCCCGTATTTCTTTTAACAAATGCTTTCTTTTTGAAAAGCGGCTTTATTTCGACCATTTTATAATTATTAGCCGAAATGGATTAAACGTATACGTTTATTCCGGCTCCTTTTTTAGGTTTACATCTGGGGATTGGTTTGATTTATTGTTATATATTATAACGTTTTATTTGTATAGCCTTCGGATGTCGATTTCTATATAGCCGAAATAATAGGGTTTTCGTCGCGTTTTTAGATTTGTAATTTACGCATTTATAGCTTAATTTCTTACATTTATAATATTTAAATGGGCTTTTATAAAAATTAAAGATATTAAGTCGTATAAACTTATTGAAGTGGGGCGGGGTGTTACGCCCATGATCAGGCTCGGCTGATCAAAAAGCCCGGGTCTCGCATGTATATTAAGGAGTTCTTTTTCGCTATAGGTTGAACCCCTAGATATCACTTACGACCATCACCATCCAGTATTTTTAATTGTTCTCTTTCATAGTTCGTTTAATGTGTAAATGAATCAAATAATTTATAATTTAAACCGATTTATGTTATAAGACTTTACTAAAATTTCGAAATAGATGTAATTCTTTTATTAAGAAGAATTTTATAAAATACCAAGTATATATTAAAATATGTTTTCCAGAATTATATCTTTTATTTACTCGATTTTGTCATTATTTAATCATAGTAAAAAAAAAAGAAAGCTTCGTATATCTGTCGACGATTGCGGAAATACTATTAAAATACTTTTTATTATTAGATTTTCTAGTAAATGAAATTTAATATTGCAATATATAAAAAACGAATTTTATAATCGTTTTAAAATCAGCAATAATTCTAGCTTTTCGTCAATTATATATTGATGTTCTTATTAATATCGGACTATTATCGAACGTATTAAACTATCATTTTATTTTAGAAAAATAATAAATTCGTGTAAGTCATGTTAAAGTTTTATAAATTTCTCGAAATGTATTTAACGAACATTTATACATATAACGTATTAAACACATGTTAATTTTGTTTTCACATTTACAACTTCCTTAAACCTTTACAATTTTATTAAGTTTTATGCTAATTTTACTATTTTAGCAAAATAATTTATAACATAACTTAAATTATTTTAATCTGTTATAAATACAGATGCCTTTTTAATATAGTATCGAAAAGTATATATTTAATTTTAATTAATTCTTTTGTAATGAGAATTATTTATTTACAATATCGGCTTTATCGTTTTTTCAAGCCTTTTTATAAATAAAACCGCAATAAAATTCATTAATTTTTTTATATATCGTTATTCTTGATTCGTAGGTTTTTTTAGCTATGATAAAACGCGTAAAACTTTTATAATTAATATAGGCCTTGATCTAATAAAGATTCCTTTTAAAAGATCTCTAAACTGTTGAAAATCTATGATAATAATTATAAATTCTTTATTTAAAATGCGGTAATTATATTGGTTTGATATAATTTGTAATAATAATGTAATTAAGCATACGATATTTTAATTGTTTCGTAATTTAATTATCACGTTTAATGTATAATTCGAAATATCGGTTTTCCTTTTGATAAAGTGTATTACATTGTTTATAATTAATATTAATTTCCTAATACTTATATTTTCAAGTTTTATAGCTCTTTTTGCACTTTGATATATTTAATTAAGCCTTTTTTGGAAAAATACACAAAAGCATAACAATTCTACTAAAATTTCAAATGCCTTTCTTTTTATTTTTAAGAATTACAAAATTATTTGTATCTTTTTAACCATAATTAACGTATAGTAATTTATATTCACAAAACTCTTTTTACATTTATTTTAACACAATTTAATATCATAATATATTTTAAGTGTTTCAATATTTACTTAGAACATTAACTTTGTTTATTATTAATTTAAATTATCGTATTTTATATATTATATTGCCGTGATAAAGACCATAAATATATATTCGAAATACTATATAATATAAATATGGAAACGCTTTTGCATTATATATCTTATAATTCGTTAAAAGAATATTAATATGTTTAAATACTGTATTTATACGATTAAATATTTAAAATATAAAGTATTTTAAATATTTTCATTATTCTGGATTTTTTAAATTATATATATTTTTTCTTTATTATACTCATTCACTAAAATAATATAATTTAATTATAAGATAATGGATAGCTGTGGGCTAGGGTGAGATGGTCTTCGGCCAGTCGTAGAGCAGATTTCAAGACATGAGTGTATTAGATTACTTCTATCTGGCGTTTCCCGCTAGCTGCCAGATGGTGGATTTATATTAGTAAGTAGGTCGGTGGCTGATCGGTGGCTGGTCGGCTACCAGCCTCATCCTCATAGTGGCTGTATTCCCATAGTAATTACGGATAATTAATTCGAAGTTCTTATATTTGATATTTTTAACCACGAAAAATATACAATATCTTAGAAATAATTGGAAACCCTAAATTTAACCTTTTAAATATTGTCTTATAATTTTATATGTTATAGTTTAGTACTTTTATATTAAATACCTTTTAAGAAGATTATTTATATTTACTATTTTTTAGTAATATTTTAGCTAAAGCCTTTGTAATTTTGGAATTATTATTATAAACTGTTATTTATTGGCTAAAATTTCGTTTTAATAATAATACGTAATGCCTTTTAAATAATAAAGTATTTATTATATTTTCATATTTCTATTGGTTCTTATTTTCGATCTAATATTAAAATTTCGTTTTCTGAAAATGCTAAATCTGTATAAATTAAAATATCCTTTATTTACTTAATATCTTTATTAATTAAAGCAGAATATTAACGGCTTTATAATATTGTTAAAGTTATATCGTAATCTTTAAAATAAACCGATATTGAAATTAGCCGTTATGTAAGATAGCGAGGGTGCGACGCTAACCAAAATACTAAAAGATCAGCAATTCCAAACCCCAATTGGGGTTTGGACACCCTAATCCACCTTATAAGGACTAGCAGTGCATATCATCACACGTTCCTATTGTTTTTCAATCAAAATTTCGCAACAATGAATTTTACTTTTAATTTTTTCTTTTTCCAAAGTTAAATTTTAATATTCGATATTTATCATTATATAAAGATTTCACTTATATTTGTATATTAAAATAAATTCACAAATAATACTTAATGTAATGTAATTTCAGCCAATCGTGCCGTATTTTATTCCTATAATATATTAATATATTTCGGTGTTTATACGAATATCTTTTAAATAGCCTTTTTCTTTTCCAATTTTTAAAAGCTTTTCATATTTTTATATATAACTCGTTAAGTTTTTATATTTGTTGTTTTTAATGATATATTTCGTTTTCGAATTCTTAAAATTATTTTTTACTTTCTTATTACTTTTTTCTTATAAAGTAATTATTTTATATATTTATTATATAACCTCTTTTTAAATTACGTTAATATCGTCCTTTTATATCTTTACGCTAAAAATACGAATTGTTATTTTAATATTCTTTTTATTCTTCAAATTTAGAATAAATATTAAGTAATATTAATAATCTTTCTTTACTTTTTTAAAACATCTTTTTATAATATATTAAATTTATCTCTTTTAAATTAATAATTATATTAATCCTAAAATCGCAAATAGCTGTTTCAGTGGCATTATTTGCTTTCAATTATCTTGTAAAGCTTTTTTGTAGCCCATTTTGTTTTAAATGGTAATAATTCAAATATACTAATATTATTGCTTATATATTTTAATCTTTTTAATATAATTAAAAACATCGGTTCCTTTTAGTAGATATGTATATTACGTTAATAAAGGAATATATTATAAACGGTTCAAGTAAAATATTATTTATAAATATTGAATAATTTAAATTAATCAAATTAAAAGCTCTATTTTTTAATAGCACAATTTATTTATAATAATTATTATTTTATAATGAAAATATAATAACTTCAAACACTTCTCTAATAAGTATTATAAATGTTAAAAAACACTTTTTTAAAGCTAAATGACTTAAAGCCTTTAAATTCATAAAAATAATTTAACAAAACTTATAATAATAAAAACATTATAAAAATAATTTTATAAATCTTAAATATGCATAAAAAGTATTATAATAAAAATCGTTTTACGAAGCTATTTTGGAAAGATAAAGAACAAATATTTCCATTTAATATATTAATTAATAGAAACCTAGTAAAAACCTTTCCCAAAAATATAATACACTTTGTTTAATTAGCAAATTATAAATTACAAATTAATTTTCCAAATATAACATTTATTTTTATATAAAAAGCTTTATAGCCTGGTTGTAATCATGTTATAACATTTCTAATATAATAGATATAATTTAAAAAAAAGCGAAAAAGAAATTACTTGATATAGAAGTCGAATTACAAACTTAAAAAATACTAGCATTAATTACTAACAGTTTGATACCGAATTAATATCGAATTAATAGTACGATTTGTCATAAAATAATAACGAAAAACATTTGCATTTTTTTATGAATTTAATATTAATACAAGCCTTTTTAACTTATACGTTAATAAAAAACCAAAAAAACTAACTTTGCTTTTAAGAAAAATATAAATATTATCAAAACTGTTAATTTTGACTTAATTCACGGCCTTAATTTGAATAAGTTTCTAAAATTTATAATATAATCGAATATAAACGTAATAGAAATGCTCCGAATTTATCGTTATAAATTCACAATATTATTTCAAAATAATAATAAAATACAAAATTTACCTATATTATAACTGTATTATTAATTCGAAAAACAACGTATATATCGATATATTTTAAAGCTTTATTAACTTTATAACCACACGTTAACGTATGAACTATAATTTTAATATAGCAAAAATACTGAATTTCGCAAACTGTTTTAAAACAAAATTATAAAGAAATCTTTATAAAAAACGTATTTATGTTTCCATAAAAAAGCTATTTTAAAATATTTTCAACAAATATCGTAAAATGTTATATCTAAAACGTAAAAAATCGAAATAACAAAATGGGAACAAAGATTTACTCCGTTGTTAATTAATAACGAAAATATACAAAAGTCTGTAGTTAATTTAAAAACGACTATTACGAATAAATAACAAATTATATGCCGATAAAGATAATAATAATAAAAAGAACATATATATATTAAAAATATTATTCTTAAAATTGATAAGCCTTTTCTGCGTGTAGAATTATCGATATTTTATTTATTTTATTTCAAGTTTTCCAAAATATATTACTTATTTTAACAGATTATACAGATTGTATTTTATCATTAATTATTACGTATTTACATTAGTTATAAAATTATTATAACTCTTTAATAAAAATAACTTTTTTATTATAATATATTATAAAATACTTTTTTAAAAAATTTAAGAAAAGATTTAAAATGGAAAAGAATGAACAAAGAGTTAAAAAATATACGTATTATGAACCAGACGTTAAGTCTTTTATATGTCATTTTACGCAATAATTACGAAATTATTACGTAGTAATTGCTTTATAAGTAATTACCTATTTTCTTCTTAGAAAGAAAAGCAAGTGTTAATCTAGTTATTAATATACCCGTATTATTTCACTTATTTTAATCTCAAAACATTTAACAATATAACAGGTTCGTTATATAAAAGTTAATATTACGAGAACAAGAGCTCCCATTTTTAAGAAACTCTTTTTAAAACCTAACGCTGATACAAAATAGCTTAATCTCGGCCAATGACTCTTAGCTTTTTTAAATGGTCTAGATCATCTAAGTAATTTAATAAAATTATATCAATTATATACATGTACAATATATTTACTTTACAAAATATATCAATAATAAATTTCTTATATAAATAATATTTTTTAATTTTGTTTTTTCATTATTAATTTAAGTCTTTAAATAAATGTGATATTTTTAATTAAAGAAAACGTTCGTAAGTTTATTTAAGGAATAGATTATTAAAGTATTTTTCGTCTTATTATTAGGTAGAAACAAAAATCGATTTTTGCATATTATTTATGCTGTTATATAAATATATAATAAATTTATAATATCTTATTAATTCTTAATTACTAACTGATAAGCGATTTAGCGTTTAATTAAGGCATCTAGTTTCTAAAACTTAACACAAATAATAATATAAAATAAAGTTTAAAAAATATATAATATACTTGATTTTCGTTATTTATTAATAAAGAACCCATAATTAAATTAAATACCTTAGGTTTTTTTCCAAGATTTTGTAGGTTAATTAATAATATAATATCAATAATTATCCCATCCTAGAAAGACTTTTTTTCTTTTAATATCACCTTATTTATATTAAAGATATAATTAAAATTTAGAAACTTAAAATCAGAAAAATCGAACAAGAAAAGAGGAAAAAGTATGAAACTAAATAAAAGAGCAAAACAAAAAAACTAACGCTTAGCGAGACGCTACATATCTTAATAATAATAATCCGAGGCCTAAAAAAGAAAACGCCAAATACGCCCGATATTAAAAGGCCTTAGCTCTACTATTATTTAACGAAAATTAATTACGCGAAAATACCGTTTTACATTTTAACTACTATAAGATAATAAACCTTAAAAATATAAATTAATTCCTTTAAAACTTTATAATACATTTATAAATAGAAAAAAAGTGTTAATCTAGATTAAATTATTTTTAAAATATTATGAAAGTCTTTTAACGAAAAACTATGAAAAAGGCTTAATTATTTCGTAATTATTTATAGAAAAGACTTTTAATAATTTAAGCCTATTATAAAGAATTGTTTCCAAGGTTATTTTAAGGACTTTCCAAATATAATTAATTATATTTTTAATAAATACCAATAGTTTTTACAAAAGAAATACGAACGTTATTTAGAAACTCAGAAAAGTAAATAACATATCGTTAAGTAATTTTATTTGCTTAGTTGAACTAAATATATATTTAAATATATGTACCAATTTAATAAATCAAACTCGATTTTAAACTTATAAAAAAAGGTATTATTTTATGTTTATTATAACAATTTCAAATCTCAAGTTAAGAATAAATTATATATAAAATCTAAAACTGGACTATTTTCAAAATATACCGATAAGGCCATTATTTCCAAATAACGTATATTTAATCAATAGCTTATAAAAAGAGATTAATCAATCAAATAACAATAAAAACTCTATTAGCCTAATTAAAAAAACAAAAATAAGACTTAGAAAAGAGCAAATACTGTTGTGAAAAAGTCTAAGAAAAATAAATTTAACACTAATTGTTTCAACTTTAATAAAAAAGCATTTCCAAAATAAATACCGTTTCTTAATTAAAAGAAATGCTAAAAGGTTTTTAACCCCAGAAAAATAAAAAACGGTTAAATAAAAAAGCTAATAAGGCAAAAAATGTTAATTTAACCTTTTTTCAGCCAAAATTCATTATTACTACGATTATCTAGATTTAGAATAATATTTTAAAGTACGAAAATTGTTTGATTTGCCAGCGTTATAGGGTTAAAACTTATAAATATCAATTTAAAATAAACGGTTTTCAAAATAACTAAAAAGCTAAAATGCATTTATCATCTTAATATATAAAGATATAGAATATACGACGAATATACTAAATTCTAGCCAAATATTAATAATTACAGATAATTATTTTCCGAATTATATAAGTTCGTCAAATGTGTTATGTATTCGGAAAAGCCCATAATATATTTCTAAAATTTAATATATTTTTTAATTTATTTACATATTAATTATTAAAATTCTTAACATATTACAAAATATAAGTTTTGATTTAAATAAAATTATAAAACGCTTACAAAATTGAACGATAAATATAAATATATTAAAACTCCCTAATAATTAAAATATATTGAATGATGGTAATTATATGTCCAATTAAATTAAAAATAAAGCGTTATACCGTAAAGATATTTGTATTGCTTTTCGATATTTTATATTTATTACCAATTTCTAAATATAAAAATAACTTTCTTAGAAGTTCATACCGTTAGATCTACAATTAGAAAATACAAAACTCAAAATTATACTAAAAGAAAATAATTAGCTTTATATATTAATTAAACAAAAAGACATAATACAAATACATAAACAACTATTATATAACATATGGTAGTAAAAAAGCTTGGAAATAGAAATGCTTTTTTCGGAATAAATTATTAGAACTAAAAAACAATAACGATTTTTTAAATTAAGATATCAAAATGGCCGTTAATGAAAACCTTAAATCAAACAAAAAGAATATATAAATAAATTAAAATACCTTCTTAATATAAGAATAAACCGTTTAAAGCTATAATTGAAATAAAAACATGAAATAATGTCATTTTAATAATAATTACAAAAATATATTAAATTCTAAGAAAATATAAATTGAACTCTTACACATTACTTATAGAAAAGAGAAATTTATCTATGTATAAAAACGGACGAATATTTTAAAAAAGTTAAAAAACTTTCTATACAAATTTGCGGATATTGGAAATAGTTTTCGTTCAATTTAACGAATATTTTAGAATAAAGTATTATTCCGGAAATGTTTTGATTTCGTTTTAGTGATTTACGGATTAATTAAAAAATTTATTCTTTTGGTTATTATAAAATAATATTTTAAAAGAATTATCGAAATTTTATTATATAATTAAAAATTTAGGAATTTTAAATTCAATAGTTACGAGATTCATAAAATACCGCATTTTTCAAAGGTTATTTAAAAGCATAAAAACATATATTGTTACTTTATAGTTTACAAAATTATCAAATATTTATTAAGGAATATTTTTTAAAACTTTATAAAATGTATTATATAAACATGAAGAAATTAAAGATATCATGGAAAAATATATAACTGGACCTATAGAAAAAGATATTTAATCCTTTAAATTTTTAACGCGTTATCTAATACTTATAGTACCCAAACCTAAAGAAAGTAAGTAAAAAGTCGATTAAAATAAAAACCTCATTTATCGACATATAATTAATTATAAATAGCTAAATAATATCATTATTAAAAACGGATATTTTTTAACATTTATACCTATCTTAAACGAAAACGTTAATAAAAGAAAATAATGTCCCGTATTTAATTTTCGAAATAACTATTGTTATATCCGAATAATTAAAGAAGAAAAATAAAAAAACAACTTTTAAAGTAATATACGGATATTATAAATATTAAATTATACTTGTAGTATTTAGTAGTATTTCCACAAATTTTCAGAAATTAATTATAATTATTTCACAAACCTTTTGGATAATTTTATATTCGTGCATTTCAAGAACATATATATTCATTTCTAAATTTTTAAGAAAGAATTTAAAAGTAAATCGTTCAGATACTTTAAATTTTAAACGACGTAAATATCTGATTTGCCTTAATAGAAAATATATAACATATCCAGAAATTAAGTTTCCTGCAATATACTTCTATTTTCAGCTAAATTTAAATTTAATTTTTCTATTAAAAATAATTCAAACTGGCTTGATTGTTTAAGATGAATATTATAGATATTTTGTACGTTTTGACATTTAATAGTTACGTACGTGACTAAATTAAAAAGTATAGAAATATTATTAAATTATAAACATAATTTATTGTTAGGAAATATATTAAAAAACGTTCCAAATTTTTGAAAACAAAATTAAACAAGTCTTTTAATACCTTAATAACGAAATTATTAAAATACCAGTAATATAATTATTTAACGTCGATAAAAAGCCTTTAAGAATTAACGTTAGATATTACGATTTAAGAGTTATCTTAAAATAATTTTAAATCAACGAAAAATAATATTTAACAACTTATTACCTTAAAGCGTTACAAAGCGCAAAATTTACATACTCGATTTACAATCAGGAATTATTAACGTTCTTCAAAAAATAAAAGTTATTGTTAACGAAATTATAAGGGATTTTGATATTTATTTTAAATATAAAAGTTTGATCTTATTCCTAAAGATATAAAAATTAAACAAAAAACATTAAATTTAAATAAGTTTTTTTATAAACTTTTAATTTCACAAAATATATAATATCATAAAAAACATTCAAAGGAATATTTTTTCCAGCAAAAGAAAGCTATAATTTAAAGATTCTCCCAAACGTGCTATAAACATTATAATATAATAAAGACGGTTTTCTATAACTGTAAAGGATATTGAAAAAATAGCCCTTAAATTATTAATACCGTTTCGAAATTTTTGAAATTCGAAAAAACAAAAAAAGGTCTAGTAATTACAAGAATTTTACGAACACTAATTATATAATTACTAAGAAATTTTAAAACTAGTAAAGATTTTTCAAAAGAAATATATCTTTTTAAGATTACGAAAAAAAATAATTTAATAAGTAATTAAAAGTTATAGTATTTGTAATAATACAAAAACGGTTCGTTATAAACCATATAATTTGTTATAACTTATAAGCGTTTTTGACAAAACATAAAATATTATAATTTAAATTTTAATTGTGAATTGGGTATTATTAAAATATCATATTATTAAAGTCGAAAACAATAAAACTGAATTATTTATTAATAAATTTATTAAATATGGGTACTTTTTATCTTTGAAAAGAAATATAACGGCAAAATAACTAGTATATATTTTCATCCAGAACTACTTTAATAAATATGAAAGTTTAGAAAAAACTATTTTTAACAACACTGCGTTTTTTATCTTCAAATATACCGCCAATATTCAAACGAATTAATGTCAAATTTAAGTTTTTAATAATATACTATCCTTAAACCGACGATTAAACGGAACGATTAAAATATTAAAATAATATTTTAAAGGTTATATCAAAATACTAACATAATAATTAATTAAAACTTTTATTATTAGTATAAATAACTTATAATACGTTAATTGATAGCAATACAACCGTATTTCTATATATAATAAAATACGAACTTAATGCAAAAACTTAACGACCAGTTTTTAAAAATATTATTATCGTATTAAAAATAAAAACGTTAACAAAAAATCGAAATAATACAAACCCGTTTCCAAATTAAGTTGTAATTTTTATGACGGAAAATAGCTTAATATTATCACAAAAACACTAAAAGAATTCTTGAAAAGGAATAGAATTTACTTATTACGTTAAAAACAAAAAGTAATATTTAATATCTATTAAATCAAAACTAAAAGGCTTAATAATAAGCTAGATTTCAGGAAATTTCACAGCGAATTGTGAATTGTTATAATCTACAGCGATAAAAATATATCTTATATTTTATATTTCTTTACTTAAATTAACACTTAAAAATGCGTTTTTAAAAACAAATTTGGAAATTAAAAAACTTATAATAATAAAACATTTAAAGAAATACTAGATTTGTAAATATTTAACCACAAGGTGTAATATTTAATTGAATAAAAAATTACTTCTGAAAAGAAATATGTAGGAACCGTTTCAATATCTAACAAATATATAAAATCTATTTAAAATCTTTTACAGTCAAACTCTTAACCGATCGTTTCTAATACGCCCAAAATTGCGAGCGATAACGGCTCAAACTCCAAATCCAACCTTACCTCGTTTTAGTTGAAAAAAAATAAAAGTTTTCGCTGTAATATTTATTTTTATAACAAATCGCGTTTATTCGGCCTTTACTCGACGTTATTTATCTTTCAACCGTTTTTGCTTTTTAATTAATTTAATTATAACTTTGTTAATATTGCAAAAATGTTTCTTTAAATATCTCATTATAATTGAAGACCTTTTAATCGGTAATACATATTTTCGTTTTCTTTTTAATAACTTTTTAATACGTTATTCAAGAACTTTTTAGCTTATCTTCTTTTTGGTAAATTATTACGCGCTTTTCAGATTTTCGTTGAGGGATTTATTTTTAATATATTATAAACCGAACGTTAATAATAAGTATAACCGCTATAACGTAACATACTAACTATAAAAAATAAAATAACATTTTAAAACAAATATATTTCGAATAAAAAGTAACTTAAAAACCAAATATTTTGATAAAAGCCGCGCAACTGTTACTAGATTTACGTTAATTTAAGGAAAGTTTTTTTATTAAATACGACCTATTATATTAAAATTAAATCGAACATATTAAGGAGATTTTTCCAAGAGAACTTGTCCTCTGTTTTTATCTTTAAGATACAAATACTTGAAAAAAATGAATAATATTACGAAAATAAGAGTTTTCGATTTCAAGAAAACTTGCTTTAAAGCCTAGCGTTAATACGCAATGGCTAAATTTCGGCCAAGCGCTTTTAATTCTTTTAAATAATCTAAATGATCTAAATAATCTAAATAATCTAAATAGTCTAAATAGTCTAAATAATCTAAATGATCTAAATAATCCAAATAATCTAAATAGTCTAAATAGTCTAAATAGTCTAAATAGTCTAAATAGTCTAAATAGTCTAAATAGTCTAAATAGTCTAAATAGTCTAAATAGTCTAAATAGTCTAAATAGTCTAAATAGTCTAAATAGTCTAAATAGTCTAAATAGTCTAAATACTCTAAATACTCTAAATAGTCTAAATAGTCTAATTAGTCTAAATAGTCTAAATAATCTAAATGATCTTAATAATCTAAATAATTTTAATAATCTATACAATCTATATAATCTATATAATCTATATAATCTATATAATCTATATAATCTATATAATCTATATAATCTAAATAGTTTAACTAATTTAACTTATATAAATAATGCAAGTAATTTAATTATATTATAAAAATTATATAAATTTAAAACGTATTTACTTAAAAAATAAAATATATAACAAATAAATCTTTAATATAAATAATATTTATTTAATTTTATTTCTCAGTTATAAATTTAAGATTTTAATTAAAGGTAATGTTTTTTGATTAGAAAAAAAGTTCGCAAATCTTTTTAACGAATAAATTATTAAATTATTCCTTGCCTCATTATTACCTACAAATCAAGACCCTATTTCGGACACTGTTCATTCTGTAGATAGATGTATAATAGGTTCGTTATAGTTCATTAAAGTACAATAAATTTACAGTTTAATTTTGGGTCTAAGAAATAAAACTGTTAATATATTATCAAAATAGAAATTTTATAATACGATTATATAAAATACATAATAATAGTAATAAAGTTAAATAGTTAATCAAATTAAGAGTTAATGATCTTTAAAATTAAAAGTCTTAGAAAATAAAAAACCCGTTTTTTGCTTTAATAACCTTAATTTATATATAAATTATAAAACATTTTAAAAGATTAAAAGCCCGACTGTATTTTTAAAAATTACATAACTAACTTGATAAAATTATAAAACTTAACTTTTTAAACGAATAAGTTCAAAATAGTTTAAAAAACTTCAACAAGCATAAAAGGTTAAGCCGCTTAAAAATTAAACTTAAAATAAAGATATATACGTTGAATATTTATTTTATATTACAAATAATAATTGCTTATAATATAATTTTATTTATTAAACAGTTTTAACACTATACTATTATTTGACGTGATTAAAGACCTTTGTTACTGAATTTGTACGATATTATTATCAATATACATTATATAACTAGATTTAATAATTAATTGCGCTTTTTAACTGTTATGAAACTTTTTTAACGTATCATAATATTCTTTAACTTTTTTGCTCTTTCATACTTTATATATACTACTATATATCTTTATTTTATAAATACGACACTGTTTAATTCTTTTAAAATTACGAATTCTATTTTTCTTATTACTCAAGTTATAATATATATATTAATTTTTAATTTCGAAAACTAAATAGGAAAAGCATTTTATTTTTTTAAACTTTTATTATGTTTATATTATAAATATTCTTAATATATTTTAAAAATATCTATTAACAATTTACTTAACTTTATATTTAAAAAGGTATTATTATTTAACTTTCAGATAAACTACAATTAATTCTTTGTATATTAACTTGTGTTACAATTTATAAAATTATTATTTATAATTTTCTAGAAGTAATTTGTTACGGCCTGGTCCATCGTAGCAGCTCTAGTATATATGCAGCTGTAAGCTCTAGAATGATTGCCACAATTGCGATCATTTTATCGATCTTCTGCCCTGGTGGCGTAATGGCGTGGTGCAGCTATAACATAATTCTCTAGTGCTTAATTAACACAAAATTATATGTATGTACTTTACTATCAAGTTGCTTTTACAAATTACCTAGCTGTATTATTACAAGCTATATTTAAAAATATAATATACAATTAAAATAGTATTTTATATTAAAATTATAGTTTAATAATAAATACAAAACAACAAAAATAAACGAAATATTCGCATAATTTCTTTTAATAAATAGAATATTTCAAAATAATACATATTTTTATAGTAAAATATTTTAATAGCAAAGCAAATAGACCTTGAATATAAAATTAAGTATAAAGTATAATAGTAATAATACAATTTAAATTTTTATATAAATTATTTCACTAAAATTTATTTTAATTAGAAGTATTAATTATAAGTTCTATATTATTTTTAACGAAATTTCATTTTATAACAAAATCTTTTATTTATCCTTATTATTTAAAGTTTGAAATACTTAAAACATATAATATATAACTATACACGTTCGCTAAGTGTATTATAATAATATGCGATATAATAGTTTTTATATCTAATACGCTATAAACATCATTGTAGATGGAAATCATTTCCGATGGTAAACATGCTCTAGGGAAGCATTTCCTAAAATCCCCCGAACACTCCAAGGTACCTCTAATACCCAAGTACATATAGACGTACATATTAGGGGGTGCCGTTCATTGGAGGATTTCTCCTGAAGATCAGATTTCCTACATCTCCTACCCATACTTACTTCGTATAGGTCCCGCGTAGTCCATACCTCTTTCTACATATTAAACAGATAGAGTACTAATGCGCCCAGCACGAACCAAGTCGAACCCATTCCATCCCTAACGGCTGATCTCGATTTTATACTTGTCCTCGTCAACATACACTGTCGTCCATATTCGCCTCCCCTTCTCCATGTTCCCCTTATCAGCCAGGCGGCGCTTGCGATGGACAAAACCACGATGTCTGGGCCCGAACCCAAAGCGCAACCCGATACGTCACAGCAAGTGAGAAGCACAGATGCTGAAGGCCAGCCTGTCGTGAACATGCTGGAAGAATTCGAGCATACCTGGCGCATCTGGGTCATCTTTCTTGTTCTTGCACTATTGTCCTTCCTCGCAGCCGTTGACTCCTCCATCATCACGACGTCTCTCTCGACAATTACTCGAGAGATTGGTGGGAGTAGCCAGTATGTGTGGATCGCGAACTCGTATCTTTTCGCTTCGACAGTACCACAGCCTCTATACGACCAGATATCCAACATCTTTAGCCGCCAAAACCCGTTCTTCGCATCCATCATCCTGTCCTTCGTTGGCAGCGGCTTAGCTGGCGGAGCCCGTAATGCCGCTACTCTGATCGCTACCAGAGTTATCCAAGGCCTCGGTACGGGGGGCTTGTAAATGTTACCAGAAATCATCATGTGCGATCTTATCCCACCTCGGTATCGCGGCCCATATCTAAGCGCTTTGCTCTCAACAGCAACTATCGGCAATACTGCTGGTCCTATTATCGGTGGCGCCCTCGCTCAGCCCCATGCCGGTTGGCGCTGGATCTTCTGGATCAATCTACCAGTTGCCGCGGTAGGCCTTGCATTCATAGTATTTCTCTTACGGGTGAAATATGAACCCAACCCGTCTTGGGTTACTGCGCTAGCTCGCGTGGACTTGCTCGGCAACGCCATCTTTCTACCGTCCATGGTTTCCTTTTTTTTTTTGGCTTAATTATGGGCGGCAACCATACCGCAAGCTTCTCGTGGAACAACTGGCGCATTATGCTGGCCCTCATTCTAGGGATAGTCGGCTAGATTAGCTTTCATATCACTCAAGCTTCCCCTATCTGCTACGAATCTAGCATGCCCCCGAGACTTTTTAAACATCGCACTTCTGTTATTAGCTTTCTCATTATCTTTCTAGCTTCGATTATTTCCCAGGGTATCAGTTATTTCCTGCCGATTTACTTCCAAGCTGTTAAAGGAACATCACCGTTAATGTCAGGCGTCTATTACTTACCTTTCACTATAGCTCTTTTTCTTTTTGCGGGTATGGCTGGCCTCTTTTTATCCAAAACAGGCCGTTATAAGCCAGCCCATTCGGCAGGATGGGCCCTGAGCGCCGTCGGCGCAGGACTTTTCTCGATACTGAATCGGGAAACGAGCATTAAGGCTTGGATCGGCTTCCAGATCATTGCAGCAGCTGGCACCGGCTTTGTCTTTACCGTCTCGTTACCTTCCACTTTGGCAGCTCTTTCTGAATCCGACGTTGCCGTCGCCACAGGGACTTTCGCCTTCGTACGTACTTTCGGATTTGTCTGGGGTGCTACGATATCATCTATCACATTTAATAACCAGATTAACGCCCACCCTAATGCCATCGAGGACCACTCTGTACGTCAGCTGTTAGCAGACGGGGCGGCGTATACCTACGCTGCCGGGCTGCATAGTGGTACGCAGAAAATCGGCGACCTTCCGAAGCCCAGCAGGAGTCAGGTGATCAATGTATACGCCCAAGCCATGCACACTGTGTGGTTGGTCTTTGTTGGTATGTCCTGTTTGGGTTTCGTAGCCACCTTTATCGAGAAGCACATCAAGCTACGAAAAAACCATATCACTGAATTTGGGCTTGTCGACAAGGAAGTTTCTGGGACTGCAGTGAACGACGGCGCACCCTAATTTTCACCCGATCTCTTGATTGATTAATAGGGGGGGAAGTACTGTAGACGTACAAAGACCGAAACGACCGACCTCATTACTTGAAAAGCTTCATTAATTACGTGCCGAATCCGTGTTTGATAAACCACCCACGCGCCCCAGGGCTCATTGCGAATCGGCTAAGTCACAGCTGTAGTCGCCCTGTCAGGGAAAATGGTAAAGTACGGAGTGAGAGCCAGAAGAAGCAGCCCAGCAGGTGGTTCATAGTATGGGTAGTGAATAGATAACCATTAATGCCTGCCCTTTTCTGACTACTCGGGGGCGAAACCCCCCTATATATACACAAACTGGAGCCAAATTGGTGGGTCGCTGGGCCCCGGAAAGGGGGCCGCACCTTGGCACCTGACAGAGTTACCCCTCCCACCGTGCTCCTGTCCTTAGGAGCACTATTGGAGGCCCGCGGGGAGGGGGGGGAGTCGAAAAAAGGTAACCGGTAGCTCGTAATAACCCTTATAAATAAAGGTATCGTAAAATAAAGTTCCAACATAAGGTAAGGTATTCCCTTAAGTAACCAATTATTTTGATATAAGTCATTTTCCAGATTGTTTTTTTTTCCAAATTATACTTTTTTATTTTTTCTTTATTTCTTAATATTATGCTTATTATTATTATTATTACCATAATAATAATAATAATAATAATAATAATAAGAATATGCCTTTCCGTACCGTACCGTATTGCCGCTGCCTCGACGTTATATGTCGGTAATCGTCCAGTTTTACGTTTATTTACGCAAATAATAAATATAAATTAATTTATATCTTTTTATTTTAAAAAAAACCGTTACGATATAATAACTAAATAATAAGTATACTAGCTAATATAGTTTTCTAACGGTTTTAAATAAATACGGTTATTATAAGGTTTAAGGTAAATTTTATATCGTTATAAGTTAATTTGCGCGGTACGTTATTTTTTACCTTTTGCATTATTATTAACTTTTTATAATAATTTATCAATACCTTAAAAACCCGAGCCGTTAATCTTATTACGATAATAACCGTTAACCTTAATACTTTTAATAGAAATTATTTAATTTATATTCCTTATATGTTACGACCCGAAAAGCTCCGGTCTCAGGAAACGGTCAAACGGGGAGTATACGGGCCACCTACCGAATTATGTAACGGTGATCACTGCTAAGCCAGTGATCATTAATAATTAAAGGTGATCTTAAATGAGTGTAATTACCATTAATAACGTAATTACGAATAATTAAGCTCAAAAGGAAAAGAATATATACGTTTATAATTCCTATAGTTTAAATAATATTAATTTGTAATATTTATTAATATTAAGTGTTTGTATTATAATATTATTATTTAAGGTATTTTTGGTATTACGAGACGTAATACGTTATTGTATTTATTATTTAGATTTTTACGATATTTTTGTTAATATAAATCCGTCAACTTAAGGTTTAATAATTGGTTAAATCGTTTAGCCGTTATACGTTATAAGCTTTTGTTTAATAGTACCGTTAAATTTTAAACAATATTTAATATTGTTAAAATATTGACTAATATTTAAAAAACCCTTATTTAACAGCTTTAGGCTCGAATTCGGAAATTAGAAAAAAAGGTTCGATAACTTAGGGTTACGTTATTTACCTAACCTTTTTTCGTTCGTATAAAACTAAAAAAAACTAAAACTTTACGATAAAAAAAGTAATTTTTAGATTTTCTTAATTTAGGTACGAATTTACTTGCGTTTTTTAAATCTTAATAACTTAGCAGATATAATCTTAATAATAAAAGCATACTTAATAAAAAAAATATAATTAATTAATTTAAATTTATTATGAAAAATGTTTTAAAAATACGAAAAATAAATAAGGAAAATTTTATTAACAAAAGTCTTTTAATTTATATTAATTTCGAAAATAAAATACGTAATAATTTCGGCAATCCGGATAAAAAACGATTAATGGTTTAATAACTTTTATAATTCCGATAAAAAAAATTTACGTCCAAATACGCCGTAATCTTTAAAAATTTCGCGGCTAAAGTAAGATAGGAAAATAACAAAACCGACGCCTTTATTGATATATTTTATAAAAGGTTAAAAGATAATATAAAAAATAAGATTATTTAGATTAAATAATTAATTACTTTAGATCGGTATATTGCAAAAGTAATTAAGATTAATAATTAATAATTTGAAAAACGATAAGAAAACAAAAAATAATATATTTTATGTTCGAAATATAATAAATTTAATTAAGGAAAAAAAAACGTACCCTTTATTTTTTACGGAACGGCGTTAAGATTTATAAAATTCGGCGTTATTCATAAATAAAATTGGAGCCAGATTAAATACTTTAATTATGGCAAAATAGAATATAAGGCCTATAAATATAAAAAACTTAAGAAATTATAACAAAATAATTAAACCTTTAAATTGAAAAGATAATTTAAAAATAATTAAAAAAAACGATAATAAAATTATTAATATAATCCAAGTTAAATATATATTAGATTTACGATAAAAAGTCCAATCGGGATTATTACGATAAGAAATTCGACGAAAAATGCAAAAAACCAGAAAGCTAGTTCGACAAATATTGCAAATATAATAAAAAATGTTATAAGGATAATTATACGAATATTAGGATTAAATAAAAAAACTTTATTCCGAAATATTTAACCGATACGGTAAAATATACGTTATATATTGTCGACGACGAAAATATCCCGATTACGAAAAATAAAAATAATATATTTACGTACGAATTACTTAAGTATATTATAAAGGATTTAACTTTTTAAACCGTACCGGGCATAATAAAAATAATAAGCAATAATATTAACAATTTTAAATCATAGCCTCAGGAAATATCTAATAATTAGCCGAAATAAAGAGTTGGTCTAAAGGAAAATAATATCCGCAAAAAAACCTTTTTTATTATTATAAATAATATAACTATTAAACGTAAAAGGAATTAATTTAACGTACGGTAAAAAAATATTATTAAAAAGTTATTACGGATTTCCATTTTTAATTAATATTTATTACGGATCCCTAAAAAAAGTTATTAAAAAAATACGTTAATTTATAAAAGATTTTTAAAACGATAATTAAAATAACGCATAATAAAATATAATCGCAAATATAAAAAAATAATTTATTTAATAGGAAAAGGAATTACAAAAGAATTAAAAATAATTAATACGGTTCGAAAAAACAATATGCCGATAATAATGACAAATATGATAACTTAATACATTAAACGAAAAAACATAAATAAGGTTCGATAAATTCGAATAAAAATTAAAAAAAAGGTTATTTATAAAAAAGCCGCAAAATAACAAAACCCAAAAAATTCAAGGGAAACTCCCAAAAAAGGCTTTAAACGTAACGATAAAAGACGTTAACGACCTTATTACATTGGATATATGAATTGGAACGCATTAATATACCATAATAATAAATTGTAAAACTTTAGGCGGAAATTATATTGTATTAAATATAATTAATAAGCTTAAATTATTATGGAGATATAAATTAAAACCTTACATAGCGACAAATGCCGAAAGTTAGAAATTCGTTTACGATAACGGAAAAATTATATATGAAATTAATTACCTTAAGATTTTTATTAAAGGACGATATTAAACGGTTAATTTCGATATCATTCTATTCGGGAATTACGATATAATCTTAAGATTACCATAAATACGTTAGTACGGAATTTTAATTAACGGCGGAACTGGCCAGGTAAAATTCGTTTTATTCCTTATTAACAAACAAAAAAAATTAAGATCTTAATACTTAATTAATAATAATGACGAATATAAATATAAAAACACGATAAATACCTTACCATCCAAAGGAACAAAATACAAAAAAAACGGGTATTAAAGAAAAATACGACGTATCGTTATTATTATCAAAATAAACCTAAAATAATTAAATAATAATCTAGAAAAATAATAGCCCTAGAAATCAAAGAATCTAACTAATATATTACTATAATATTACAGATACGAAGAACTTTTCAAAAAGAAATTTAATATAAAATTACCAAAACATAACGAATAAAATTATAAAATAATTTTTAAAAAAAGATTTTCAACAAAGTTTTACCCTATTTATAACCTTAATAAAAATAAGTTACGTACTTTCAGAAAATACCTGGAAAATCGGTTATAAAAAAGATGGATTTAACTTTTGAAGTTACCAGCAGGATACCTTATATTTTTCGTACTTAAAAAAACGGAAAATTACGATTTATAATTAATTATTAACAATTGAACGACGTTATTATTAATGATTAAGTATTATTACTTTTAATTACGGAAATAAAAAACCGACTTTATAAAATTAAATAATTTATAATATTTGATTTTAAAAATAAATATAACTTTATTAAAATCAAAAAAATACGAATAAAAAATAGCTTTTAAAATAAAGTACGGATTATTTAAATATTTAATTACATTAATAGGACTTACGAACGTATTAGTAATTTTTCAACGGATAGTAAATTACGTATTACGAAAATACCTTAATATTTTCGTTATTTGCTATCTTAATAACATTTTTATTTTTTTAAAAACGGAAAAAATATACGCAGGTTACGTTTATAAAGTTCTTTAAGCTTTATAGGACGTAAAATTATTTGTTAACGTAGAAAAAAAATTAATTCCATATACAGAAAATAAAATATCTGGAATATATTATCACCCCAGGATATATCAAAATGGACTCTAAAAAAATCATTATAATTATAAAATAACAAACGCCAATGATAATTAAAAAAATATAAGTATTTTTTAAATTCGCTAACTATTACAGGAAATTTATTTAAAACTTTAGCAAAATAATTATACCTTTAACGAATCTTACGAAAAAAAATTTAAATAAACGTTAAATACGAAAAAAGTATTTTAAGGTATTAAGGATACGATTATTGGCAAGCTAATACTAATTATGTACGATATAAACCACCCCGTTAAACTAAAAACCGATATTTCGGATTATGCGTTAAACGTAATAATCGGATAACGAAATAATTAAGATAAATTGTACCTTATTATATTTTTTTCGTACAAATTAAAAAGAACCAAATTTAATTACAATATTTTAAATAAAACATTTATGGCTATTATTATGGTATTTCGAGAGTTTAGGTATTTCTTAAAAGGAAACTTACACCAGATTAAGGTTTATACTAATTATCAAAATCTTACCCGATTTACTACGACCAAAAAACTTATAAAACGATAATTAAAATATACGGAAAAATTAGCGAATTTCGACTTCGTTATTATCCATAGGAAAAAATCAAAAAATGATAAAGTAAATACTTTAAGCAAACGATTAAACCTTAAAAAGAAATTAGTTAAAATTAATTATAAACTTTCGATATTATTATAAAAAAATATTTATATTTACGACAAATTACAACGATTCGAGCAGTACCTTACGATATATACCAGAAAATTTAATAATATAACGATAATCTCCTAAAAAACCAAAAAACAAACAAAATATAAATTCCAAAGAAATACTGGAAGAATTTAATACGAAAAATATACAAACATTAATTATACAGATATTTAAAGATTTATAAAACCCTAAAACGATTTTAACGCATATATTTGTTTCCTAAAATAATATTAATAATACAGAAAATTATACGGCAATACGATATTTGCGTTAAAGCAAAAATATAATAATATAAGCCTTACGGAAAATTATAATTATTACCAATCGTAAAGCAACCATAATATATAATTATATTTAACTTCATTATTAAATTTCCTATATTAAAAAATCCAATTACAGAAATATATTACGATAGTATTTTCGTAATCGTCGATCGATTTACGAAATCTTCTTATTTTTTATTATATTATAAGGATATAAACGCCGAAGAACTAATATACATTTTTTAAATACATTTTTAACATATACAAAGTATTAATAAAAATTATATTAAATAAAGAATTAATATTCGAATTAAACATTCAGCAAAGTTTAATAATAAAAATCGGCCTAAATTATAAATTATCCAGTATATTTAAACCTTAAACCGATAAATAAATAAAACGAATAAATTAAATCTTAAAAATTTATTTACAATATTATATTAATTACGAATAAAATAATTAAATTAAAAATTACCTATTACTTAATAAACTTATAATATTAATTATTACGAAAGCATTTAAATAATACTTACGAACGCAAATTTTAATTTTATTCCGGAAATTTACAAAAAAATACATAATAACGGTTTAATTAATATCAAAACAATTTTTATATTAGAATAATTACGATAATTACATCAAAAAATAAAAATAAAACTGGAATTCGTACGGAATTAAATAAGCAAATATTATAACTAAAAAAAGTTAAAAAAATTAATTTTCGAAAAGGGGAAAATAATTTTCCTCGTTACAAAAAATATTTAAATAAAACGACCTAACAAAAAACTTGATTTCAAATATATCGGCCTATACAAAATCGCCAAGAAAATCTTAAAAAATAATTATTAATTAAAATTTTTACCAAAAGTTAAACTTTATTTAATTTTTATATTTTTTATTCGAATTAACAGCAAATACTATCAAAATGCATACGGTATAAAACGATATGGAAATAAAAAACGAACAAATATACGAAATGGAAAAAATTTTCGATATACGAAAATAAAACAAACTTACTTAATACCTAATTAAATAAAAAAAGCACCTAAATTCCAAAAATATCTGAAAATCTGCCAAAATCTTATTGGCACTTAACGCCTATTAAAGAATTTTTATTAACAATAACGGGCGCGTCCTAATTAATAATTAACTAATTAATAACCGGGATATCGAATTAATTAATTACGGCTTACGTTAACATAATAACCGTAATTACGGCCTTTAATTATTTTTATTCCTGATATTTTTGTTCTTTTAATTTACTTAATAATTAAAATTTACGTTATATTATAATAATACCCTTTAAACGAATTAACGCCTTTTATTTACGTAAACGAATAAAACGAAAAAAAACCTTATTTATCTTTTCTTAATATTTATATTAAATTTCGAAATAAAATCGTTAAAGCTTTAATAATTGCTTTTCGGTAAGCGTTTTTTTACGTTCTAAACGTTAATACTTACGATAAATATTTTATAAGGAAAAATAAGTATACCAGTATTATTACAAAATTAATCTTAATTAACATATTCCTTATACCTTAAAACGTTTTCCATTATTTTACACCTTATGTTTTTCGAAAAATAATAAAAGCAAAACATAATTTCGTAACTAAATTTGTTAAAGGATTTTATAAAATCAATACGATAAACGGTAAAAAAACAGAAAACGTAACAAATTTTGGAAATACGAAACAACATAATTAAACGTAAAAAAAAAGATATTTACTAAACGAAAAAAAAAAAGAAATCTTAAGGGCAAAATTTAGGGAAAGGGGAAATCGTATTACAATCCGACAAACTCCGGTCTCAGGAAACGATCAAACGAAAAACATACGGGCCACCTACCGAATTACGTAACGGTAATTATTGCCAAGCCAGTAATCATTAATAATCAAAAATGATCTCAAATAATCGTAATTACCACCAACAACGTAATTACGAATAATTAAACCCAAAAAAAAGATATATACGCTTATAATTCCCATAATCTAAATAGCATTAACTTATAATACTTATTAATACCAAATATTTGCATTACAATATCGTTACCCAAAGCACCCTTGGCATTACAAGACGTAATACGTTACTATATTTATTACTTAGATTCCCACGATACTCCTGCTAACATAAACCTGTCGACTTAAGGTTTAATAATTGGTTAAACCGCCTAGCCGTCACATTATAACGTTATAATTATAACCCGATTAAAAGGGTTATTATTAATTAGGTATAGAAAATTATTAAGGTAGCTTAGATGGCCGTAAAAAAGGTTTTATAAGGCAAAAAAGTTACTGCCGTTATGCTTATTGCCAAAAAGGCGGAGGCCGACGCCGTTGCTATGGCGGAACGGCAAGAAAGTAAACGCCTTACTGCCGAGCGCCTGGCTGCCGCTGTCGAAAAGAACGTTAAGGCAGTTGACGACGCGACCGATTACCTTACCGAACTTATGGCTGCATAAAAGCGCACTGCCGACGTTTTCGAAAATATCCAAAAAGGGCTAGCCACCTTTTAGGAGCTTTATCGTAAGGTTGTATATACCTTTATAATTAGCTATTAATAATACCGTAATCGCTAACTTATTATTACTTAGAATACTGATATTTTATAAGCGCCTTTTCGTAAGGATTCGATTTTCTCGCCTAAAAACGAAAAAGATGAAAGTTTATAAAAGTAATAAAAGGGGTCGTTATTAAGTTATTATCTAATTTTATTATTATTTTTTTGATTTTTAAGTTTTCAAATACCCGCCTAACGTAATGCCGGAATCTTGCTAGTAGCTAATAACTTACTGCCTAAATAAATGGAATTATTATTTGTTTTATTTTATCTTTAAATATTTTTTTATATTTCCGTTTTATTTTTGCATTTATATTATTTAACAGCTTTTACGAATTATTTTCGGTATTATACCTTTTTTACCATATTAAGTATTACTTATTACGGCCGTACCCTTTATGGTTAAATTTTTTTAACCTTAAATATATTATTTTTTTCCGGTTTTAATTTTTATTTAATTAGTATTTTACCATCCTTAAAATAGAATAATTTTAACAAGTTTATTAAGAATATATTGTAAATTTTGTACCGTTTTAAAATTTTCAATTTGTAAGCTAAATTATGATAATTTATTATTTTTTTTATTTGAAAAAATCTTAAATATTTATTTATAAGTTTTTTGCAAGGTTACCGTTAATTAATATTTTATGCTAAAAGGAAAATTAATTGTTTTATTTTGAATAATTATTATATTCGTTTCCGGTTGTATTATTTGGCATATTGTTAATTATTCGTTTTTAAAAGGCGGATTATTTCTTCCTTATTCGTTTATAATTTTTCGGCTTTTTCCGATATTTTTATTACGTTAATTTTTATTAGCTCTTTTACGAAATTAACAGATCCTTATAATTGGTAGCCATATAATACGTAAGTTAAGGTTTGCTTATAGGCCGAATATATTAATATATTATATATTTATTCCGTTAACGAAAGCTTTTTTGCCTAATTATTTTATTTGTAATTGTAAAAAACTTATAGGTAATATTTTAGGTTTTGGTTTTATTTTTTTGTTTGGTCGTTTATTTATAAATAAAAAATTATATTTAATTATTTTTATAGTGTTAATCGATAATATAACGTTATTTAAAAACGGTTAATAAATAACGAGTTTTTATTTAATATAATACCGTTAAATAGGCCAAAACGGGGGAAAATGTAAATAAAAAAGGTCCACCAGCCCATTTGCGGTAAAGTTTTTGGTTATTAAAATATAAAGGACGTATTTAGTAAACCGGTTTATTATTATTAAAATGTTATCGCGTTATTTTCCCGTTCAGGACCAAAAATCTAGCAAATCGGTAATAAAGTTTACCGAAATTTCTTAAAAAAATCGTAAGTATTAATAAGGATTTTAATTTGTCATAAGGTAAATAATACCTAACTTTGATCCGTTAGCAAACCGCATACGTTATTACATATTCTTTTACGTCCTTTTTTATATTTTTCTAGAAATAATTAGTATTTAACCGTTTAACGGTTTTGGAAACCTTTTGATATCCCGCCGTTGGGCTGTTATAAATATTCCGTATTAGCTTTTTTCGTAACGGATGATTTTCGAGTATATAAATCTATTTTTTAAATTATAAAAAAAATCTTTATTTATTTGCTAAATATGCTTTATAATGGCCTATTTATTACAGCGTTATTTTATATTAATAACTTTATAAAATTCTTTTCTTATTAAGTTATTTATATGGATTTTATAATATGTTTTTTTAATTTATTTGAGTTTTTTAATATAATTA
Source organism: Monosporascus cannonballus (assembly GCA_004154925.1). Taxonomy (NCBI): domain Eukaryota; kingdom Fungi; phylum Ascomycota; class Sordariomycetes; order Xylariales; genus Monosporascus; species Monosporascus cannonballus. The sequence goes on along the minus strand of QJNS01000039.1, from coordinate 32,248 downwards.
ATATTAAAACGTATCCTAGTTCCTAGGCGATGTTTGGGTAACCGTTTATCTGTTAGCAGCCCGGAATTTCCATTGCTTTAATATTTATTGCTAAAGGTCCTGTAAATATTATCTTAAATTTCCTTAGGAAATAAGGTAAAATTTATTTATTTGTTTTTTGTTTCGTAAATACGTTCCTTAGATTCTGACGCCTTAATAATGTATTTGTCGGATTTTGCCGGCCTTTTTTATATTAAATTTCGAAATCGAAATTAATTAATTGTTTTATTTATTTTATTTATTTTGCGTTCGGTTTGGATTTAAATATCAGATATTTATAATTTAGGTAATTCGTAATTACTTAAATAGTTTATTGCGAATAAAATAAGTAATGCTGTTATTATTCGAAAACTTAATTAATTATTAATAACTTAATACTTAAGGTATAATAACGTAATTTTGCCTTTTTTAATTTTCGAAACATAAATATTATTAGATGTTAATAATTATTATATTATTACGAAAGTACCGTGTTAATAACGAAATCCTAAACGTTAGTTTTTAGCTTAATCGGTAATTAGAGATTAAAGTGGCGAAATAAAAATGCGTTTATAAAAAATATTTTTAATTTTTTAAATGCAAATATATTGTTATCTTTCAGTTTGATTTTTGCCGGTTGGGCTTTTTTAAGTAAACTTATTAAAACGGCCGTAATCTTTAAATAACCCCTAATAAACTTTTGATAAAAACTTGCAAAATTTAAAAAGAATTTAAACATTATAAATATTACTGGGTTCCGATTATTTCCGGATTACCTTAATTTTTTTAGGGTTTATATGAATACCTTACGAATTAATGATAAAAACTTAAAAACGTTATTTTTTCTATATAAAAAATGAATTTTTCGGAATTCGGGTAAAATTTCTATTACCGTAAACGTTTTAATATATTACGAATATACTTTGGGTAATCCGTTTTATCTTTCAAATAAATAAGAATATCGTTTAGGTATATAATGCAAATTATATTTACTAGCTTTATTAATATACAGTTAATATAATTTTGGAAAAACGCCAGGACGTTAGCGAACTCGAATAATATTATTAGGTATTCGAAATAACCGTATTTCGTACGGAAGGCCGTTTTTTATTTGTTTCCCACCTTAATACGTAACCCGTAATACGTATTTTTTAGGTCCAGCTTAATATATATTTTTACGATTGATAATTTATTTAGTATTTCTTTAATTAATAATAATGCCGTTTTGTTTTTTAAGGTAATTTTTTAAGCCCCCGGTAATCCATATATAGTTGTAATTTACTTTTTGGTTTCGGGACAAATAAGATAAATACTTTTGCTAGCTTTCGGAAAAGTTATATCCAGCCTTTAGTTAACGCCTATTTTATATATTGTTGCAAAACTTCCTGTTCCTTTTCCGAAAAAGGGTATATAGGATCCCAAAAAAATGTTTTCTTTTTTTCGAAATCGATACGATATTCTATATAGTAATATTAAAATAAGGCTTCCGTAAGAAATACGTTAAATATATTTTTGTAATCCTGATATTTAGGGGGAAACGTAACGTTATTGCCGGCCTTTTTTGGCTTTTAACAGTTATATTATTTTTATCCGGTTATACTTTTTCTGGTATTTATTTCGTATTTAATACGTTAATTATTAGTAAGGTTACCATTTTTTTCGATTTTTTAACCGCCTTATAAATTCTTTTCTTAATTATAACCATAATAAAGTTATGTTTTTTAACTTAAAATACTATAATTCCTTTTTGAAATTTAAATTTAGGTCGGTAATATTCCTTTAAGGCAGGCCTAGGATTACGTTATACCCTTAAAGGCTTTTTAAAACATAAAAGCTGCTTTATATTTTCCGCGTTCTTCTTTAATTATTTATTACTTTTATTAAAATATTTATTTTCTTTAATAAAGGCCTTTTTGTAAAAACGCCCTTTATCGTTATATTGCCCGCCAGACCTTGGATTACCGATTTTGGTAATAATTCTTTTCGTATTGAGTTATAATTATTGCTGTTATTTATTAGGCCCTTATATTTAACTTATTTTCCTTTAATTCGAAGCCTAATTACTGTTTTAAATTTAGGCTGAAAAGTTAAAGCCCTTTATTCCGTAATTTAAGTTTTTCGTACTCTAAATAATATGTTATTCGACTTAATCGTTAAGGAATTACGGCCTTATAGGCATTAATTTGTTTTATATCCGAATTTTTTATATTTAAAATACTTTATTTCGGAATAATTAAGTTTTACATATTTTTTTTCGCAATTATAATACCGTACGGCCGTTAAACGCTTTTTACGGCCGTTTAGCAGATTCGATATAAACCCCGTATTGGCCTTTTTTTTAATAATAATAATAAAGCTAATAAGGCTAATAAGTTATCGACTCGCCGGTACGTCCCCGGTTTGGGCTTAGTTATATGCCAATATAGCTCTTTTAATTTTTTATTCTCTTTTTTTTTCGTCGAATTCGTTTCGTACAAAATAATAAAAATTAACTTTATCCGTTATGCCTTTATTATTAAATTTCTCTTAATTTTCGGAAAAGTTCCTTTAATAATTTTTGTTTTATAATTTAAAGGTAAATTTAAATAACAATTACATTATCCGCATTTTTTCCGGAAAGTTATCGGGGTTTTCGGCTTTTACTGTTTCGTGTCGGTTTAAAAAAGTTGCAAACTTTTTTCCGGGCCGTTATTATAAGTTTGTTAATTTAACGTTAATTATAAAACTGCGGGTCCTTTTATTTCCGATATCTTTTTTAATTAAATTTTGAACTTTTATTACGTTAACGCCATTAAGTCGTTATTTTTTTAAGGTTAAAAATTTCGATTATTTTTGGCATATAAAATTTCGAAATAAATATTAACGTATATTATTTTTGTCACGTCTGTAAAGAAATTTAATATTAATAATGCAAAACGAACCTTTCAATTAATAAGAAAATTTGTTAATTTTGTCCGGAAAACCCTTTTATACCGTAAGATAAATAACGATATCCTAAAATAAATCTCGTTATAATTTCGTTTCGGAATTTTTCGTAATTTAACCCTTTAATATTATCTAATTCGAAAAGCGGGTTTTTTTCCTTTTCTAAAGCTGCCAAATATTATCGTTTTCTCTGTATTTTCCGCTATTTCCTTCCTTTTTGGATCTTACGGTCCAGTTCCTTTTTTGATAATAAAACGATAACTTTTGATGTGACGGCTAGGCGGTTTAACCAACTATTAAACCTTAGTCGTACGGGTTTATGTTAGCAGAAGTATCGTAAGAATCTAAGCAATAAATATAGTAATCGTATTACGTCTCGTAATTCTAAAAATGCCTTAGGTAACGATATTATATTGTAAGCTAAAGTTATTTAAACTATGGAATTAATAAACGTATATATCCTATTCTTATTTACTGGCTTATCTCTGTTTAACCGTATTTAATAAATTCTTATTAAGCGGTTATTTAATGCTAATTAATCGTATTTAGCAAATCTTTATTAAATACTTATTATATAACCCAAAAGGTAATCCGTATTATCCTCGTTAACCGTTTCCTAAGGCCGGAACCTGTTAGGTCGTAATACGATTTCCCTTTTCTCCAAATTTTGCTTTTAAAATTTTTATTTTTAATAAGTGTTACCGGTTTTTCACGATGTTGGGTCGTATTGCTAAAAATCGGCGTCAAGTTTTTTTACTATTTGTCGGCAAAACCTGCTTTTTATTTTCGACGATTTTAACTTTGAAATTATGCCGTATTTTTTATGTTTTTCTAAGGATTAAAAATGCGAAAAAATGAAAAACGTTTTAAAATATAAAGCTTACGTTAAACGTAAATATTCCTATAATAAGACCGGCGTTTTTTTTGGGAAAATATTCGCGCCAAGAATTAACGCTTTAAACGAAAGGAGGTTTTTACAAAAGAACGTTTTTTAGAATTACAAAAACATTATTAACAAAAAATAAATAAAATTATTGCGCGTTTAATTCGTTTTCGGAAATAAAAGGCTTTTTTTCGCTTAAAAGAGATAAAAATGGTACAACGGGAATTATAATCGTTCGAGAAATTGGAAAAGCAAAAACGTTAGGAGCAGGTTATCGCCGAGGTTTCCATTACCGCATTAGTTCCTCCCGCTGGTCCCGTAAATTGGTCTGGTGTCGGCGATACCGATTAATCCGTTAAGAATACCGATTAGGATACAATTATTTCTAGTGGTTCCGCCGTTACTAGTAAAAATTCTTTAATAAACGCTAGGCGCTAATAAGATTTTTGGCGGGTTCCCAAGTATTTTCGAAATTTGGGTACTTTTTTTACTTAATTAGATATTAAGTAAGTCCGTTTTATTTCCGTATGTCGAAAATTTTCTTTATTTTATATACCTATTCGTTCTTTATTTTTATATCGTTTTATATCGTATATATTTTAATTATATTTATTATTAATTCAAATACAAAAACGTAAAAAAATTAAATAAAATTTAATTTTTGATAAAAGTTTTAACCGGTAATTATTTTCTAAGATTTTTTTAACGATTTTATATGGACCGATATATTTAGAATCGAATTTTTTATTGGGTTTTTTTGTTTAAATATTTTTGGTAATAAGAAAAATTATTTCCCCTTTGTTGAAAATTAATTTTTTAACCTTTTCTAGTTATAATATTTGCTCATTTAATTACGTAGGAATTTTAATTTTATTTTTATTTTTTAATATAATTATCGTAATTATTCCGATGTAAAGATTATTTTAATATTAATTAAATTATTATTACGTATTATTTTGTAAATTTCCGAAATAAAACCAAAATTTGCATTTATTAATATTATTTTAATATTTTCGTAATAATTAATATTATAGGTTAATTATACAATTAGTAATTTCTTAACCTAGTTATTTTATTTATAATTAATATAATATTATAAATAAATTTTTAAAATTTGGTTTATTCGTTCCGTTTATTTATTTATTTAAGGTTTAAATACGTTAAATAATTTATAATTTAGGCCGATTTATACCATTAGGCCTTATTAAAATTTTGATATAAATATCGATATTTTATTTGATATAACTTTTCTTAATAATCCGTATATATTAAAAATATATTTAAAGAAAACATATATTAATTATTCGGCGTTTATATTTTCATAATATATTAAAAAATAAGAATATTTCGTAAATCGATTTGCGATTACGAAAATATTATCGTAATATATTTTTATAATTAGATTTTTTGATATAAAAGGTTTAATAATAAAATTAAATATAATTAAATATTATAATTATTCTGTAACTGGTAATAGTTGTAATTCTTTATATTATTTGTATCGTCGAGCTTTTATTTTGGTGTAAATATCGTATTGCCGATAACTTTTTATATTATTAATTTTCTTTTAAAAAAAGAATATATGCGTTAAATTCGCTTTATGGTTTTATGGATTCCTGGATATTCATATAATTAATATTCGTATATTTTTCGTATTAAATCTTTTTGACTTTTTTCTGGAATTTATATTTTGTCCATTTTTTAATATTTTGAGAAATTATTATTATATTATTAAATCCTTTCAAATATATTATTAAATATTACCCGAATCGTGATAATTTATCGTAAACGTAAATATCTTTTTATAAAAATATTAAAAATTATATAGTTAATTTTCATTAATTTTTTTTCGAAATTTGGTTACCTGTTTAAAATATTTGCTTTATTATTTTTTGAACCTTTTTTATAAATAATAACGAAGTTAAAATTTGCCAATTTTTCCGCGTATTTTAATTATCGTTTTGTAAGTTCCTTAATTATAATAAATTAAGTAATATTTTGATAATTTGTGTAAATCTTAACCTGGTACAAATTTCCCTTTAAAAAGTACTTAAATTCTCGAAATACCATAATAATGGCCATAAATTCCTTATTTGAAATATTATAATTAAGTTCGGTTTTTTTAATTTATCCGAAAAAAATATGATAGGATATAATTTATCTTAATTATCTTATTATCCGATTATTACGTTTAATACGTAATCCGAAATATCGGTTTTTAACTTAACGAGGCGGTTTAAATCGTATATAATTAATATTAGTTCGCTAATAATCGCATTTTTAATATCTTAAAATATCTTTTCCGTATTTGGCGTTTATTTAAATTCTTTTTTTTCGTAAAATTTGTTAAAGGTATAATTATTTAGGTAAAATTTCGAATAAATTTCCTATAATAATTGGCGAATCCAAGAAATGTCTGTATTTTCTTAATTATCGTTAATATTTGTTATTTTATAATTATAACGATTTTCTTAGGGTTTATCCTAATATATCTTAAAATAATAATATATCCCAGATATTTTATTTTTTATATATAAAATTAATTCTTTTTTGTATTAACAAATAACCTTACGTCCTGTAAAACTTAAAAAACTTTATAAACGTATCTTATATATGCTTTTTCCGTTTTTGAAAAAATAAAAATATCGTCAAAATAGTAAATAACAAAAACATCAAGATATTTTCGTAATACGTAATTAATTATTTGTTGGAAGATTACTAGTACGTTCGTAAATCTTATTAATGTAACTAAATACTTAAATAATCCGTATTTTATCCTAAAAGTTATTTTTTATTCGTATTTTTTAAATTTTAATAAGGTTATATTTATTTTTAAAATCGAATATTATAAATTATTTAATTCCGTAAAATTAATTCTTTATTTCCGTAATTAAACGTAATAATATTTATTTTTAATAAAAATATTATTTTATTATTAATAATGAACTATAAGTTATAATTGTTTATTTTTTTAAGTACGAAATATATAAAATATTTTATTAATAATTTCGAAAATCGAATTTATCTTGTTTATAACCGATTTTCCAGGTATTTTTTAAAAATACGTAATTCGTTTTTGTTAAAGTTATAAATAAGGTAAAACTTTGTTAAAAATCCTTTTTAAGGATTATTTCATAATCTTATTTACTATGTTTTAATAATTTCGTATTAGGTTTTTTTTAAAAAAATTAATTATATTTATAATATTATAATAATATATTAAATAGATTTTCTAACTTTTGGGGTTATTATTCTTATTATTCCAAATCGTTATTTAATTATTTTAATTTCGTTTTAATAATAATAACGATACGTCGTATTTTTCTTTAATATTTATTTTTTTTTATATTTTATCTTTTTAAGTAATAAGGTTTTTATTATATCCTTATGTTTATATTTGTCGTTATTATTAATTAAATATTAAAAGTTTAATTTTTTTTTATTTATTAATAAGGTATAAAACGAATTTTACTTAATTAGTTTTTTTATTAATTAAGATTTCCTACCAGCGTATTTATAATAATCCCAAAATTATATCGTAATTTTTAAATAAAATGATATCGAAATTAATTATTCAATATTATTTTTTAATAAAAATCTCGAAGTAATTAATTTTGCGTATAACTTTTCCGTTATCGTAAGCGAATTCTTAACTTTCGGTATTCGTTATTATATATGGTTTTAATTTGTATTTTTATAACAATTTAAACTTATTAATTATATTTAATGCAATATAATTCCCGTCCAAAATTTTGCAGTTTATTATTACGGTATATTAATACGTTCCGATTCGTATATTCAAAATGATAAGGTTATTAACTTTTCTTATCGTTACGTTTAAAGCCTTTTTTAGGAATATCTTTTAGTTTTTCTAAATTTCGTTATTTTGCGGCTTTTTTATAAATAACTTTTTTTTAATTTCTATTCGAATTTATTAAGCCTTTTTTATATTTCTTTATTTTACGCGTTAAGCTGTTATATTTATCGTTATTGTCGGCGTATTATTTTTTCCAACCGTATTAATTATTTTTAATTTTGCTACAATTCTTTTCCTTATTAAATAAATTATTTTTTTATATTTGCAATTATATTCTATTATACGTCCTTTTAATTGTTATTTTTAAGATTTTTTATAAATTAACGTCTTTTTTCCTTAATAAAATATTTTTAAAGATTTATCATAAATATTAATTAAAAATAAAAATCCGTATTAATTTTTTAATAATATTTTTTATACGCTGGATTAACTTTGTTTCTATTTAATAATTATATTATCCATAATAATAAAAGGGTTTTTTTACGGATATTGTTTTTCTTTAGGCCAGCTTTTTATTTCGGCCAATTATTAAATATTTTTTAACGTTATAATTCGAAAATATTAATATTATTATTTATTATTTTTATTTTTTAATACGGTTTAGAAAGTTAAATCCCTTATAATACATACGAGTAATTTATTTATAAATATGTTATTTCTATTTTTCATAATCGGAATATTTTTATTATTAATAATATATGGCGTATATTTTGCCGTATCGATTAGGAATTCCGGGATAGATTTTTTCTATCCAGGTCTGATATTTACGTAATTAGTCTTATAATGTTTTTTGTTATATTCGCAATATTTATTAAATTAATCTTTTAGTTTTTTATATTTTTTATTAAATGTTTTATCGTAATAATCCTTATTGGACTTTTTGTTATAAGCTTAATATATATTTGATTTAGATTATGTTAATAGCTTTACTATTGGTTTTTTAGTAATTTTTGGATTATTTCTTTGGTATAAGGGTTTAGTTATTTTGCCGTGGCTTTTTGGGTTTCGTATATTTATAAGCTTTATGTCCTATTTTGCCATAATTAAAGTATTTAATCTGGTTTTAATTTTATTTGTAAGTAACGCCGAATTCTATAGGTCCTAGCGGCGTTCCGTAAAAAGTAAAAGATGTATTTCATTTTCTCCTTTAGTTAAACTTATTGTATTTTAAATATAAGGCATATTATTTTTTTGTTATTTTTTAAACTGTTAATTGTTAATCTTAATTACTTTTGCGATATACTGGTTTAAAGTAATTAATCGTTTAATCCAAATAATTTTGTTTTTTATATTATCTTTTAACTTTTTATAAAATATATTAATAAAGGTATCGGCTTTATTATTTCCTTATTTGGCCTTGGCCGTAAAGCTTTTCAAGGTTACGGCGTATTTAGATACGGATTTTTTTGTCGAAATTATAAAAATTGTTAAGCCATAAATCGTTTTTTATCCGGATTGCCGAAATTATCGCGTATTTTATTTCCAGGAAATATTTTATAATAAATTCAAATTAATTAATAATATTTTTCGTTAGATATGCTTTTATTGTTAAAATTTAATCCGCCGAATTGCTAAAGTTTAAGAAATGAAAATAAATTCGTACCTAAATTAAAAAAATTTAAGGATTGCTTTTTTTATTATAGGGTTCCGGTTTCCTAGGTTTTATGCGGGCGAAAAAAACTTGGGCAGCTGGCGTAACCCTAATTTATCGGATTTTTTTTTTTTCTAATTTCCGAATTCGAGCCTAAAGCTATTAAGTAAGGGTTTTTTAAGCGCTGGTCGACATTTTAATATTATTAAATATTGCTTAAAATCTAACGGTATTATTAAACAAAAATTTACAACGTATAACGGCTAAGCGGTTTAACCAATTATTAAACCTTAGTCGTACGGGTTTATGTTAGCAAAAATATCGTGGGAATCTAAGTAATAGATATAGTAATCGTATTACGTTTCGTAATTCTAAGGGTACCTTGGATAACGATATTATATTGTAAGCTGAAACTATTTAAACTATGGAATTAATAAGCATATATATCTTATTTTTATTTACTGGCTTATTTCTACTTAACTGTGCTTAATAAATTTTTGCTGAACGGTTGCTTAATGCTGATTAGTCGTGTTCAGCAGATCTTTGCTAAATAGCCATTACGTGACCCGAGAGGTGGTCCGTGTCATCCTCGTTAACCGTTTCCTGAGGCCGGAGCCTGTCAGGTCGTAACATTTGGAATCTGATCCAAAATTAACGATTCGGGTGGTATTTTTATTCTTATCGTCGGGAAATCCTCGGACTGGCTGGTTATATCCCGCGAGGTTGCTATTCCGCGTTTTCCTTCTGCCATTATTCGATATCCTGATACGTAGGTCGTTGTAAATTGTCCTCTGCCTAACGGTCCGTACGGATGGGTAAAGGCATTAACATGTCAGGGAAAATGGTAAAGTACGGAGTAAGAGGCAAAAAAAGCAGCCCAGCAGGTGGTTCATAATATGGGTAGTGAATAGATAACCATTAATGCCTACCCTTTTCTGACTACTCGGGGGCGAAGCCCCCCTATAAGTCAGACACCCAGGTCACGCGCCACCCCCCTCACGCTCCACCGAATTTTCGAGACACCCAACGCACTGACCCTAACTTCAGCTATATATATCTCCGTCAAACAACGTCTCCTTGGAAAACAAAACATACCTTTTTGATTTTTAGAATTAGGCGATTCTAACGATATGGGACTTGCCGTTTAATTGCGTGCTGCGAAGGCGATTGACGAGGTCGCAAATAGGAGGTTTATTCGGGCGGCCTTTAAGTTATATTAGGTCGAACGTACTTATTTTACCTGCAGAATCCAGGGTATACAGACCCGGGAGGAATATAACGAAAGTCTTTTGAAGGTATTTAAGGTTCTTAAAGACAAATTGGTTAAATGGATCGTAATCCAGGGCCAGTTTGGGTACGCTTTTTTGCATGTTCGATTCCGTACGTACGCGTAATGCCTTTTTCTTAAGTCCGGCAGCACGGAACGCCTAGGAAGGAAATGGGTAATACGATTTTTTAACGTTATTACGAAATTAAGATTCTTAAGGGTCGGGCCATTAATTATTAACGTTTAAACGGGGTTACGGAGGTTACCTATAACGTATTATTCGACCGCTTATTTTTACGGGAGATACGGAGGATATATTTCCGCAATAAATATAATGCCGATAAGTTCGGGGTAATGGAGGGTATGGGAGAGAATTTTTTTCGTCCTTTTAAAGGATGCCTTTAAGCGTACGTAAATATCGGTTATAGTTTGTATTAGCGCAAACGGGCAAGCTTTTTTTTCGTTAATCATATTTAGCGGCGTTAACGTATAATAATAATGGTTTCCCGATACGGAGGATTAATTATATGAAAACTGGTATTTTACGACGTTTTTAAATAGCTGGATTAATACCGATATTGGGTTAAAGTGATTGCGAAAAGTATTTATTCCTTATACCAAGCCTGTTAACCTCTAGGAATAAAGGTTTTTTATTATAAACGGTTATAATAGCCATATTATTGAAGAATTTATGTGGATTTACCTGATTAACAGGATTTATATTATTTTCTTGCCCTTATATTTATCGCATGTATGGCAGCCGTTTGATATGGGTATCTTTTCCGTCCTGAAGCGCAGGTACCGTTATTGGTTCCGGGAGCGCTGTTACGGGAAGGTTTCGGAAGCAATAGATAAGACGGACTTCCTATGGGCGTTCGCCAAGGCCTGGAATAAGGTTATGAAGGTTTTATGATATATTAAAATAGGTTTCAGGGTTTCGGGTATATAATTTGTTAATCGGAATAAGGCTTTGAAGAACTTATATATAAAGAAAAGCGAAGGGCCGGGAAATAAACCGGTTATTAAGTTACCTGTTATCTTATAACACCTCGATTTTCTCGAGTTAATTATTCCAATAAGTTTTAATATATTTAAATTTTTAAAGGACCTAAAGAATTTGGAAATAGCCTTGATTAAGGTCGACCCAGCTTTCGGGAAACTTACCGTTCGGTTATTATTCCGCAAAATGCGTAAAGTATTTGACGTATTTAATAGCGAATTAACCGTTTTCGAAAATCATAATAGCCAATTAATTTCAGCCCTTGAAAAGGCATATCCGAAAAAGCTAAGGAAGGTGGAAGCTGATCCTAATTAAGAATTCGTACGGCTAAAGAACGTTAGGCAAGTAAAGGCCGGGCTAAAGGGTAACGCGTAAAGACCTTCCGTTGTTACTCCGCAAAACGAAGCCCAAGATGAAGAAAAGGAAAAAAGCGAATATTATACTGATGATCCTGATTGTATAGTAGTGCGATTTCGTTAAAACCCGATATGGGTTGCTTAATTGGTTGTTGAGTTATTGATTTTTGAAGTATATAGATGGTTTGGCGATAGCCTCAAATTGGGGGTGGAGCGTGAGGAGGGTGGCGCGTGACCTGGGTGTCTGACTTATATACACAAACTGGAGCCAAACTGGTGGGTCGCTGGGCCCCGGAAAGGGGGCCGCACCTTGGCACCTGACACGCCCCAAGACCGAAACATATGAAGGTCAGCTGTATAGCTGTAAAAAATTGGCATCCTCGGTGCAGACACACCACGACGTCAGATAATATGAGACCCTGACATCACACACTGAAGCATATACAACTGAAGAAGCTTTATCAGGCTCTACCCTCCAAGAGGTCCTAGCTGGAAAGAGAGGACGGCGAAGCCTCCTTAAATACATGGAAAATCAACTGTAGCTATGAGGGATAACTGTCGAAAGCGACCGTAGGTGGTCCGATAAGTGGTGCAACTGATGGTCCCATTTATATGGGCCTTCGGCTAGGTCCGACAGATAAGCTGGAAGGAGGAAAGAAAAGAGTGTCATCCAGAGACGTTGCCTCGAGTACTCTCTAGTTGTCGAAGGTCTGGTGAATAGCTGGGCTTCACGGTTATGATGCTGGGCACCAACCATGCGGCCGTTCTGCACCAGTCCCAGATTTGGCCGCACATAGGTGTTGGTGGTTCCAGGTAGTCATCCCAAAACCTCGTATTCGTTTCTATACAGAACTGAGACTTTAGCTGCTCCATACTCAAGCCCCTCCCGGATAGCGGACTAGCAGCTATGCTTTAACCCCTAAGATAGTCGATGGGGCATTGTTATCAACCGGATACGCCGAGCATCCAACTTCATTCCACGATTAGTTCGCATCGTAAAGGTACTCTCCCGGAAGACCACCTGACTCCCTCCCGGAGCAGATCAGGCAGCCCACCTATTCAGACGCCTCACCAACCGGTTCGCCCAGCATTACTTGCATCAGGTTAATTTGGCTCGGGGATCCCTGCTCCTAGGCTTGATAACGGTCTCATCCTAGCTTAGCCTTGATCAATCAGGGCCATGCGTGGCAGAATTAGTGCTCGAGCCGGATTCTCATTGGCCTAGGCCATCCATCGAGATTTGGTGTAGCCGCGCCTTGATTTTCTTGGAATCTCTGGGGGGCGAGGACAGGCTGAATGGGTGGATGCGTCGGCTTTTCCAGTACTAAAGGGACCGCGAAGGGGTCTCGACCTAGGAATCGAATTCATGGATTTCTTAAATTTATCCCTGTCAGGTTACTGTTGTTGGCTGAGGAAGTATTGAAATATATAAGTATAAAAGGGTCCTGGAATCCCGATATCGAGTAGAAACCGAAGTAGGCTAGCGAGGTTATGACCGCCCTGCTATTTGATATTGAACCGTTGAAGAAGGCTTCTTGTGTTTGCAAGGCTCAGAATGGAGAAGTTTCATAAAGAGGGTGTGAAGGTGGCGACTAAGAGGTGAATCAACAAGGTTGTTGAGGAGCGATTTATGCACATTTGGGCTTCAGATGATCGCCGTCGTGAACGGGTGCAACTAGCGCCTCTTAAAAAGCGGCCCGCAAGCCTTGGGGCCCATGTGGGAAGAACCAATTACTGCAGTCTAGCAATCTTGCTTAGGGGGTGTCCTATCAGGATAGCGCATATAACTCCATTCGTGGTCTTGTGTGAATGGTCTAAAAATCGACAGCTAGGTCGCAATGCATACTCGGGCCCCAAGAGGTAAAATGAGTATTAGTACTCAGATCTCCATATATTCGACACGCTTCACTCCGCATCTAAATCGAAAAGGAGACATCGATATCATCAAATGAGTAATGGAAGACACAAAGCACACACGAATGTATAAACACGGATGATAACAGGACTGCGAGGTTTCTCTAGTATCATGAGTCTTCAAGGTGCATGTCTGTCTCTCATTTGCTTGAGCGTAACGCCATAGGGCACAATTTCATATGCCGGCTCCGAGGTAGGCCGAGCTAAGACCCCTATTTCGCCCCCTTTCGGAATAAGGTCATGGGTGTATAGCTCCAGGCCAAGGTGAAGCTACTGTGCACACTTGTTAAGCTCGATATAACTGAAACGTTCGGCGACCATTGGCTGAGTAGTGCGAAGAGTCCTAAGCGCCAGAGCTACTCCAGCTGACTTTATATATCGTAGATGGCGAGTATCGCTTGGTGACCCGCAGGACGAGGGCTATCCTATGGTGAAGGAAGATCGGTCACGATGTTGCAGGAAGGCTTTTAACTTCGATCCGCCACCACAATAAACACGCATTCGCCTGCTTTCATTTCCGCTGGACCTACAGCCTTGACATGAATGAGGGTGTGATCAGAGGGACCCGTATTTGGCTCAGCGACCTCACCACCTAGGTAATAATAGCAGAATTCTGGTATTCCGGAGGCTGGTTATGTTCAAGTGCTAGCAGCCGTCGAATAACTCGAGATCTCGTCAATACCAATGCAAGCGAAGGTTGACAGGCAAGCAGGAGCTGAGACACAGGTAAACGAATGGCCAGCATCAAGCCTTTCCCGATTCCAGCCCTTGGCCACTTGATCAAGGTCCCTTGAATTCGAAAACGAACATATCTTAGTCCATCCCGTATGCGACGGCAATTTAAAATGCCGTAATGGTGGGTTGCGCTAGGTTCGTCGAGCCTCCTTTATATGACTGAGACGTGGGCCATCTTAGTAACCCAAGGGGAAGAATTACATGCACTTGCAATGGTTAGAGAGCGCTCGAGGTGTTACCGTTATTAAACCCTTGAGGAAGGGGAATCTGCCTCTAGCTGGTCGAAATAATCAATCGTATTTTACGTCCAACAGAAAAAGGGGAAGACGTGGACTACCGAAAATCCCGCAGCCATAGCTGTGGCTCAGAAAATTGTTCAGTCCTCCCGGATCAAATCTGAGCCTATTCTACTTCAGTTTTACGTTCCTTAGCTCCTGTTGATAGTTGCCATTTCATGTTAATTGAATTTTAATTGGGCCACGAGCCGGATAGTCGGTTGTATACGGTCTAATACAACGTCCTTATTAGAGGCCAGCCCAGGGGCGCCCCTGCACACTGACATTACTACGCACTTCCGCCAGGCCTTTCCGGTCCAGAGACGGAGGTTCAAAAAGTGTAGACCTGCCTGAACAGAGTCGCATTGAAACAGCTTCAACTTCACTCGATCTCAACCCCTTTTATCGCCCATATCGCCATTGAGCTTACTCACGCCCAAATAACGGGGCTGGCAAGATTCAAAGTTCTATGCCCGTACCCGAGCTTGGACTTTTCTGATAAACTCTTAATGCACTTGTCATTTACGCCAGGTCAGGCGGCTGGGTAATATCTCATTGGCCAATGGTTTGAGGGTGTGACAGCAACCCTGCAATGAAAAGAAATGAAGAACCAACAAAGAACGACCAACTCCTTATTAGAATGTGCAAGGATTTCGTCGCGACTTAAGAAGACCATCCGCTCCTCTCCTCGGAATGGCATCGACATGATACAGCTAGTGAAGCTGGTTCCGATGTTATCAGAATCTAACGGACACGCCAAGAAGCATCTATGGCATTTTGGGGTTTCTCTTTGGCGAAGAAGCTAATCCGTTCCCGAGCAGCGTGGTTCAGGAGCCAAGAGACAACCCGCTTCCTTGCATTCATTATATGCTGGCCAAGATGGCGCAATGCTTCCCGGGAGCCCGGCCTCCTTGCAACGAGGCAGCTCAAGCTCCTGCCTATCGCTCATTAGCGGCCGCCCGATAATCTGGGGAGACTGCGGGGAATCTGGGGCTGCAAGCCATTCCGGAAGCCCCCACAGTTCGGATCGTGAGAACCGTGATCGGAAGGCTAAGTGGAGTTCACTTACACAACAACGTCCCCGTTAAACTTCTCCAGTTTCAGCACGCCACTGTCTGGATATACATACATTCTGGTTGAGCACGATAACACTGCTACCCCGAGAATACGATTGGTGGGGTTTCCGGCACATCCTGGCGCTCGGCCAGGCTAGGCAATGGCCAGTTGAAAGCTCTGGCTGTCTGCGCAAAACTCACCTCTCGTCCTCCTCTTTAGCTTCGAACCATCAAAACTTGGCATCTGAAGCTTGAACACTCAATCCTCGGGTTCGACATCTCAGAACTCTGAAGTTCTCGCTCCCGAGCTTCGAACGGCTGTTTGGTCATCCAGTGTGGGGGCGATCACGGATGCCGATGCACGAGAGTCCGGGCCCGATCGATAGCGGACAGGGAACCCTCCTGCCTGCTATATATCAAATATCAGGGAATTGAGGCCATCGTCATGCTTTGTTTCGGACGGAGTGTGCCGTTGTCGTGGATATTGAGGAGTAGTGTGCTTGTGGATGAAGGGGGGGTCTTGGAAGCTTTGTTCGAGAACTTTCTAAAGTGGCTTGAGCTTAAATTAAGGCTTGCAAGGCCCTGGAGGATCCTACCCCAGGTACCTAAGCGCGGCTAAGTATCACCCTAAGACTCTCGCAGGCCCCCGCAGCCTTTAAGCTAACGACATACTATGTGTTCATTGGCTTCAGCTCATCGTGCGCTACGGTGCTTTTTGAGATTTCCGCTATGGCTGGATAGACGTTGGTCTTGATGGATTAAATATCTATTGAGGAAGCTGGGGTTCCCATCAATCAACTGGCCCTTTCGGCAAATATACCCTAGAGCGCTAAGGTATCTCTCAAGGTCTGTCCGACAGGGGGATAAGTGGTTCAGTATCGCAGCCCAAATCGCAGAGACAAGAAGCACAACACTCGGGATAGTTATGGACCATAAAGCACGTGGAGATAAGAGCAGATGACCAACGATTCAGGTCTTCTGTACCTGCAGGGGCTGTAAATAAATTACATGGGCTCTTGGTCGCGACGCGACTCCATCATCCACAGCCTTGTCTTGGAACTGCTCCAGAGGGGCTTTGTTCTGCGCCTAAACAAAGCAGGGGTCCATATCTTTCTACGCAGCTAATAGAATCTATGACTCAAAATTCGACCAGGTGTGGGCTTGAACTGCGGTGTATACACAATGGCAAGAAGATATACCTAAGCACTGTCTCCCATTTTCACTGTCTGCTGCACGTGCAGAGCCTGCTGGCAGATCAACATATCACAGCGACTTGAGGTACTTCTCTTGTTCCGTATGTCTTACTCACCCATAGCGCCTAGCATTCAGGGTACTCTATCTTACACGAGGACGTGTTCTCCACTGGACTTCATCTAGAATTGACATCTTGCGAACCGGACAGCAATACATCGCAGGCCAGGATCAAGGTAAGGCATATTGGTGTCCACCTTACTAGGCCGGTGACGGTAAGTCATGAATAGCAGCTCTTTGCGCCTCCATTTCACGCCCTTCCTATGAATGGTATGTAGACTGCCAAAATCCGTATCTTCATCCATTCGGCACCGCACCGATCCTCACCTCTCACCGTTAACCGGCGATACCCTCAGCCAGGTGAACACCCGTTCGTATCTATCCATCCTGTTGCTAACAATAGTCTGTCTCCCCGTAGTTGATCAAAGAACACGCAGTCGACAATGGGCCACCGCCTCTCCACGCCGCACAAGGGAAAGTACGATGAAAACCCTCCGCTACGTTCCAGCTTCCGCTAGCTCACCGATTGGTGTGGACGATCACAACCCAATCGACAGTGTAGCGATATCATTGTAACTGAACCCCATTAAAAAAAACACGACTCGACAGCCCGATCCTCCCGCCATGGCCCGGAAAACCGGCCGCTACCCCATCTCAGGGTGGCAAACCCACCTCTACCTCAGGGGAACATGACACGTATGCGACTCAAGCTCTGTTAGAACCGTTTCAGCTCGAGGGAGCCGCCCGATTAAGATGGCTCTTCATTCTATGAGAAATGACGGGAACTTAGAACGTGTCTTTGTTGGTCTAACTACGATAGATCGTCCATAGAAGGCAAAATGTATAGTGCCGCTGTATTCCCTATTGTCCCTTGCAAAGCTCATTCACCCAAGCGTGCAAATTTCATGATTGAGCCGGTGAACTTCTCTGAAAGACCGACTGTAAGTATACAACGGCAATGGCACCAGTCTCCATCAGCCTATATCATGACTACCGGCCGTTAGTCTTCCAAAATTCATTACAGGGGTATGATAGGTAAGAAGACAGCTCAGCGTATTCGCACAAAGTAGCTTTATGGATTAGTCCAGATGACCGGGGAACGTCTCGTAAGCCACCCACATCCCCTAGTTCTAGTGAGAAGTATGGAGTATACGTCGTGACTGCTGTCATAACATTGGCCATTCAAGCCTGTGTAACGACGCGTCCGTCCAGGGGTTCTTAGCACTCCCATCCGCCAAGATTTACCATTAGTTCCGGAGAGTCTGCAACACAGCGTCCTGTTCACCACGACTCAGGAATCAACTAACCAGCCTGTAGAGTTGGACCACTGGCCGACACGCTTTCTCCATCAGTGGAGCTCCGTTACCTGCAGGTTTTCATTATCAGTTGTAAGACTACGTATGTACAGTGCTTTGACCTTTCTCCCGGTTTATGAGTTGACATAGATCGCCTTTCCCAAACTAGACTCGCGACGACATCAACATATTGCCAGGCCATAGAGGGACCCAACTCTTAACCAGCTTTCAATCACATACATACTTGTAGAATCGCCTGGATTGCCGAGAATACTGCTGTCACTTAAAAGCCCTCGCTTCCTGGGGCGGTTCAGGGAATCCAGGAATCTCCAAGGAAACAGACACCAAGGTAACGCGAGAGTTGATACACGGAGTCGGCTTGCAAGAGATTCAGTGAACGCCTCTATACCTTCGCACAATGTAATTGTCACCGCTCTACCCTAGTCGACCCACCATGACAAGGATGTCGACGTCCCCCTGTCCTGGAGTCTAAGGGATGTGTCATCGGTCCCCGGCCGTTCGACATCGCCTAGACCTGTCAAAGCTGGGTAGCAAGAGCTCAGCACCCTTTACCCATATGTAAGGCTGATTAAAATGGTTCCACCGCAATCTTAGACACTTGTACCAAGCTACGGCTTCTACTTCTTGCCAACCCAGTAAATACGCCCTGCCACTCCCATATCAAGGGTGCGGGAGATATCCGTTCGGAGCAAAGAGATTAGCTGCATGACTCCCCTGTCGTCAGTAAGCAGATCTGAGGCTCATATTCGACCGTGCAAACCAGGTAAAAGATTTTTCTTGTTTACTTTTGCACGACATTGCTTGCGCTGTCAACCGCGCAGATGCCCACCGCCACCGAACAGTCTCCCCCGAACCGGATCAGCCGTTACTAGCAGAGCCGTAGGTAGCAAATAGGCACACCGCCTGTTTCCCGTGGAGCCCGTAAGCCATCAAAGGTCGCAGGAGAGGCCTCGGACACGTGTAGGGTATTCGACAGCACGTCACGGAAGACGGAGGACATGGTGATGGCTTCGACTAATTTGGGGGCCGCTATAAAGTGCAACTGTTGAGGCCCTGTAAACGAATTTGCGTTTCAGCTCCTGTGAAGCGCAGAATGTCAGGGAGGCTCCCTGCTCTCCCGACTCTGTTTTGTCGTTAAAGGACTCGCGCCCCGGGGTCTCATGTTGAGTACGCCAAAAAAAAAATTGTATGCAGATGAAGATGATGTCGCGACACGGACCAGCATCTAGCAGGGTTGCTGATGATTTTCACTAGGCATTGTCTGCAGAACAGGGGGTCTCCCTTGGTGTATTACGGTTCTAGTCCTCGGGTTCCTTTCCACACTGTGCGCTGTGTAGTAGCCTAGGCAAGTTACCTGAGCGTCAGGAAGATGCTTAGACATTTAGTAACTCTAACCCAGGTTTGTGTAACCCAGACTGGAGGGTGCAGTATCGCCGCCCGCGAAGCAAATAGTGAGGTCTCGCCAATCTTATAAGTATACGGACGTGCCATCTTTATCGTTTTAGGCGTAGAATCTACTGCACAGCAGATCATTCAGGGCATTATACCATCTGAAGGAGCTCTACTCGTAAAGCAGATCTGAGCAATTCAGTTTTATATTCTAGCTTTTTCCTAAGACCAGAGACTGCCGTACTCTACACCTTTATGCCTTTTTCTTCCCTGAAGGGGAACCCTTTCCAACTTCTCCGCCTTTCAGTGATTTAAGGTGGGGGGGAAGCCACGATTTAGAAGTGCCCGCATGGTTATTAGAGTTGACTATGTCCGGCCGACCGTTCAGTTTCCCTGGTTTCTCGGGTTCTACCGGCTGTTGATGCTGCTCCTTCCCCTCCCCGAGGTCAATAAGGAAGTAGGTGCCTGCTCGATTGCCTTTCCTTGTTCGCGTTTCTCGTTTATCTTGGTCTGGTGTCCGCGGTTTTCCCCATGACTGAGACATGATCTACCGGAAACGGGAGGACAAATAGTAGTCGAATAGCTTTGAAACGGGCAGGTCAAGACGACAGGATGATGTCTTAGACGTGATGTGATTTGGCTGGTTTCTTCTGCGCGTAAGTAGGAAGTACAGAGCGCATATGGATTCAAGATTCAAGATTTAGACGAACAGGAAAGTTGGACGACGTGAAAGATGAGAAATACCTTGAACGGAGTGCCCTGTTATACGAAAGGACAACGACAGTAAGTAATCAATGAGCTGTCTCGTTAGGGAGGCAACCCACACTGGATTTAAGTTAGGACCAGAAGAACTTCCATCGAAACAAAACATCTGGGACAGACCGCCTTTATACTCCTAGATGATGTTGGAGGGAGATCTATCCCTTAGAAAATACACAACACAGCACCTCTCCACGCATGGGGAGATTCAGTCATTGTGAGAAATGACAGTCTGCTACAGGGGATGGTTTGCCGTGGGGCGCAAGAGGTGCAGGACAGCGACTGGATAAGATCCAGACTACAATAATAACCTAGTGCCAAATCACGCGTCGGATATGCCAAACATTTGCTGCAGTGAATCCACAGAGGAATGCGAAGCGTTGGTGGAGAGCGAGCTAGAATCGTTTTAGAGGGGCTGGGCAGGAACCGTTTGCCCCAGGTGGCACTCTGGATGCTACCCCAGAGGGACCGCACTGATTCGATACTTAGGTGTACAACAGTGTCGGTATCGTTTATTTTCTTCTCGACAAGGGTCGGACTGTTGCGATATGCTTTCCCGAATATCTATTCCCAGGTCGGAGACACATGCGCTTCGCAATCGCAGCGTGGTCTCCATGCGGGTCTTCGATCCCCTGGCAGTAGACTTGGTGCGTATATCCAGAGCACCTACGGTCGCCCACCTGGCCAGTTGTGGTAACGGGAAAAGATATTTTCACAATTCCCACATCGAGCACACTGCAGGAGGTGAATTTTCCCCACAGCTTATCCAGATGTAAGAATTGGCGGATTTGTGTCGGTAGCGGACAGTCAAGACATCCTCGAGTTCCACGCCGATGATTGGATATAGGAGATTCTCTTTGGCTCAATTAGGAAGCACGCTGACCTAAAGAGCCCCTGTGCGCCGCTACCCGAAGGTATCTTGCACCGCGACAGCCGAGATTGGCGTAAAAGCTCCGCGGAGCCTTCATGAAGACAAGTACCAAGCCAAACCAACTTCCTTTAGGTTATCTCCGGTCGGCTATCCTTCGAAAACCTCAATGTCGACTTCAACCAGGACAAACTTCGTTTCACCCAATGCAATCCCTTGGCGTTTCCATGGTAGACATACTTGAAGCCCGTGGCCCTTCCGCTAAATCCTGGCGACTCGGTGCCACGGCAGATCGGATCCAGATAGGGAAATCCTAGCACTGCGCACTGGACTCCGTGACAGCATCCCCGATATCCAGCATTTATTCGAATCTGGCTCGAATGCGCGGAGCAAGGTGACCGGCGCCACTGTATTTCTCTCTGCAACATATGACCGGAAACGCTCCATTCAACTCCAAGGAGTGTGGAGGAAGAGCGAGAATTGTCCAACATGGTTTCGCCACGGTGGGGGTCACCAGCCATATTGTGGCAACTGTGGCTGGACACCATGCCCCCTTTTTCCTTCACCAGCGAGGATGAATTATTCCTTCCACCGGGCCCGGCGGATTTCGATTTGGATGTCGAAATAAAAAGGTACCGGAGCATTTCGGCTCAGTATCCGGACGCCGGCCGGAGGCCGTTTTATATTTTTCTACCATGTCGTCGGCTACCGCGGGAAGACGGTACCTCGGTCCAAAGTGGGGAACCGCCTGGGTCCACGTGGACGAGATTCAATGGAAGTGAGATCGAGACTGATGCCGGGGTAAGGAAGTGTTCGCTGATCCAATTGACCACTTAGGGGTCGGATCGGGAGCCCAGCTTCTGCGGCGGCGCTAACTTGCAGATGCGAGATGCTGCGTGCTTTTACGTGCGCTAGTGAACAGGGACTCCATGCATTTCGTCCAAAAAGATGGGGGTTGCTTGACCTGGTAAAGCCACCGTTGGCGGGGATGTTCCAATTGAAGTTAAGGAGGTGACCTTCCGCGTTGAGCGGAAGGAAGAGAGCAACGGCCCAGATCACGTCTTGCCAACTCGGTACTGCCAGCTCGTGCGCTTTCAAAATTGGTGTATGGGAGTCGAGTTGTGCACTGCTTTTCCGCTCGTCTCAGTCCCGTATGGTATATGGCTTAAGGAAATTTGCGACGTGTTGGGCCCTTTCCAAGCAGGGATCATACCAATACGGCAGGAGCTTATCTTGGATTGTCGGATTCAGTTCTGGAACAGCACGATGCGGAGATTCTTTTGTCTCGCGAAAGAATGGGAGGGGAAGACGAGTGATCTTGGGAACAGCGGATAGGTAGGTATGCCTACAATCAGCCTATCACCTAATTGGCTTTCTTTTAAGGCGCCGTTCTGGTGGACATAAGGCGTCAATAGCCCACTATGCACCATCCTTTATGAGGGTGGGGGGAGAGTGCAAGCCAGAGTGAACAGGTGTAACAGCTGTTATAACAGGTGGGTAATGCAATATACCTAACGTCACGCGAGGAATCCATAACCCCTTTCCCCCTCTCAAGCCTGGTTCACGTACCCTCGCATAGGATTATTTCAATGGCTATCCAAGTTGCGAACTCTTTCCGGAAACTAAATAGTAAACCACACACTCTATAATATGACGATAGCCAAGGAACGAGTGCCTCCCGTGCCGCTCCTCAGGCCATTCTTGTTCCATCATCTATGGCCCACACCTACGGTAACGCAGTAAGACGGCAGTAATCGCGCTCAAATCTTGATGGGCGCTTTCCGCGACGTATGAGACAATCAAGAACGTAAGCCTGTTGCAGCAACTGTCTGCATTACCCATTCTAGCTACATCAGACAAGCGCCAGGTTAGCAACCCCTTTTCTGCCTGTATGAATTTCCCTTCTTCATGCGAGACCCTTTCACAAAGCGTCACATCTGAGTAGGCATATAAGAATATTGAAAGCTTTCTGCCACTCGTGGGATGTCGCGGTTGAGGGGAAGCCTGGACAATGACACCCTGACGGTGACGAACGAACGTAGCCGCGCTCCCTACCACCTATTATTCATCCGCCGAACCAACACAAGATGCGGCCGATTAGAGATAGCAAGATCGACTCCTCGTTACTCACAAGTCATTATTCACCAGAGACGATAAATGGGTTGACCGATCTTTCCCCGAATCGCCCCTTTACGAGTACCCTGTCCCTCAACCCCTAAGCAAGATCGCATCCCTGAAAAGCGACCCATAATATGGAAACTGCCATTAGAAGGATGGTTCCTTTAGGTCATTTCTCTTTCTCATAGAATGCAGTTTTGTTTTTACTTGGTGTCGGCTTCAAAAGGTGCAAGGGGATAATGGCGCGGGCTCAGGGGTAGAACAAGGTCAAGTCTGCTGCCTGACCATACCGGAAACCCACACTACGATGCTAGAAGTCTAGACAAGAGAAATGTATATCTATATACTCCTACAGCCGCCTACTATATCACTACAAAAGCGATTCCTCCCCTTCCTTGATTTCCGTGTGCCTTTCGAGGTTGGTAGGCGACGACCTGCACTTTGTGGATGCTACGGTCCAGCAGCAGAACACGTCAATGCAGAACAACGTGACTTACAAAAAGATATCGCGCCCGTTCTCGGGGTCTTAAGATGACGCTAAGCATCCTTCAGCCCGATGCTCGTCAGCATTGTTGGTTGCCAAGTTCGTCTCCAAGGCGGGCCGGCCCCCTCCCATCTTTTCAGCGGGATGATCACCCACAGCCCCCATCATTGGTTTGTCCCGGATTCCAGGGCCTACCGCAGCGGCCCGACCATCTGTGAGAATCTTGCGCAGACGGACAACATCACAATTCGGTGTAGCCGTTGCTGCTTGACCGCCAGTCACAGCCTACATGAACACTTAACGTCGGCATTGTGTCTATCCCATCAGAGCTCATCGTCACACACCAACTTCGAGTCGGAGGTTGCCTTCTAGAGCTTCATCGGGGGCCGTTTTGGGCATCTAGGCTGCCCTAGGTCACCTGATGCCTTAGAAGACTCTTGTCTATTGCGGTCAAGAACCAGCGACGCGATGAGGCTCTGCGCTCCGCGGGGTACGTAGCCCCTGGAGAAGGCTCTACTTAAGGCCTCACTTCGCCGACTCGATACGATGACAGAAGCACGAGAAATAGTCGCACAAGAAATTCGTCTTTTCTTCGCAGTGTTCTTTGCAATGGCATCCTCGTCGCGCAGTGCGCCACTGCTGCCACTCACAAACGACCCGTCAACGGATGGGGTCAGATCGCGGACTCCGTTCACGCCGAACACATCTCGTCCACAGAACGCGGACTCTCTGCGGTCTAGCATGGCTCAACGCATTTCAAAAGGCGAGTCGACTTGTTTCTTTACGACCATGGACGGGTATTTACATGTTCTTTAATAGGGGACGAAAATTTCAAGCCGGGCAGTTTCTACACAGACGAGGACTTCTGTAAGTTGAACCGAGCGATGCACAACCCATCCGAGAGGCGCTGGCCTAATACCATTTCAGATAACTATTCTCCGAAAGGGTTGGCCTCTGTGGCCGCCCAGCAGATGAACTTTTCCAACCTGAACCCCATACGGAAGTTCGGCTGGCTCTCCTGCAGGCTTCAGCTTGACTACCAGATGAAAGTCGGTGATCTATCGGACAAGCTATTCGGATTAGACGTCGAGATTGAAGAAGGCCTACTAGGTACAACATCTCCGCCGAATCCAGGCCAACACTCTCGTCAATGCTGGGAAAGAGACCGCGTGATAGGCGAGATAAGGAAAGAGCTCAAGGAGTACTGTAGGCCGCCCTGATCTCCGCCGCGGCCATACCGCCTGGAAAAGGTCCGTGCTGACCCGGGATAGACGACCTCATCCTCGCGGAGGAGAGATTGCAACACCTGCCGAAGGTGTCGAAAGGGGCCCACGCAAGGCATTACAACCTTGCCGAAAAAAAGCATTGCTTGAGCAACGAACAACTGGAGGTCCTCCGGTACGAGCACGACTTCATCACGGTTACCCCCGACACGACGTTCCAGAAGTTCGAGTTCCTCTTGTACTCCGAAAACCCCTGGGTACAGGTGAGCCACCACGAAGCGGCTCGCCCGCCGTTGATCAGAGTCCCTCCGCTAACGCGACCAACCCTCGCCGAAAAGAAGGGTCTAAAGTTGATCTCGCGGCTCACGGGCCGGCCCCCTCCCGCCCGAGGATATACGGCGTACGGGGTGCGCCCGTTCGAGTGGATTGTCAAGGGCACGCTGGCGCTGGTGGGCTGCGGGCTGTTCCTGGCGCCAGTGGGCATCCTCTACCTGGGCTCTCTGCCGCCGGGTGGTCTGTTCGGGGTCACGGTGGCGTTCTGCTTCGTCTTCGTCGCGCTCATGGTGAGGCTCGAGAGACGGACAGGCCCGATGCTCTTCGGTATCAGCGCATATAGTGAGTATATCTTCTTCGTACGTCGTGAATATCTTATCACGACCTTGGCCTCGAGAACGGTTGGCTGGCGCCCCCCCTTTTTAAGGCCTACGGATATTCCACGATGTCTACCGTCCTATCGCCATGCTGCTAACTTCGCGTCTTGCAGTGGCTGTTATGACCGTCTTCTTATCGAACGTCAACCAGTGCCAACAGGGCTAGGATCCACTTGTAACGGTTTTAGGCGTGGGTATACCCGAGATCACGGTTACTCTGAAGCAGACACAGTTCTATAGACTCTGACAAGATATTCTTCCTACTTATGACTAGCATATAACCACAAGTTTACCTACTCTCCGCGTTGCCAAGACGTCAGTCTGCATGTACCCTCTTCCCCGCCTCTATCCGCCATAGTATTTGACATCTAGTTGCTTTCGAAAGTCCAACGAGTTGGCCTTCCGCTTGACAGGCGATGACCATAATACCTGAGCTACCTATGGCTATTTACTTATGCATAGGCGTCTCCAATCGCTGCTCAAGCCCTTTCCAACCATTCGAATAATCGAAAATGCTTATTATCCGTAGTAAAATGGCATTTCGCGATTCATTTCAACATCAACGCGGGCCTGCATCCCGCGTGGCGCAGCTCCGACTTCCTGGCCCTCGTCGGGAGGGGGGCGTGCCGATATCTACAGCGTTGGGCGGAGAAACACTCAAGCAGATTCGCATAGAAGACTACGGCCTCGTCGTCTAACGAATCTTCGGGGCGTAGGGGGCATGCGTTAGTCACCCATATCTAATACGCTAGGTAGTGCACCAAGTACTTTTATCGGCCAAATATTTATTATACTCGGATTTCATGTTTTAGCTACTTGATATAAGGCTGGTTCGACGATGTTGGACGGAGCCTGGTTTCCCGACCCAGAACAACCGGGCAAGATGCGCCGCAGCCATTCAAAGGATGACTGTCTTAAAGCAGACTAAGATGCTGCGGTGTCCTATAAATAACCATTTTAGTAACTGCTAAATATGTACTAACAATCTATTTTTAGTGGCAACAGCCGCCTTTTAGATCCGTAGCTTGTAGCGCTAAATTTAAGTAGATGGTGCTCTCGCGTCGACACTCGCATAGACCAGTTAGTCACTCTCTCGGCGCGCAAGCGTCGAGTGCAGCTTGTGCTGCCTCATCAGGGAGACGCAGACGAGGCCGAGGAGGGCCAGGGCGAGCATCAGGAACCAGACGGCGCGGAAGGCCTGCATGAAGGAGGCCATGACGCCGTCGCGCGTCCAGCCGTCGGGGAGGTGCCCGATCTCGCCGAGGTCGTCCCTGATGCGGCCGATCTCCTCGGCGGCGCCCGGCAGCGCCCCGAAGCGGTCCCAGAGCTGCCGCTTCAGCACGTTCTGGTAGATGGCCGAGGCCGCCGTGATGCCCACGGTGCCGCCGACGGACCGGAACGCGTAGGTCGCGCTCGTGATGACGGCCTGTTGCGAGTGGTCGACGGCCGCGAGGCACGCGAGCAGCGTGACCGTCAGCATCGCGCCCTGGCCGGAGCCCAGGAGCAGGAAGCCGACCATCAGCAGCCACTTCGGGGAGCCCTCGTCGAGGGTCGTCAGGAGGACTACGCATGCCAGCATGAGGAGCACGGAGGCGATGCCCAGGGCGATGTAGCGCCCCGTCCTCTTCATGATCAGGCCGGAGCCGATGGAGCAGACCGAGATCCCGACCGGCCCGAAGAGTATGACCAGGCCGGCCTCGGTGGCCGAGCTGCCCCGGGTCTGGAGGTAGATGGGCGCGTAGAAGAGGATGGCCATGTTGACCATGGAGCACAGCAAGTTCGTCATGCAGGCCGCGAAGACGGTTCGGTCCAGAAGGAGCCTCACGGGGATGACGGGCTGCCTCGCCCGGGACTCGCGGATCACGAAGCCGACCAACGCCACGAGGGACAGCGGCAGGGTAGTGAGCGGGAGCGGATGGACCCAGGGCACGACGTTGCCCCCTGCATTGAGTCCCAGCAAGAGCAGCACGAGGAATACTATAAGCGAGATGGCGCCCGTAAAGTCGATGCGGGCCAGAAACGACTTGTCAGACACCTTCGGGGGAATGCGGACAAGGTACGCCACTAGAGCGGCCGAGACCAAAACCGGGGGAACCTGGACGAGGAACGCCAAGCGCCAGCCTAACGAAGAATTGTCGTTAATAACGCCTCCGAAGAGTCCGCCGAGCATGGCCCCTGCTCCGTAGCAGATATTCCCTACTCCCTGTATGACACCCCGCTTCCGGAGCGGGACGAGGTCGGTGCCTATGAAGGTGGAGATGGACATCAGACCGCCACCCCCTATTCCCGCAATGACTCTACCCAAGATCATGGCATTTTCGTCCTGTGCGAGCCCACATATCAGATTACCCGCGGCGAAAAATATGTTGCTGAATACAAGACCCGGCCCTCTCCCGAATATGTCGGTCAACCGTCCAGAGATGGGCTGGCAAGCTGTCAGACGTCAACATCGATCCTCCGAAACGAAGCACCAGCTGCCCAACCGTGATCACTATGTAACAGCCGGGCAAGCCGGGCAACAGAGAGACTGATTGGACGAGCATGCAGATAACAATGCGATCATGCGAATCATGTTTTGTACGTACCCTATATACACGTTAGAGGTGGGCCAAAGCTAAGGATGCTCGATGGTGACGGGTCTGGGTCTTCCCCTGGTACGCACAGCGTTACTTATTAGATAGGCTGTCGCGAGCCACGATAACAAACTCAAGGATTTGAACTCGCTGGAGATCGGGGCGGACAAGGTGGCGATGATTGTCGAGTCAATAGCGCCCAGGAAGACTCCTATCCAGCTCGTGCAGAGGATAAGCCAGAGCTTGAAGCCTTTCACTTCCTCCACGACGATTGCCTGCTCCTCGTCATTGCTGCCCGGCTGGGTCTGCTCAGCCGGCGGCAGCGTCTTGTTCTGATGGCTTAATAGCGGCGTCGTCTCGTCATTCTCCGCCCGAGAGATTCTGTCAGCCGGAGCACGCCGGTTGCGGCCAGTAGAAGCCGGCTCGTCCGTGGCCATACCGTGGTGTGATATTTGTGATAAGTGTGTATCCGAGGCTGTTTCACCGATGATAGGTCCTAACAAGTCCCCTCCTCATAACCGTAAACCCAGACAACGAGGTTTCATATAAAGGCCGAAGAAAATAACATGCTGATGTTGAGCACTGCGACGACTCTGGTGCCTAGTGTTGAAAATGTACGATGAGAAGCAACGACCAAACATGGTTTAGTTCGGATAGCGGGTCTATCTATGTACAGTAAGAGGACGCGCCTTGCCATGGGGGGGGGGGGGGGGGGGGGGGGGGGGGGGGGGGGGGGGGGGGGGGGGGGGGGGGGGGGGGGGGGGGGGGGGGGG